>CM052801.1:79881640-79917234 GCA_028533885.1 Nasua narica | reverse complement strand
TTTCCTTTGCTTTGGGAGACATGTCCTGAAAGAAGTTGCTGTGGCTGATGTCATAGAGGTTACTGCCTATGTTCTCCTCTAGGGTTTTGATAGATTCCTGCCTCAGTTGAGGTCTTTTATCCATTTTGAGTTTTTCATCGTGTATGGTGTGAGAGAATGGTCAAGTTTCATTCTTCTACATATAGCTGTCCAGTTTTCCCAGCACCATTTATTGAAGAGACTGTCTTTTTTCCACTGGATATTTTTGCCTGTTTTGTCAAAGATTACTTAACCATAGAGTTGCGGGTCCATCTCTGGGCTCTCCATTCTGTTCCACTGGTCTATGTGTCTGTTTTTGTGCCAGTACCATGCTGTCTTGGTGATCACAGCTTTGTAGTAAAGTTCGAAATCAGGCAATGTGATGCCTCCGGCTTTGTTTTTCTTTTTTAACATTTCCTTAGCAATTCGGGGTCTTTTCTGGTTCCATACAAATTTTAGGATTGTTTGTTCCAGCTCTTTGAAAAAACCTGGTGGAATTTTGATCGGGATGGCACTGAAAGTGTAGATTGCTCTGGGCAGTATAGACATTTTAACAATGTTTATTCTTCCGATCCATGAGCATGGAATGCTTTTTTGTGTCTTCTTCAATATCTTTCATGAGCGTTCTGTAGTTCCTCGAGTACAGATCCTTTACCTCTTTGGTTAGGTTTATTCCCATTTGACATTTTATATTTCCACCAACAGCCTTTAAAAGTTCCATTTGCAGGGGTGCCTGGGGGCTCAGTTGGTTAATAAGCAATTGCCTTCAGCAAGGGTCATGATCCTGGAGTCCTAGGATTGGGCTCCCTGCTCAGCGGGGAGTTTGCTTCTCCCTCTTGACCCTCCCCCCTCATGCTTTCTCTCTCTCTGTCTTTTTCTGTCTCTCAAAATAAATAAAATCTTAAAAATTTTATTTGCTCTTTTGGAGTCACTTTTACATTCATAGGCCTTACTTTTTGGGGGTATAGAGAGACAAAAATATTTAGAAGTTTTCTTCTCAGAATTTTAGGTAAATATTTCTTTGGAGAATTTGTGAATATCTGGAACTCTTTTCAGTAAGACATAATTACTGTCTTAGTCTTTTTTCCCTTTAGTTTGAGAAATAGAAGAAAGTGTATTCTTAACTTTGGATTTCATGAAAAGAAATACTTTTTATATTTGGAGAGTTTGGCTTTCCTAGTGATTGCTAAGATACTATGAATCAGGTATTAGTTTTATAGCATTCAATGTAACCAAGTGTGGAGTTAATAGAAGTATCTGGAAATCTCTTATAATAGGTTATATAAGAAATTTCTTTTAAAAAAATCTCTTTAAGTCATCTATAAAATACAGTGTTCAGAACTAACATTTCTAAGTTCAACATGGTTGTTTTTTCTTCCTCCAGCATTAGAAGAAATGAATATTTGTTTGCCTCAGTGAAGTGGTTAGCTTGCATGGAGGCCCTTTATCTAATGAAAAATATGTAATTTAAAATTTAGAATTCCATTCAGCTTAATGTGCAAGGCGTATGGGAATTAATATAAATTAAGGGGACAGCAGCTTGATATTTCAGGCTCACTCTGGGTCATAAGCATACATTTTATTGAGAGGAATGGTGGGTGTAACTTCTGTATTGCTTAAATTTATTTCTTTCACCTTTTTTTGTGTGCAAATGGTTGCATTCTCATAAATTAAATGCACACAGTAGGACTGCAATGTAATATAATTAGGGTAACAGGTGAAGCTGGATGCAAATGGAATTAATAATGAAGAATAGGGTGGCTAAAAAAAAAAAAGAATAGGGTGGCTGATAGGAATGTCTATTAAATCTGCGTCCATTGGCCTTTTTAGCTTACCCCAAGAGATTTACAAGGATATGTAGCTATCAGCACCTATTCAGTGCTGTTTTTGTCTTCCTTTATAGCTCTGCCTAGATTGTTTTCCTTCTCTCTTTGCTTGTATTATCTATACTCTTTGGTTATGTCCCCAACTCCTTGGTATTCTTTCCTCTCTCAGTATCAGTAGTATACTTGTTTTCTCCCTAGAATGCTGCCATGAAAACCATAGATATAAATCAGTGGTGCAGTTATATTTTATAGTTTTGTTGTTTATGTAAGAAAAACTAAGAAATGGTACTAAAAACGATATTCTGCTTTTATGAACCTGAACTTTTAACTGTTTACTAACATTCTAAATGCTTCTTAAAACATTAAAGAAAACTCTTTAGTTGCCTAACTTGTAAATGCATTGTTTGGTTGTCATATTTTCCTGAGAATTAAAAATGTGGATCTTCTTAAGTAGCCTGAATAATCAAGACCTGAAACAGTGTGGCATAGAAGAAAGTTTACTTGACTGTGTGTTGCAGGTCCTGGGCTCCAGCCCCAGTTCTGTTATTAACCCACTTGGTAATCCTGGGCAAGTCATATTTCTCATCTGTAAAATGTGAGGAGTGGACTTGATCATCTTGAAAATTATAAAGATTATCCTCTGATGCAGGGGAAGCAAACTTGTAAAAGAAGTTGTTTTTAAAAACATTTTTATCTTGTTATGTAAGTCATCCCTGAAAATTAATGGTTTAATTATTAGAAATGATGTATAATCACTTTTGAATTTGTGTATATCTCATCTGTTGCAGGATGCTTTAATCTGGATCCCAATAGAGTTTTGGATGTCATTTTAGAAGTGTTTGAATGCAGGCCAGAACATGATGACTTCTTTATATCTTTATTAGAGTCTTACATGAGTATGTGTGAACCGCAAACACTGTGTCATATTCTTGGGTTCAAATTCAAGTTTTATCAGGTAAAAAAAAATGTGTGTGTGTGTGTGTATGTATATGTGTATACATACATATATATGTATACACATATACAGACATCGATAAATCACATGGTTTTATATGTATAACTTAATTTAAATTTTATTTGTAAATGATTGGTTTCACCTCAACCATTCTAGCAAAAGAGGTAGATAAATGGATAGCTAACAAAGCCATATGATAAGTACTATAATAGTAGTATAAATGATATGATGGGAAAGCCTAGAGCAAAGCATAATAAATTTTGCCTTGGGAGAGATGGAATCAGAGAAGACTTTATAGATGTAACTCTTTTTTAACCCAGTCCTTAAAGGGTGAATAGGAGTTTGTTGAGAATTGTCTGTTTAGCAATAACAAATAGTGTGAGTGAAGACATGGCAGTATGAATGTATTTAACCAATTGAAGAAATGGTACATAGTCTGGTGTGGCTGGATTGTAAGATAGAGGGAAAAGAAAGAACAGGAAGTGAAGTTGGAATGATGGGCACACATTGTCAAGGACCTTAAATACCATGTTGAATTAGAATTTTATCATATAGGCAATGACCATGGGAATTTTTTATGGACATGAATAAATTCTTGAGGCGTATATTGCATTATTTTTCAGTTAAATCACTGTAGAAGTTACCTAGTAAGTCTGTGCCTCTGATTATTTTTCTTTCAATCTGTCTTTCATATTATTACTACTGTTATATTCTGAAAGAGATTGAATTGACACACTGCTCAAAAACTTTTGCAGGATCAAATTCAAACTTCTAAATGTGGCAGAAAAGGCTCTTCACAATTTATCCCCATTCTTTCTTCCCAGCCTCATCTTTAGTGATTTTTCCCCCTCAGATCTAATTTTCTAGTTATATTTAATTACTAGCCATTTCCTGTATTTAGGTATAGACATAGGTATATATAGACCTTTATTTATATGCAGTTCCTTATAACTAGAAAACTCTTCTTACTCAATCCTCTCACCTGTTTTTTCTTCATCTTAAGGACTCCTATTTTTTTTTAAGAGACATTCAGTCTTTTTTTTTTTTTAAAGATTTTATTTATTTACTTGACAGAGAGAGATCACAAGTAGGCAGAGAGGCAGGCAGAGAGAGAGGGGGAAGCAGGCTCCCCACTGAGCAGAGAGCCCAATGCGGGGCTCGATCCCAGGACCCTGAGATCATGGCCCGAGCCGAAGGCAGAGGCTTTAATCCACTGAGCCATCCAGGTGCCCCAGGACTCCTATTTATTCTTTAAGATCTAGTGCTACTTGCTCTGTAAAGTCTTGCTGGCACTTCACCCATGTGGAATTAGTTATTTCTTTTTAAAAAGATTTATTTATTTATTTATTTGACAGAGAGAGAGAGAGAAAGAAGAGATCACAAGTAGGCAGAGAGGCAGGCAGAGAGGGAGAAGCAGGCTCCCTGCTGAGCAGAGAGCCCGATGCGGGGCTCGATCCCAGGACCCCGAGATCACGACCCCAGCCGAAGGCAGAGGCTTTAATCCACTGAGCCACCCAGGTGCCCCGAATTAGTTATTTCTTAATCTCTCTTCTCTTAAAACTTGACACAGACTTCTGGCACTTAATCTCTGTTCTCATAAAACTTGACCCAGACTTCTAGCACTTACCGTGTTGTATTAGCATAAACTATATCTGTGTCCTTTGCCAGACTGTGAGCCGTTTAGGGCGGGGTCTGTATTTTACTAATTTCTCTGGAATAGTTTACTGCTTAGCCTATAGTAAATGCTCACTAATTGTAAATAAGTGATCTATGTTTTTAGGAAGATAACTTTCATGGCAGTGTGGAGGATTTATTTTTAAAGATTTTATTTGACAGAGAAAGACATAGAGAGGGAACATAAGCAGGAGGAGTGGGAGAGGGAGAACCAGGCCTCCCGCTGAATAGGGAGCTCGATGAGGGGCTTGATCCCAGGACCCTGGGATCATGACCTGAGCCAAAGGCAGATGCCCAACGACTGAGCCACCCAGGCGCCCCTGGCATGGAGGATTTTAATGTAATAAGGCCTCTGTTGTCCTTTTGGTAGAGCTTTCCTGATTTGTCTACCTGTCTGGGATACTTAGTCAAGAAATACTCGTTTATGGAATGCTTATGATATGCTGTTGCTTTGCTAGGCACTGAGGATACTTTGGTAAAGAGAGTCTTTTCCTGTCCTCTGGAGCTCAAATTCAGGATAGTAAGATGATTTCTTTTAGGATTCTCAAATAATACCGCCTACTGTCTCTGCTTATCTTATATTTTACATTTTCTGGGACTCTGCAGAAGAGAAATCAGATCAGAACTTCATGTAGCATTTTGATACCAAACAAGACACATGGGAGGTTTTTAGGCAAGAGTACTTTATCTTTGTTCAAAAATTAGTCATGGCAGCTTTCCCTGTTCTTTCCAACAGCCAGGGAGTCTACACTTAGTACAAGGAAAGAGAAGTTGAAGTATTTATCACATCTTAGGAGGTACCATGATTGCTTTGGGTTTGAGAACATGAAGCCAACTGCAAAAGTGACAGGGTGGCTGAAATTTTAAGTTGGGCTTAATTAGTTAGAATATAGGTTACAGCTTTGGAGACTGTAGGTTTCATAGCATATTACAGTGAATAATGATGACCTACTGCATAATATCAAGCATTATTAGTTGAAAGTGAGTTTTAGAATTGAAAAATTTTATATGAAAATATTTTTTATAATGGTAACACTTTTGAGCTGAATTAAAATATTCGGGGGGGGCGTTGACAGTGTTGGAATAATCTTTTTTTTTAAACAGATGATGGGCCCTTTTCTTATACAAGAAATACCCAGTCAAGAAACAAATACCCAGTTAAGAAACATTTGATTTAGAAATAACCTATTATTGGAAGAGTAACCCTAATACTGCTCTGTTTAACACCATTCCTTTGTTTCTATTGCCTGAGCTATCTTATAATAAACCTATAGTCTTAAGGACCACTGAGGGTAGAGGAAGAAATGTCAAAGATACTCGATAATTTGTGGTCTGAGAGGTAAAATGAGGGCAATCATGAAAATGAAGAACTGCTTAGGCCATGTAAGCCTGGGAATTGGCTCCTAGGCCTATATGGTCACCCTTGTGTGTTGGTCCCTTACCTTATTCCACTCTCCCCTCTTCTTATCACTGTCTGAAAATGTTCATTCCTCTTACCCACAACTCATATTTTTACCAATTGGAAATTATTTGTATGCACAGGCTTTTTTTTCCTTCCCTTTATGCTAGGATTTCCAGGCAAAGCTGATTATGCTGTGAAGTCAGTGAGAGTGATTTTATCCTAGTTTCAACCCGGGATCAGCTATACTGGATGTTTTGACTTGAAAGAGTGGCAGGGGATGTAAGCAGTTTGAGAGCACACTTTGGAAAGTTTGGCAGGCACATCTGCTTGATTCCCCTAACAGGGAAGGCTATAATAGAGGGCTTAGGGACGGCATGAGGATTAGCACAAAGGACAGAAAGAAAGGAGTATTAGAATGTGTCAGGGTACCAAAAGATAAACTTGGCTAGAGTTGTCTTGCCACAGGAAGGAGGAAGGAGATGATGACTCTCACCCATATCACAGCCCCTTGATTTCTGGATTCAGAACACAATGAAAGTAGTAATAGCGGTATTGTGGCTAGGCATTATTATAACTTAAATTCACTCACTTAAGAGATATTGATCAGGGGCACCTGGGTGGCTCAGTCAGTTAAGCATCCAACTCTTTTTTTTTTTTTTAAAGATTTTATTCATCTATTTGACAGAGAGAGATCACAAGCAGGCAGAGAGGCAGACAGAGAGAGAGGGGGAAGCAGGCTCCCTGCTGAGCAGAGAGCCTGATGTGGGACTCGATCCTAGGATACTGAGATCATGACCTGAACTGAAGGCAGAGGCTTTAACCCACTGAGCCACCCAGGCGCCCCTAGCATCCAACTCTTGATCTCAGCTCAGATCTTGATCTCAGGGTCATGAGTTCAAGCCCTGCATTGTGCTCCATGCTGGGCATGGAGCCTGCTTTTGAAAAAAAAAAAAAGAAAGAAAATACTGACCAGTGGAGTACCTGGCTGGCTCGGTTGGTAGAGCATGAGACTCTTGATCTCGAGGTTGTGAGTTTGAGCCCGGCATTGGGTACAGAGATTACTTAAAAAAATAATAAAATATTTGAAAAAGAAAAAGTATTGATCAAGCACTATGTGCCAGGCAGTGTTCTGGATGCTGGGGCTACATTTGTAAACAAATAGAAATTCTTGCCTTCATGATGCTTATATTTGAGGTAGATTATATGGTATGTTAGAAGGTGATCAGCGAGATGGGACAAAATAAAAAATGTAGAGCAGGGTAAGGAAGAATGGGAGTGCTGGAGTGGTAGGTTGCAATTTTACATAGAATAGTGAGAATATACCTCACTGAAAAGATAAATTTAAGTAATGAACTGAAGGATGTGAGGATTAAACTATGCAGATATCTGGGGAAGAGGCTCTAGGCAAAGAGAACAGCCAGTGCAAAGGCCTTAAGGTGTGAGCATGTCTGATGTGTTGGAGAACAACAAGGAGACCAATGTGGTTGGATCAGACTGATTGGGAGAGTGGTAGGAGATGAGGTCAGAGATGAGAGACCACATCACATAGAACTAGTGCTGCAAGATTTTTGGCTTTGATACTGGGTGAAGCTATTGGAGGATTTTGAGTAGGAGAGTGATGTGATCAGACTTAATGGTTTCATTTTGCTTCTCTTTGATGTTTTCACTTTATTA
This sequence comes from Nasua narica, assembly GCA_028533885.1. Taxonomy (NCBI): domain Eukaryota; kingdom Metazoa; phylum Chordata; class Mammalia; order Carnivora; family Procyonidae; genus Nasua; species Nasua narica. The sequence goes on along the minus strand of CM052801.1, from coordinate 79,909,685 downwards.
TGAACATTTTCAAATATATAGAAAAGTGAATAGTGTAATGAATACCCATAATCCCATCAACTAGAAGTAAGTTTATTAACATGTTGGTATACTTTTTTGGAAATATTAATTTATATTACAGATATCATAAATGTTTACTCCTAAAGACGTTAATTTGTACTTTTTAAAAGTAAGGATTTTTTCCTATATAACCATGATGCCAATTTCATGTCTAACTAGATTGCTATTATATAATAAACTCAGACCATGTTCAGATTTTCCAAATTGTCTCCCAAATACATTTTATAACTGTATTGTTCAAACAATTATCCAGTCAGAGGCCATGTGTTTTATTTAATTGTTAGAATTCTTCAGTCTCTTAATTTAGAATAGTGTCCCCTCCCATTCCTTTAATGGCATTGACTTGTTGAAGAGACCGTTACCATAGAAGACTGCATTATTCTTCCAAGCATTAGATTTATCTGATTGCTTTTTCATGGTTGGTTAAATTTCTTTGTCCCCCATCTATCTTATGTATTTAGAGTTAGGTCTCAGAACTTGACTATTTTCAGGTAAAATATTTAATTGCAGAAGACTTCATAGGTTGTGCTATGTTTCTTTTTTTAAATATGTTTCATATCATGTAACGTCTCATACCTGTCTGACTTTTAATGTTCAATAAGTTGATGACAGTCTAATCCCTCCATTCAACAATGACATTTCCCCCTATTTTAATAGGAAGTTATCTGTATGTTGATACTTTGGCACCATGTGAATATCTAGTTTTTCATTAACCTTACATTAAGTGGCTTAGAATACATGAATGATCCTTGCCTGAGTCAGCCATTTCCTTAGGTATTCCAAATTGTTGATTTACGAATGTTATCATGCCTTCTACATTTATTAGCTATCATTTTTCTGTAAAGAAGAGTTGTCCCTTATTAACTTGGGTTGCTTGGTTATACTGAAATACAGTTTCTACTGGAAAGGTAGGATGATTGCTTCATTTCCCCCTCCCCCCATTAATTACTGGCTATCAGAGAAAAGGGTTTCTTTAGTAGCTGCCTCCAATGGTGACATGAGCAGTATGTGTGTATGTGAGAGAGAGATAAGAGAGACGGAAGACATTGTGTATATGTGTATTTTGAGTTAGTCAAAGTATCAATATGGTTAAGGTAGCAGTGGAAGTTGATGAGCTTCTGAATATATTTTGAAGGTGGAGCCAATAGTATTCGTTGATTGATTAGATACAAAATGTGAGAGAGTAGAGTTAGGGCTATTTCTAACCTTTTTTTTTTTTTAGACTGAGCAGGAAAAAGGATGGTGTTATTATCAACTGAGATAGAGTAAATTTCAGGGGAATGGGTTTGGTGTACTGGGGGTAGGAATCAGGAATTTCAGTTTTGCATATGTTAAGTTTGAGATATCTTAGATATCCAAGTGAGATGTTGAGTAAGTAAATGGATTCAGGAGAGAAGACTGGGTTAGAAATAGAAATGTAGATGTCAGAAGTATGTAGATAATATTTAAAGTCATGATACTAAATGAAATCACCACGAGTTGGGTCTAGAGAGACAAGAGAAGAGAACCAACGGCTGAGCCTTGGCACTCTAACATTAAAGTGCCTGGAGGAGAGGAGGAATCAGCAAAGGAGATACAGAAGTAATATGTAAGGTAAGAGGACGATAAAGAGAATGTAGCATCTTGGAAGCTAAATGGAAGAAGGAATGATGAACTTTGTTAAATGCCTCTGATAGGTCATTTAAGATGAGGACTAAAATTTGGTCATTGGATTTGTCTTCAGGGAGGGCAAAACTAGCCATTTTGGTAAAGTTGGGGTGGTGTTAAGAGAATGGGGAGAGTAAACTGGAGATAGAGTAGACAGCTCTAAAGCAGTTGTTACAAAGAGACACAAAGGTAGCTTGGCAGGGAAAATGAACTCAAGAGAGATTATTTTTTGAAGATGGGAGAGAGAACACATTTTTATGCTCTTGGGAATGATTGAGTAGAAAGGAAGAATGGTGATGTAGGAGAGAGGAGAGAGTTATTGGAGTAATGATCTTGGATAGAGAGGATGTAGTTTATGGCATAAGTGGATGGAATGACTTTAAATGGGAGCATAGAGAGTTCATCTAGAATAATAGTTGGAAAGGTAGCAGCATACATAGGTATGGCTCTTGGTAGGTGGATGGATGTGATGGTGAGAGTTTGTAGAAATTTTATTGATTGCTCCAGTTTCCTTGCCATAATGGAAAATAAGGTCATCAGCTGAGAGAGGCGGTATTGGAGGTTAGGAGAGGTTAGGAAAGAAGGTAGGAAATAGTTATATAGGAGAATGAATGAGGGAGAGAAAGAGAGTATGACTGTACAGCAGGATTAAGGATCCATTTGAGGGTAGATATGTGAAATCAACATTTTGAAGGGGTTGTAGGTATTGGTAATATTAAAGTTTAGGATGTGGAGTGAATGGCTGAGATGGGATAGAGGAGAAGATCTTTGGAAGAGAGGAATTCCAGGAGCCAAGAGGCCAGCATGATGGAAATATCACTTTCGTATATATGAAAATCTCCAAAAATTAAGAAAGGAATAGAGTGGACAGAGTGACAGTGAATCAGAAGCTGTAAGATCATGGCTCAGTGAAGGGCAGTGACCCAGGAGTCCATAGATGGCAACAGTAGGATGTGACTGAAAATGGCAGAGTAGGGAACTCCAGAGCTCTGTCCCTCCATAAAAGCAACTAATGAACTGGCAAAAAACTGTTAATCAGCTTTTACAGAATTCTGGAATGTAGTAAAAAAATTACATCAAGGAAAGGCTGGATGAAGAAAGAAGCTGCTGCTTTGAGGAAGAGAGCACTGCGATGTTATAAATTGCCTGCCTACTATCCCTCACACCCAGATCGATGATGGCCATGAAGATAGAAGTCTGCACTCCTAGTGTAGATTGCTAATGCCAGAGGACGTAAAGAATTGTGGGTTGCGACCTCTCAGGCTGTTCCCTTAAGGACTTGTGCAAGGGTCTGTTTTTGTTTTGCCTGACTAGGAGCATCTCCAGAGCTCGGGTGGCTTTTGCCAAAAGGATTTGAAGGCACAACTACTGGCTTTAGCAGCCTGGAGCAAGAGACAGTGGTTAGACGGGGGATAGAAAGACTGAAAGCCTGGGAAGAAAGAAGATGGATGAGGAGATAATACAAGGGAATAGCATGTACCATGGAATTGGAACAAAAGGCTGTGCTTATGCCCAGAACTGGATACCTACTCAGGAAAGGACTGAGAAGATCCTAGGCTTTTTCCTCTGGCTGGCCTTCAGGCTCTACACAAGCAGGAAGTGAAGACTAAGATGGAATCGTAAATGACCTGGCCAAGTGTTGAGGCATGCCCTAACACAGAGCTAGTATGCAAAGAGTGGGAGTGGTTTTTTCTTCTTCTTCTTCTTCTTCTTTTTTTTTTGCTTCAGGCCTTTAAGAAAACTCAAAACAGCTGACCACTACACTGACGGAACACAGATTTCAGTGGCCACACATAACAATAGTATAGACTTTACAAAATGTCACTAAACAAGCAAACAACGATAACCCACAATAAGCATTGAAAAACCCCCAAAATGGGGCAGAATTTGATTTTCAGAGTTGCCGCATAATATTCAAAATACCAGTTTTCAACAAGAGGTAGTGAGGTATGCAATGAAACAAAGTATGGCTCATTCACAAGAAAAAAAAATAGAAACTATCCGTGAGCAAGCCCAGGTGATGGACTTATTAGATAATTTAAATCACCAGTCCATAAGAAACCATGGGCAAAGAGCTAAAGGAGACTAGGCAGAATATAAAAAAAATAATAGGAGTTTTTTTTTTTTTTAAAAAGGAACCAAACATTCTGGAGTCAAAAAGTATGATAAATGAAATGAAAAATTCATTAGACGGTTACAAGAACAGATTTGAGAAGGCTAAAGAAACAATCAGCCAACTTGAGCCAGTTGAGGTTATCCAGTATGAGGAGCAGAAAGAGAAAAGAATGAAGAAAAATGAACAGAGTCTAAGAGACTATAGGACACTATGCAATACCAATATGTACATTGGACTCCCAGAAGCAGAGGAAAGAGAGAAAGGGACAGGAAGTATGTTTGAAAAGAATAATGGTTGAAAACGTCCCAAATTTGATGAAAGATAAGAATCTATACATCTAAGTGGATAAACTCAAAGAGAGTCACACCAAGAATATTATACTCAGATTGTTGAAAAACAAAGACAAAGAAAATTTTGAAAGCAGCAAAACAGATGTGATGTGATCCATCACATATAAAAGATCCTCAATAAGATTAACAGGTGATTTCTTCAGAAGGCAGTGGGATGGCATATATAAAGTGCTGAAGAAACAATATCCTTAAAAAAGGGGAGATTATGACATTCCAAGATAAACAGAAGTTGGGGGAATTCGTTGCTGGTAGACTTGCCTTACAAGAAATGCTAAAGTGAGTCCTTCAGGCTGAAATGAAATGACACTAGATAATAACTTAAAGCCATATGAAGAAATAAAAAACACTGGTAAAGGTAACTATATAGGTAAATATAAAAGCCAATATTACTGTATTTTTTGGTTTGTAGCTCCTCTTTTTTTCTTACATGATTTAAAATATTAATATAATATAAATCTAATTGGTAAACAGTGTAACAATATAAAAGGGGGAGGGGTTGAGGTGTATAGGTACAGAGTTTTTGTATACTACTGAAGCTAAATTGGTATTAGTTCAAACTAGATTATTATGTTTAAAATATCACTCGTAATACCCAAGGTAACCACAGGAAAATAACTAAAAACCAGAGAAGGAAAGATGGGAATCAAAAGGGTACACTACAGGAAAGAAAAAAATCAAACACAAAAGAAGGCGGTGATAGAAGAAATGAGGAACTAACAAAAAATATAAGGCCTATAGAAAATAAATAGAAAAATGGCAGAAATCCTTCCTTGTCAGTTATTACTTTAAATGTAAATGGATTAAAATTTGTAATCAAAAGGCAGTCTGGATAAAACATGATTCAACTATATGTTACCTATAAGCAACTCACTTTTTAGATCCAAAGATAGAAACATGTTCAAAGTGGAAAATCCTATGCAAATAGTATCCATGAGAGAGCTGGGGTGGCTATTCTAATATCAAACAAAATAGACTTTAAGACAAAAATTTTTACAACAGACAGCAAAGGATATTATATATTGATAAAGGGATTAACCCATGAAGAAGATAAGACAGTTATAAACAGATTTGCACCAAACAGAGCCTCAAAATATATGAAGCATACATTAATAGGATTGCAAGGAGAAATAGTTCTGCAATAATTGTTGGACATTTCCATACCCCACTCTCATTAATGGATAGAACAACTAGACAAAAGGAAATAGAGGTCTTGAACAGCCACTATAAACCAATTAGACTTAACAGACATACACAGAATAGTACCTAGCTAGCAACAGAGTACATATTCTTCTCAAGTGCAATGGGATGTTCTCCAGGATAGACTCTTAGACCTCAGCATGTCTCAAAAAATTTAAAACACTGAAAGCCTACAAAATATCTTCTTTGACCACAGTGGAATGAAACTAGATCACAGCAATAGTGAGGGATAGTGAGCAACTTGAAATTATAAGCTGGGTGGGCTTTGGGGGAGGGTAGAGGGGGAATAGTCTGAAAACAATTAAAAAGCAAAGATGACTCATACTCCACCTCCAGGCCTAGTAGTGTGAGGGGTCTGGGGAAAAGAGCCACCACTTGACTGGGTTACAATGAGAGTGGTGTTCCTAGGGAGTCCTCTGGTTGAGCAAGAAAGCGAAGGGAACAGTTAGAGGAGAAGTTCAGGATATAGAGGGGGTTTTGCTGAGGATGGATTATGAATTCCAGAGGATTCCATGGAACTTTTTCAAGAAAGCAGAAAGGCGTGTTAGGACAGAACAGGGATTGTACAGAGCAATATGAAGAGTATGGGAGTTGATATTTGGCCTGGGAGTCAGGGGCTTCTTGTGGTGAACTCACTGAAACTGAGATAATGGAAATAATAAGAGTGTGCCTGGTGGATTCAAGTCAGATAATAAGCTTTTGTGGGTTTGCTCTGAGACCCTGACCACCATTTATTTTTATGGGAAAATGTTTTGATACTAAATAAATCTTTATATACATTTAGAATTAAACTCTTGTGAAGTGAAAGACTTACTGTCTTAAAAAATACGGTGAACAATGCCTTCTTCAGAGGATATTCATTAGTTTGGTTAGCTTCCTGTGTTATATCCATAACACCTATCACAATTGTGGGGAACCTTACAAAGATCTTGTTTTCAGTGTTGAGTAGGAGCAGAGCATAATGTATTGTCACTGTTTGCTTTTTATTCGCATTTGGCCATTTAGTAATTGCCAGTTGTCGTGACTTCAGTCTTCCATTCAACTGACCCCAAGCAGTTTAAAAATTAGGGGTAAAGTCTTCTTGATAGCATTCAAAGATCCTTCTGTTTCTGTGAAGGGTCCAATGGAATTGGCCATTCTGTATTTTAAAATGTTGATTTATCCATATGTAATATGCATAGACACTGGTTTTGAAGGGGGAAATCAGTTGACAAGCAGATATATTTAGGACAAAATCCAAGAAGTAAAAGAATAAGGAGAAAAGTATAAAGTAGACACAGATAGTTCAGCACTTCCACATTAGTCATTCTTGTCTGTCTGCATCTACACTGAGAACTAGTTGAAAAAGCAAGTTAAGAAAACACACATACAAACAAAACCCAAACTAAGTATTATGCAGTTTAAAACCTCACTTATTCTATTTGATTTTCAGATTTTGCTGAAATATTAGCATGCACTGTAAAATATGTACATTTTTGAAACCTTTATTTGTGTTCATCAGAAAATGTTCCAGTGTGAAAAGGGATGCTGACCTAATTATCTTTGTCCTCAGTTCAGATGTCATGTATGATCAGGAAGAGCCAAGAAGCTTATTGTTGATCTAGTTATTTGATGAAATTGTTCTTGATTATTGGTAGGTAAAGGTTATGATTTTAGTTTTACTTTATGCACTAAATAGAAACTTTTTTTTTTGTTTTTCAAGGAACCGAATGGAGAGACTCCTTCATCTTTATACAGAGTTGCAGCAGTACTTCTACAGTTTAATCTTATTGATTTAGATGATCTTTATGTACATGTAAGTCAAGTGGGCTGCTAAGAATATTTGGTTGTCCATCCCAGGGGTGGGAAGAGGAATGGGCAGCCAAATAGCACTTCAAGGTTGGTCAGGCTCTCAGGTTTTAATTTTTGAAGTCCTAATGCATTATTGCTTTGTGTTTACATTATGAAGTGAATGAATTTAATTCTTTGACAAACTATGGAAATTAAATACCCTCTGTCACTCTGTAAGAGTTTGAGGTTGGATATTAAGTTAAAGTTCTTAATTGTCAGCAAGGTATATCTCATGGGGAGAGAGGCCAAGTTCTAACCAATGTGGTTTTAGACTTCTCTGTTATATGCAAATTATCAGAAATATGGGATGACCTAGATACTTTTTCCTTCTCCCCAAAATGTTAATTTTAGGCAGTCAAGATAAATGGGGAACTCTATTTTTTAATGACTTTTCTTTTGTTTTTACTGGGTAGTAAATGACTAGTATTGTGCTTTTTTATTGCTGGATCCAGGATCTAGAAGAGTGTATATGTGATTGTGATTGATGACTTCCAGTTTAGCAACAGTTTAGCCTATCAGTTTGAAAAAACTAGGTTGTAGTATAGAAATTCTTGTTTTATTTGGTTGTACATTAGGATATCTATGGACTTAAACCTATCCAAAGCCAACATCATCTTCACTGTCTTTGGAAATCACTTTCTGACTTCGTTATCTCTCATGTACTATGATTACAGAGTTGAATAAAACTTATTCTCTACCTTGGAAGCAGTCATAGTTTAGCAATGGAGAAAACATTTTGCATTATATAGTAACTACTATACTGGAGGTATTCACAAAGTGCTGTAGGGGCTCAGAATAGATAGTGACCATATTTGGGGGGGATTTTGGAAGGCTTTTTCAAACTAGTGATGTTGAACTGAGATGTTGGTAGATGAGATGGTAATGGCCTGGCTTTAAAGGTGAGAAGTTTTGTAGGTAGAATTAGCTGAGTATAAAGGCAGGAGGGTTGAAAGGGCTTCATTATCACCTTAGGGGAACATCAGGAAGCTCAGAGTGATTGGAGCCTAGGGTAGTATGTGGGGCAGTGAAGATGGAGAAGTATGTTGGGACTAAACTTTGCAGAGCCTTAAGTGCCATAGTAAGGAGTCTGAATTTTTTCTTGTTGGGAGTAAAGAGCCATTCAAGATTTAAAGTTGAAAAGTGATGTTACAAACTGAGAACCTGGAAAATTGGTCAGAAAAAGGGGAATTCAAAGGCAGGTATGAGTTTATAGGCAAGGATAGACTGGTAGGACAAATGGAAAGATGATAGATGATGATAGATTTATTACTGAAATATTCGAGTTTCAATAAATGCAAGTGACCTAGGTGTTCCTGTTAAGTTGTCAAAGATTTTCAGATGGGATTAAAAACCAGTTTATTGCTTATTTTTCATATGAGAATTCTAAAACCTGAGGACAAAGGAAGGCTGAAAGTAAAAGGGTGGGAAAAATATATCAGGGAAATAATTGTTAGACAAAATGAACTTTTTGGCAAAAAAATAATAAAGTTGTGTTCAGTAGGAAGATAAAACATTTGTAACTTTATATGCACTTAATTACATATTCTCAAAATACGCAAAACTAGAATTGAGAGGAACTATAAAAGAAACTTACAGGGGTGCCTGTTTGGCTCAGTTGGTAGAGTGTGTGACTCTTGATCTGTGGGATGTGAGTTTGAACCCCACGTTGGATGAAGAGATTACTTAATAATAATAATAATAATACAAAGAAACTTACAGTTCAGTCATCATGAGATTTTTAGAGGCAGTTGCATTAATCTAGGTAAAAGATGAACCTTTGGCAGGTACCTAAGTAAAGCAGTAAAAATGGGTTTGATGGCCAGTGGAGAGCAGAAAGAATGAGAAAAAGTCTTGCTTACTTTCTTGCCATCAGTCCGTAGAGACTTTTCTCTGCCTCCATTTTTGACTAATGGGATGAAGTCTACAACATATAGTTTAATATTTCACTGTTCCCTTTTATTGTTTAGTGATTATTTACTTTGCATTAGACTTAGTTATTGAAGTAGATTATGTATTTCTGGGGGCAGGAACACGTCTTTTATAGCCCACCATAGTGCCTAGAAGAAACTACGATGGTTTGTTGGCTATATTTTTCTTTGTGTCTGTGTTTTTTATTTATTTTATGAAATATGTACATCAACCTTCTATTCATACAAGATGACTGTACTGGAGATATTTGGTCCTTTTTCATAATGGAGGGTTGACTCTACACATACTACTTTCTCTTTTATAATAAGCTAGAAACTAGTTTTTGACTTAAGTCATCAAATAGGTATTAGAAAATGAAACGTGAGGTGTCAAGTTGCTCAGAATCTTTCTACTTGAGATTTTTCATCTAGAGGAATTAAATTTACCCCTTCATGTAGTCCAGTAGCTTATGTCTCCCATAATGGAGTCCATATGCAGTACTTTATTTAAGATACTTTAATGGAACAGTTACTACATTTTCTTGGGTAAGCTAATAAATTCAATGGTAAGCACCACTGTTGTATCGTGTTAATATAGGACCTCCAACAGAAAGAAGATGTGGAACTTTGAACTGCTACCTGATTTTAAAAAGTGTACAAAATTCAGGTACTTAACACTGTTAGATTTTAAGAAAGTGATGGAGAGAAACTTACTTTGAAGGCTGATCATGGTCATTAATAGGCTAGACCATATTTACATTTCAGAGTAGATAGTGTTTGCTTTTTATATATGCAAATAGTATTAGCTGTTTTATGAAACTTTAATGAACCATTTTTAGCTTCTTCCAGCTGATAATTGCATTATGGATGAACACAAACGAGAAATTGTGGAAGCTAAGCAAATTGTTAGAAAACTTACGATGGTTGTATTGTCTTCTGAAAAAATTGATGAGCGAGAGAAAGAAAAGGAAAAAGAAGAGGAGAAAGTAGAGAAGGTATATGGTTCCTTTTTGTGAAATTAACATTGTCTTCTGGATTTAGAATTATGAAATTTAACTTGTAATAGTTAACTTATGGGAGAATAACTTATTAATTTTGATTGTGGTGAAATCTGGTTTTTAGAATACTGATTTGCTAAGGTGGTTTTGTTTTTAATCTGATTTGCCCCTTCCCAAAAGGGGCTATCATGTTTTTTCTTAAATAAATTTCAAAATGTATTCTAAGTAAAATGTATTTTTGCTCTGTGTGTTAATGTCTCTCAAGTCCTAAGTGGGTTCTCAAAGATGAATGAATTCTAGTTCCCTATGGCACAGTAAAACATTAAATAGAACTTAATTTAATTCCAGGTCTATAAACTGTCATGCTGTGTCTGCTAAATGAAAGAGCATATCCTGTTGTTTTTTTTTTTCAATAGCTAAAAGACTTGATTGTACTTTCAGGGAAATATTTCATTTCCCATGAGTGGCAGCTGTTGACATACATTATTGTGGTTGTTGAGCTCAATTTTTTTTTTAAATGAAGAAGTACTGAGATTTATTGGTGTCTATATTCTGAGTGTCTTTGCTGTAATTGTTCATTTTTAGCCACCTGACAACCAAAAACTTGGTTTGTTGGAAGCCTTGTTAAAGATTGGTGATTGGCAGCATGCACAGAACATTATGGATCAGATGCCTCCATACTATGCAGCTTCACATAAGCTAATAGCCCTTGCTATTTGCAAGCTCATTCACATAACTATTGAGCCTCTCTACCGAAGGTATGTTACAGTGTGCTTTTCTAATCATTGAGGTAGAAATAGCTTAGGATTAACAAAAAAAAAATCTGCATTCTTTATCTTGTCTTCTCCAACCAAGCAAACATTTTAGTATGTTTTATTAGATGATAAGAACTATTCACAGATGTATCAGCTTTATACGTATTAATCAGTGACTTGTCTCCTAACATCTAGACCAGGTGATGCAGAAGGTGTGCTGCAGTGTAGTCTAAAAACTGTAGGTTAGACATCTAATCTAAGTTGGGTTTACTCCATTGAGAGTGAAAACTCCATTCTTCTGTTTTTGACTTTTCCTCCTCTCTTGGTGGGGGGGCAGAGAATTCCTCAGGTTTTTACTTAGTGTAAATTTCCTCTGTCCTGGGTTGAGTGGCTCTGAGTGAGGACATTGCCTCTCTGCTTGCCTTATCTCGTCTGGCATATAGGCTGCTGTTCTGGAAATTGCTAGTGCAGCCTTTCTAATCATCCCTAGTTACTGTGTCGACCAGTCCTCTAGCCCTCAGCCTACTCGCAGGATACTTAGGAGCAGTATTGGCAGCAGCTCTGGCTTCAGCCCCACAGATCAGAGCCTGCCTCAAAAGCCCCAGCCTTGTGACTCGTGCATAGCTGCTGGCTGCTGCCTTTAGTGCCACCTGGGCTGTGGACCATGAAGGCTTCTTCTCAAAGAGTGACCCCTGTGACTCCACAGCGGGACACCTGCTCAGCAGGTGAGAACTCTGGGCATGCTGTCCTTTTTAGTGTGACACCCTCTTTCATTATGCTGCTCACCTTCCCTACCACCACCTACCTCATACTCAGTCTAGGTAGTGGAACCCAGATTGAGAAGTGTTTATTGACTTGAATCACTGTTGTTATATCCATATTTTTCTGTTTCATCTTCCAGTGTCTCTGAGGTCCATCCCTTGTTCCCCATTCCCATATCCAAATTTCTGATACTAGCCAAGTTTAACTAAAACCAAATTCATATGATGTATGTTAAATGTTACTTGAAATTTGCATTTCTCTGATTTCCTTATGCAGTTAATTTGAAATACTCTTGGAGCTCTGATTTTTTTTTTCCAAATGAGTATTGTTTTTGTCTTTTTCTACCAGCTAAACTATCTGGTATTAATGAATAAAGTTAGGCACAAGTGAAATACAGAAATCAGATTTGAGCAAGAAAAGCTTTACTTACTGATTAATATGACTGTGTTAACTTAAAATGGGGGTATTGTATGGTATACATATAAATTTTGCTTCTTTTTTTAGAGTTGGCGTTCCTAAAGGTGCTAAAGGTTCACCTGTTAATGCTTTGCAAAATAAGAGGGCACCAAAACAAGCAGAGAGCTTTGAAGATTTGAGGAGAGATGTCTTCAACATGTTCTGTTACCTTGGTCCTCACCTTTCACATGATCCCATTTTATTTGCAAAAGTGGTGCGCATAGGCAAATCATTTATGAAAGAGGTTAGTAAGATTTTTTTCCTTCTAAGCAGAAAACTAAATTTTAGAATGAAAATGGTCTATGTATATTTGTCTTACGCACATCTCTAGGAATGAAAAGTGAACTTAATTTAAGAAAAGGTTATGTTGAATAAGGTTTGGGGAAAGTCCATTATGTCCTAACCACATATATGCATGTGCACATGCATGTGTGCATGTGCACATGTGCACACACGCACACACAGACTTAAATTTAGGTAGAATATTAGTCATGTCCCCCGCATAAGAAAATGTACTTTGGACAGGTGATTGCTTTTTGGTTCCCTTTATAATTTTAGTGGTCAACTTAGCTTTTTTTCCCCCTTTTCTTCCTCTCTGTTATTTTCTTGGCTGCAATTTTGAATCATTGTGATTATTTGTATGAAGTCAGACTGTTGAGGATCCATTCTTTTCTAGTAAACTTTTTATTGAAATAAATGTACAGACAGTAACACAAATCATAATTGTACACTTCAGTGACTTTTTCCAAACTAAACACCCATGTATCCCCCACCCTGATCAAAGAATAGAACACTACCCCAGAGTTCCTCTTGTACTCTCTTCTAGTTAATACCCTAAAGATGACCATTTAGGCTATTAGTAAATTTTAAAGTTGGCTTTGAGTTATAATTTACATAGAGTAAACTTCACCAATTTGAAGTGTACAATTTGATGAATTTTTACAAAGGTATACAGTTGTGTGTCCATCACCACAATCATGATAGAGAATATTTTCGTCACCCCAGAAAGTTCCCTCTTTCCCCTTTGCCTTTAAATCTGTCCCTTTGTTGCTGGTTCCTGGCAACCACTGACAGGCTTTTTGTCACTATAGTTTTGCTTTTTCTAGAACTTCATATAAATGGAATTTTATAGAATGTACTCTTTTTTTTTTTGTCTGGTTTCTTTCACATAATGCTTTTGAGAGTCATCCAAGTTGTTGCACATGTCAGTAGTTCCTTTATTGCTGAGCAGTATTAGATAGACATACCAGAGTTTATGCATTCTCCAATTGATGGGCATTGGGGTTGTTTCTAGTTGGGGGCTGTTATAAATAAAGCTGCTATATGAATATTCCTGTACAAGTCTTTTTTTGGGGGGGGCATATGTTTTTGTTTCCCCAGGAATGGGATTGCTGGGCCATATGGGTAAGTGTATGTTTAACTTTTTGCCAAACTGTTCCAACATGTGTGTACCATTTTGCATCCCTGTATATGACTTCCAGTTGTTCCACATCCACATCAGCACTTGTTATTGTCACTCTTAAATTTTAGTCATTCTAGTGGGTGTGTAGTGGTACCTCTTGTGCTTTTAATTTATGTTTCCCTGATGATCGGTGATGTTTAGCATCTTTTCATGTTCTTATTTGCCATTTGTAACCATCATATATCGAAGTGTCTATTCAAATCTCTGCCCATTTTAATTGGGTTGTCTTTTGTTATTTTTCTGATTTGCCTTTTTATTATGTTAATTGTCTTTTGAAAAGCAAAATTTTAAATTTTGAATAATTCCAATTCAGTAGTACTTTTATAGTTTCCTCTTTGTGTTCTGAGAGAGCTTTGCCTAACCCAAGGTCTTAAAACAGAAAAGAATACATCATTTTTAATTGTGAAACAAGGCTACCAAAAGAATCTGGAAGTTGTTATAAGTACAAGTACAGTTTTCTCAGTGTTTGGTGATTGCATCTAATTTTAATTTTTGACAGTAGTAACTGTACAGAAAATTTATCAGCTGTTGTATATTAATCCCTTGACACCTGAAATATTTGATTTGGCTTTTAATACTTACCTGTTTTTTTTTTTTTAAATGCTCACAAATTTATATTGTGTAAAGGTACTCTAAAGAAATCTGCTGGGTGTCTGGGTGGCTCAGTCACTTAAGTATCTGCCTTCGGCCCAGGTCATGATCCCAGAGTCCTGGGATTGAGTCCTGTATCAGGCTCAGCAGGGAGTCTGCTTCTCCCTCAGCTCTTCTCTTCTGCTCATGTTCTCTCTCTCTCAAATAAATAAATAAAATCTTAAAAAAATCACTACAATTATCAAAATCAATAAATTAACATTGATACCATATTATTTAAAAAATCTGAGTTTATTACTATACAAATCATTTATTATATATAAAAGGAAGTATAATGATATTTCATTATTTTAATTCTTAAAGTCTGAAAGGGATGAGTCAAGTTACTAGTGCCTATTCAAAGAACAAAAGGGTTATGTTTCCCAGTGCCTCATATTGGGAAGCACATGAAGTCAATCTTTCCCATTACTGGTGATGTTAACATTGATCACTTGGTTAAGGTAATGCACTACCAGGTTTCTCCAGGGTACAATTATTTTTTTTCCTTTGTTGTTAATCGATACCTTGTGGAGAGATACTTTTTTGACAATGTAAATAGCCTCTTTCTCATCTTACCTTCACCCACTAATGCTGTTCTTTTTAACTGAACATCTTAATGTTCACATCTCTTGTTCTGAAATTCTTTCTTTGACTGCAAGTATTATAAACCTGTAAGCAGGAGACCAAACATCCAACTTGTGGAAGTCCTGTACATAGACATATGCATGAACATGTGCGCAAACATAGAGAGTATTGTTACCAAGATGTGCAGGTGCTAGAGCTGTCACCCTCCCCCTCTGCCATCTCCATTGCAGCTCTCCTGTACCTCTGTTCCATCACAGTTGTGCCTGGTGCCTGCCCCTAACTCCAGTCTCTATTTTTGCAGAGGTAGAAGGGCAGAAAGGAAGAGGAAAATGTTTATTTTGATCACAGTGTGGGAAGAAATCTGTCTTCTCTCATTGCTAAGGTTGTGGTAGGAAAAGTGAATCTTTCCAACGATTGGAGTTAGAATTTTGGTTCATTTTTTATCCATGAAAATATTTCACTGTAACAGAACATTGGTCCTGTGTATATAGGTTTAAAAGGCTTTTGTTGCTTAGCAAGGAATTTAACTAAGGTATATAAGATTGGTTCTAAAGGAGGAATTGACCTTATTTCCAAATAATATAATTAAATGGCTTTAACAACTCATTTATAAGCTTGGGATTGCTTGTATATATACTTTATGCATATTTTGAAAATATTGGTTATATACTTATACCGGTTGTCACTTAACAGAATAGTCTTCCAGCCTACAGATATTTGTAGTCATTTATCTCTGTATATTTCTTAAATTTGAGGTACATAACATAGGACCATCTAGTACAGTGATCTTCAAACTTTAATTAGAATCACCTGGAGCTCATCTTAAAACAGATTATTGGGTCCCATCCTCAGAATTTCTGATTCAGTAGGTCTGGGGTGGAACCTAGTGAAGAGAGTTTGCATTTCTAACAAGTTACCAAGTGATGCTGATGCTACTGATTCAAAGACCAAACTTTGAGAACTGTTGTTCTAGTATATTAACCAATTTTGGTCTTTATTTCAGCCTTAAAAGGGGGTAACTCTAAATATTTCTATATGAATTGCCAGACAGGTTTTACTGTCTTTAATTTTCTTGAATTATAGAGCAAAACTTTAACATGCTCACCTGACATAAATGGTTTTGACAGCACCTACACACCTGAAGATGAATTCCTTGGTGCTTTTTTTACATCCAGCTGTTGTTAATGGATTAAGTTTTTTGTGATAGCGACAGTTAATATTGAGCTCTTACTCTGTGCCAGGTCCTATTTTAAGTGCTTCATGTGAGTCAGCTCATTTAATCTTTACCATACCCTTTATGCTTTAAGTAAATTTTCCCAGGTCACACTGTTAATATGAGGCAGGACTGAGATGTCAATCCAGGCAATCTGGATTCAGAGGCCAAGCTCAAAATCATCATGCTGTCCTGCCTATACAAATGTAGTGTGTCTGAAGTGGAAGAAATGATAGGTTATCTAAATTTTGCAATTCTTGAAATTCCTTGCTATTTTAAATTAAATCTGTTAGTGGTATTTTGTTATTTTGTTTATCTCTACAGTCTGTTTTCATCTCAGTCTATGTATCTCATCTCCAAGCTTTTCTTGTTTTATTAAGTTCATCCTTAAGATTTTTTTCTATGACTATATGTAAATACTTGTGGAGAATCTGCCTCTGTCCTTTGTGTTCTACTTTCATCCATACTGAGTTCATTTATGTTTTATATGCTTTTTTTTGGCTGGGGGGGCATGCTATTTATGTTTCTATTGTAACCACAGCATTTCTTTTCAAATGTATAGCTCTGTTCACAACTTCTTTGATATAGATATAGTGAGAGTGAATCCTCTTACCTTTCCTACCTTATTTATGACCAGCCCTGTCCCCCCCCCCAAGTCCGAGTATTGAGTTCTCCTTTCAATCTTTTCTGTAGTCTATGATGGGGAGTGAATGAACTCAGTGAGGCTGAGTGTAGCCCTCATTTAGAGTACCTCTGCTTTCTCTTCTGAGGTAATATTACCTGTCCTATACTAGGCATGCCCAGCCATGGGGATATGCCAGCTCCCTTGGGCTTTGACTCCCTCAGCCATCTCAGCACAGTTCTTTTGAACGATAGCTCAGGCTTTAGCAGCTGGTTCTTCCTTTGCCAGAGTCCTGCTGGGCTCCTATTCGCAAGAGTTTTTTCTCAGTCTACTCACTTACCTTACAGGTCTTTCTTAGTGCCTAAAGATTTGTTGACTTACCTTTGGTCTAGACTACTTCTGGGCTTGGGTTAGGGCAGGAGCCATACCACCCTGTGTGTAGTACCAGAATCGTGTGTGTGTGTGTGTGTGTGTGTGTGTGTGTGTGTCTATCTGTCTGTCTGTCTGTCTCCCTGTCCCCTTGAAGTTAATAGCATAGTTTCCTCTTTTCTTGTTTGGTTGGTGGTGAATTTGCAGCATTAAAACAACAAGGTATACATAGGGGAAAGAAATTCTGCTTCACTCTATTATCTTAATTCATTTGTCTGGCCAGGCTGTTTATATGGCTCTTCTTTTATTGGTCTTTGGTAAAAAACCAGAGTTCTTTAAATTGTTTCATAGATGAAGCTTAGAGAAAGAAACCTAGAGTTAGAGGGTCAGAATATTTCTTAGATTGGACATTGGATGATATTAGGAATAGCTAGTTGTGATGATATTGTGGTAATGTGGAAGAATGTCCTTTTTAGGAGATGCATACTGAATTATTTTGAGATGAAATGTCATACCTGCTATTTTTTTGGTCAGTCAGAAGGGCAAAATGTTAATTCTTGAATCTACAAAGTAGGTGTAAGAGGTGTTTATTGATAGTGCACTATCCATCCATTCAACTTTTATGTAAACTTGAAATTTTTCATAATAAAAATCAGGGTTGCTAAGGACAGACTCTACCTTAGCCCATTGATTCCAAAGCTCTACTTTTTGTACCAGTTACTTTAGAATTTTGGCTTGATATTTACTGATGTTTTGTTTTGTTTTTCTTTTCAAAATTGAAGATATACCCTGGTTGCGTAGATTAGAGCTCAAAGGTAATATTCCTTCTGAATGAAGGTACAAGTACAGGGGAATCATACCATACTTGTGCTTAATTTGTGTGAATGTGGCCAGGCTTGCTCCATCAAAATACTCAACTGTGTATGCCTAGGAGAAAGGGTGAAATTGGAGGGTTTTTTTTTCTCTCAGTTTGATTCAGTTTCTGAGGTTTCTCTCACCACATTCAGTGTGAATCTAGTTTTTAAAGTAACGGGTTTTCATGTGACGTGGCCCCTACATTCAAGCCGGTTACTTCATTTTATGTTCATATGAATTCATGTTCCCATCTCATGTTCCCCTAACAGTGATTTCTTCTAATACTACAGAGGGGAAAAACCATCTTGTGTTGGACTTAAATGAAAGATAACATGTCTGTGTACTTTATAGATACTTTAAGGGACTTTTAAGGGTAATTGTGAGTATATGTAATTTTCATGGTATGCATTGACTTTAGAACCTAACTTGCCCACAAAGAGTCTTCATTTAAGGCTGTCCCCCAAAGTAATTTAAGGCATTACATATTGATTGTTAGGTTAACTGGTTTCATCAGGCTGAGCTGCTAGCTACTTGTTAGTTATGTGACTTTTCTATGCCAGAGATGAGTGGTAATAATATTTGCCTTATCTAGTTCCTGGGGTTGCAGTGAGAATCAAATAAGATATGTCTAAACATTAATTAGATACTAACATTAGGCATTCAGCTTCAGAGTTAAAGTTGTCATGAATTCTTCAGAACATAGTAAGTTACAACTTTATTTTTGTTAATTGTCACTACACTAGCTTTTGGTGATTTAAAGTGTTAATATACTTTAATCTATCTCTGTCTTTAAATAATAGATACTACTTTAATTTCCAGCTTCATTTCCCCATGAGAGCAGATTTGATTTTATATAAGAATACCTTTGACTTCTTTACATTGTAGTGGTAATCAGATGTTCCCCCACTTTCACTGTGGAAATTTGTTATAAATTAGTTACAAATCAAAATTTTTATCAAATAAAGTAAATTTTTATCGCTGGGGCTTTGTGAGTGGACTAGTTAGGGGTAGCTATAGACATGCCAGTTTCCAATTTTTTAAGTAGATAAAAATTTTGTAGGAATATTTTTAGGAGAATCAGAACCTTGCATTATAATTCTTACTGTCCAAGAGACCGATGCTGCTCTCATTGGCACTGTTTGCTGAGCTCCTCTATGTACTTTTGCTATTGTAAGTCTCATACAAAGCAAATGAATTCCAGAGTTGGAGACCAAATTTAATCTACAACATTCTTGCTGTTTAATGAGCCTGAGCAGGAAGAACTGTTAGGATGTTTATATTTGTACTTCTATTGTCACTTGTATTTGAACTAAGGTCACGTTAGCTGTTACTGAATATCTTCATGTGACAATTCTAATCAAGATGTAGAATCATAGTTAAGGTAATAAAATTACAAATAGGTTCTTAATTTTTACCATTAGCTATGCTTTTTACTTAAGAGAGACATAAACATACAAGAATAGGCAGATAATAAGTCTGTTAATAGGCAAACGTGGACTCTATGTACAAACAGTATAATTTTAAGAAGTATATTTTATGTAAGACAGACAAGTCGAATTTTTAGTGTGCACCAGATGCACACTGTAAGCAGTTGATTCAATCCTTGTGCCTCCTCTCAAAGACGGTTTTCTGAAATCGAACCTCAGTGTTCAGTTTCAGGAAAAAAAATTCAGAATGTAAAACATTAAAAAATATTTGTGAAAAACTTACCTCTTGGAGGTTTGGGCATTTGTCCATGCAGGGCAGAGCAGATGCTATTAGATTCCATTTGTATTCTTTTGGCTCTACAGCAGGTCCTTATCATTTTGATGTGTGCCAGCCCAATTTTCAACTATTGGCACCTGCATCTCTTTGTCCAAGGGCTTTTCTGGCCCTGGAAGCCCGCATAGGTAGTATAGGAATTGGTATCCTGTAATTGCTGGAGAACTAATTCACCTTGCCCCCTCTCCCTAGCTCTCAATCACTGAAATAACTGGAGTTAGTGTGTAACTACCGTGCTTTGAGATGGGATAATCCTGAGTGGTATTTCTACCCAGACCCTCAGAGTCCCCAGTGGGATTAAGCTCCAGTTAACCCACAGGAATAATTTCCTACTAGTGGTACCTAGGGTTACTTCCCAAATAAATTATGCCTGCACTTGAATAGGGTCTGCTTTTGGGGGAATGTAAAGCACAAGGGCATATCCCTTTAAATGAATTCCATATGAAAACTTTAATTTTCCCTAAAGATAGATTTACAGGGCAATTTTTTGTTTTACAACAGACTTCTATTATGAACTCCATTATAAAGAGAATTTAAGTAAATCACATATTCATATTCACTAAGTGCACCAAAAATACCCATTTTTACACATTGCTTGTTAGAACTATGCTTGTGTAAAACAGCACAGTGTCATATCATAATCAATGTTTTAACCAAAGTAATTACTTTTGGGTAGTGAACTTTATGAAACGAAGTATAGCTATTTATAGCTATTTTGTTTGCTGTATTTTAATGTTTAAACCACTCTCACAAGTCCATTTACTGCAATTTAAATGCTACCCATGTGGTAAGTAGGGAGACCATGTGCTTTATTGTCTAAACCAGGATACTCAGGATGAAAAGGTTGTGCTATTACTTACACTGGGATAAAAAGCAAGAACCAGCACATATGGTCATCCCATGTACAGGTGACCATATTGTTAATTCTTTGCTACAGATTTGTACTGATTAAAAATGAAATGTGTTGGAAGATAGTACTTTTTCATTTAATATCGCTGTTTTCAGAAATCATGTAGTATCAATTATTACTGATTGTTTCTAAGTGTTTTATAAAATTTTAAGAGTTTCTGATTAAAAGATAAAAACAAAGCTTTGAACCAAAACATTGAAAGGCAATTCATTTATCTCTTCTTCAGGCTCGGTAAACTCATGGCCTTGCAACTTTTAACCTATAGGTTATATTTTCCTATTTGTAAGTTATTTTGATGGGTCTTAGTTGGATCCTTTCTAGCAAAAAGATTTTCCTTATAGTTTGAAGACCTAAATGTGAAATTCTTAGTCTGCTGTGTGGCACATAGTGAGTACTCCATAAATGGCAGTTAATAAGAATGAAAAAAATAAGGAAGGTGAAAATAGTGCCATAATATACTTAGATCTAACTTCAGGTTCCAATCTAGTCACGTATCTTAAGTATTTTTTTTTCTTTTCTGAAATAAAGTATAAAGTAGCATTTCAAATATTCATGGGTTAGAGATACTAAAAGTAGGACATCAATGATAAAGTAATTTATCTAGTTAAATCTATAACTTTTTCCCAAGCTTTATTTCTTGACTCTCCAGAAACCCCCTCGTGGTAGACCTACATTCTTTTTCTGCCCAGTTCTTTTATGTAGCCTTGTCATCTGCTCCCTCACTATAGGACAAGAATGGAACCTGCTTGGGGCCATTTATAGCTGATGGTTTATCTAGGCATAATTATGAATGCTTGATTTTATTCAGACTTAAAAATTAAGTTCCTAATAGTACATTGACAAGCATAGTTTTGATCTTTAAGAGATCCTCAAAGATAGGAACTGTCTTTGTCACTTGCCCAAAGATAGGAACTCTGTTCTGTTCATCTTTGAATTCTCAGTGTCTAGCACATAGTAAATGAATGAATGAAGTGGATGTATTTTGTTTCTCCCCCTCTTTTCTTCCTTCCATTTCTTCCTGGACTGGCCATTCAACAAAATTTTAGTGTTTTGATGGGAATGGAGAGTTTTATAATTTACTCTAAATTAAAAAGCAAATTAAATTAAAAGAAAAAAAGCATCAAGGGACTGGAATGTATCTTTATATTCTTACCAAAGAAAAGAAAATTCTTTTATTTGCGTGTACCTTTACAATTTACTTTTGTTATAGTTAGCTTTTGATAGAAATGTTTTTTACTGCTCTTCTAGATAGTTTCATTGTGCTTTCCATATTTCTTTTTATTTTTCAAATTTTTCTGGTTATGAAATCTAGAGAATTGACATAGACATTACAAACTTAAATAAGTAGTAAAGGAATTAGGACAGCTTAGTAGGTAAGAAAATATTTCTATGTAGAAAACTATGTGTAGCTTTATTAGAATTATAGTATACTAGAAAAGGAGTAGCTTAACTGCCTTTATCCCCAACATAATACACTGTATATCTGGTTCTTCTTAATATGCCACCAGAATTACCCCCCACCCCCAAACCAAACCAAACTAAACCAAACCAAACAAAAGCAGCTATCTACTTTGTTTCCTGCCAGGCCATTCCTTCATAACCTGACCCTTATTTGCTGATCAGGATATATGTTGACTTAATAGTTGTTTCTGTGAAAGGGAACCATATCTTTTTAACTTGCTGATTAAATAAGGGGGGAGGTTGTATGTGTTTTCCCATCAAGGTGATATGGCAATCCCAGAATTAGTCTTAATGTGAAAATGTTGCACAGAAGTTAGACTTCTCTGTAGTAGTAACCATTAAATTGCCAAGTATGAAAACATACATGCACAAAATACCCATTTCTGCCAAGAAGATAATAAGCTTGTTAGCTGCGTGTTAGCGTTTTCCCTTTCTTTCACTTGATATTGAGTTAAATCCTTCCCAGAAATCTAGATTGTCCTTGGCTGTTAGTGCTTCCATTGTCCTTTTGGCCTTTGCACACTCCTCTAATTCTCCACCTGCCTATACACACACACAAGTACTACTATTTCATTTTGAACCAATGGACAGCATCAGCATCAAACATGGTACTTCAGTGGTCCATCTGCAAATCACTGATAGAAAATGGTCCAAGTTTTTTCATTCAGTGCAACTTAGGCAGTGGTTTGGTCTTTGTCAGTAATGTTACTAATATTTTGGACTTATTTCTCATTGAGAGTTTAAGTAATGGTGAATTAAAACATAGTTTAAATTTCTTTGGGTTTAATCTTTTGTGTTATTGCTTTAGTTTTAGATTTTACTAATTCTGTAGCAGAAAATCAGAACTTCTGGATGGAAAAATGCAAATACATTATAACTAAATTGTGCTGGATACAATCTTATAATAAATACTTAGATCAATTCTAGGATGCCTTTGGTTTGTGATAATGAGGTTGAGAAAAGAATTGGCTTATAAAATTGACATTTCAAATTCATGAATATTGCAAATGATTTGGAAGTTAGAAATATAGGTGAAATTTTAAAATGTTAATTGGTAATACTGGCTATATTTAAAATCTACACTTCTTTAAAAAGTAAGGAAATAATTCACAACCATGTGCAAGTTAATTTTTTTCAAATTAGATGCTAAATTATGACATCATAATCTTAACCTTTTTGCATTTTATTTATAGTTTTTTTTAATTTTAGTTTCAGTCTGATGGAAGCAAACAAGAAGATAAAGAGAAAACGGTAAGAGACTAGAAAAATCCAATGTGTCTGATTTGTCTGTGTACAGCATACTGTAAATTTTACTGTGAACAAGCTTTAATCACCTGTGAATGTTTAGTTTTCTACATTCTTAGTATAGCTTTTGACATATCTTTTAAGATTGACAACTCCTGTTTTTGAGGATTACCATATTGAGAAAGGAAGAGATATAATAATAGACCCTCATTCTCTTGCTACCCCTTTCCATACCTCACTCATTGCTTCCTTAGATGGAGAAGCACAAATATCCATTGTGAAAAGGGCAGTGATAGTGTGGGAAATTAGATGTGGTGTGGTATGAGATCAAGGAATGGCGGTTTTTCCAAGGTTGACATAAATTTATTTGGGGGGGAATTAATATGGACCTTTTACTAAAATAATTTTTCCTCCCTTCTTCTTAGGAAGTTATCCTTAGCTGTTTACTTAGCATTACTGACCAGGTACTTCTTCCATCTCTTTCTTTGATGGACTGCAATGCTTGTATGTCTGAGGAACTATGGGGAATGTTTAAAACATTTCCATATCAGCATAGGTAAATACATAATATTTTTATATTTTTAACTACTATTCTAGTGCATTGACCTCTAAGTGTTTAACTTTTCCTAATTCTTCATCTCATCGTTTTTTAAGATACCGTCTGTATGGCCAGTGGAAGAATGAAACTTATAACAGTCACCCACTTTTAGTAAAAGTTAAAGCCCAAACAATAGACAGAGCCAAATATATCATGAAGTAAGTTTTGATTTATTTTTCTTCATATTAACTTAAAGTATATCTGGATTAATTTACTTTCTTCCAGCCAATTTATGTCTGAGCCTCAGTTCTGAGAAAGCCCAGGAGTATTTGGTTAATGGTATAGCCAATTATATACTGCAGATAGAATGACTACCAGTGTATGTGCTTTTTAGCTCATTTCGACTACCAAGTTAGTATTTATAGTTGTCATGTTTGCATAGCTGTAAAATCTAATAATCTTCTTTAATGCATCATATTATAGGGTGAGTTTGTTTTTAAAGAACAGCCTACTGTGGCCTTTGTTCAATTTGCATAATACATTTAATGGCTTATAAAAGGTGGTCAGAGTTCTCGAAATTTCGTGTGCCAAAAGTTATAATAAAGATTTTTCTTGAGGTGCCCAGGTGGCTCAGTTGGTTAAGCTTCTGACTTTTGGTTTTGGCTCAATTTGTGATATCATGGGTTGTGGATCCCGCCCTGCTTTAGGCCCTGTGCTCAGCACAGAGTCTGCTTGGGATTCTCTGCCTTTCCCTCTCCCTCTTCTCCTTCCCTTGTGTGCATGTGTGCTTTCTTTCTCTCTCTCTTTCTCAAATAAATAAATAAATAAATAAATCTTTAAAAAAAGATTTTTCTTTTTTGGAAGATCTAATGGGGTTATGTAGAACTATCTCTTTGAGTCAACTTTTGAAAAATTTCTATTCTTTTCATTTGTGTGCTTTATTTTCATGTTATTAAAAACATAAGAGTGAAGCTATTTTACTTGGTAAACTGAAATTTATGAAAATTGTATACTTCAGATTAGAGTTGGTTTATATGCTGCTAAATACACTGCTATATTACACGTGTTTTCAGCAAGGCTATTGCCTTTTCTTTTATGTTTGTGCAGTCGTATGGTTATTCTAATTAAAATAGTTTATTCTCTAGTTTAACTAGATTTAACAGTATGCAGCGATACTGTCTGCCCAATGATACTGTCCCTGGCCACAGTCTACTGGGGAAACAGGTGTGTGCACAATCACAATCTGGCTTAATTGTTGCTTTTATACAGTATATATAATGTTCTTTGGGAGGATAGAGAAGAGAGTGAGTTATTTCACCCCGTGGAAGTTGGGGAAGGCATGAAAGGAGATGATATTAGAATTGGTCCTTCCAAAAGAGTTCTGGTCTTAAGAATTCCCCAAGTAGAGTTTCTAGCTTAACAACAGCAGCTAATATTTATGGAGCCATTAATATTTATGTGTGCTAGGCCGTGAATCAAGTGCCTTATGTGGATTATTTAATAATACAGTTGACCCTTGAACAAACATGTGTTTGAACTCTATAGATTCACTTATATGTGGATTTTTTTCAATAAATGTATTGGAAATTTTTTTTGAGATTTGGAACAAATTTGAAAAAATTTACAGACAAATCACATAGCCTAGAAATATTGAAACAGTCAAGAAAAAGGTATGTCATGAATACATAAAATATATGTAGATACTAGTCTATTTTATCATTTGCTACAATAGAATATATACTAACCTATTCTAAAAAGTTAAAATTTACCAGAACTTACTTACATGAACATTTACAGACTGTATAGTGTGCCATTCATAGTCAAGAGAGATAAATGTGAAGCTTTAGTATTAAGTCATAACTGCATAAAACTACCTTGTAATACTTACTGTACTACTGTAATAATTTTGTAGCCACCCCCTGTTGCTATGCAGTGAGCTCAAGTGTTGTGAGTATCTGTGTGATGCTAATCATCTCTGGGTGAGCAGTTCATCTCTCCAGTAAATTGCATTTTGCAGTAAAAAGTGATCTCTCAGGGTTCATACGTATTTTTAGTGTTTATCGAGATACTGTAAGCCCTGCATAACACCCTAGGACCCATACGAAGTGCTTCTAGTGCTGCCGGAAGTGCTCCCAAGTAGAGAAAAGTCATGACATTACAAGAAAAAGGTGAATTGCTTAATATGTACCAAAGATTGAGGTCTGTAGCTGTAGCTATCCTCCATTTTAAGATAAATGAATCCAGTGTAAGGACTGTTTGTTTGTTTAAAGGAAATTCATGAAGTCATTGCTGCAGCTATACCAGCAGATGTGAAAACCTTGTACTTTTTGTGAAATACTTTTTTTTTTAAGATTTTATTTATTTATTTGACAGAGAGATAGATCACAGTAGGCAGAGAGGCAGGCAGAGAGAGAGGGGGAAGCAGGCTCCCTGCCGAGCAGAGAGCCCGATGCGGGGCTGGATCCCAGGACCCTGAGATCATGACCTGAGCCAAAGGCAGAGGCTTTAACCCACTGAGCCACCCAGGCGCCCCTTGTGAAATACGTTTTTATCTTGTATTGAAAATGCAGCTGTTATGTGGGTGCAGGATTGCTTTAAGAATGAAATATCTATTGATTCTAATACAATTTGAGAAAATGCCAAGTCATTATATGACAACTTAAAGCAAAAGGAGAGTGAAGGATCAGAAGCTGGAGAATTTAAGGCCAGCATAGGATGGTTTGATAATTTTAGAGAGGTTTGGCTTAAAAAATGTCATGATGACAGGAGAAACAGTTTCTGCTGACCAAGAGGCAGAGAGTAGATGAGTTCCCAGATGCCATTAAGAAAATCATTGAGGAGAAGAGATATCTGCCTGAACAGATTTTTAACGCAGACAAAAGTTGCCCTATTCTGGAAAATAAAGCCACAAAGGACATTTATTAGGAAGGAAGGAAGAGCAAGCACCAGGATTTAAGGTAGGAAGGGATAGGCTAACTCTACTGTTTTGTGCTAATGCAGTCAGGTTTAGGATCCGGAGTGCCCCTATCTATAAAGCTGCTAACTCCTGAGCCTTGAAGGGAAAAGATAAACACCTGATGCCAGAAAACAATTGACACTGGACAATCTGGCAGATGGTTCTGATTATTCTAGACTGCTTTTTAACTTCTATTATGACATGGACCCCTTCTATGATATGGGTGCTGAAACTAAAGCACATGGTGGAAGAAGGATAGGTACTGTGTAGAAACATTTTTAAAGAAGTAGAAAAGCAAAAAAGTCAGAAATTACCATGCACTTCCATAAAGTTACACTGAGTGTGCCTGTCTCAACTGCCCGCCTTTCACCTCCTCTGCTGCTTCCACTCTGCCATCCCTGAGACAAGACCAATGGGAAAACGAAGACCTTTATGATAATCCACTTCTACTTAATGAATAGTAAATAATCATCATGATATACAGTTAATAAACATATTTGTTGTGTTTATGTGTTTTCATGTGAAAATCTAACCTTATGGCAAGAACTATAGGAGATGTTTTTGTGTCCTCCTTATCATCATCATGTAGGATATTGTTTGCAAGACTTGTATGCAAGTGGGTAGCTTATCCTTACGTAGGCATAAGGTGAATGATATTTAACAAAATTAATAATGTGTTTGTTTTCTTACTGTTTTATAACTTTGCTTTCAAAGAATTGTATTATTATGTAGTGTGCCTTTCTTGTAATTAGACAAACTGCATTATCACCCTATCACAGATAAGTGGGTTTTTAAAAAAAAGTAACAGTATTTCCAATACTGTATTACGAATATGACTGTAATGCTATATGCGATAAAAATTTGATAACGATTCATTCATTAGCATATAGGCTAGGCTACTATGAAGCAATTCTATCAATTACACTAGTCTGCCATTAAGGAATCATATTGTTGCTGTTTTGTTATCAATGCATGAATCATTGTACCTGTAAATAAATGTGAATTTCTTTTCACATTATCTTCATTTTTGATGTCTAGTGTTCGTGATGCATATAACATCTACAGTGTTTTATATCATATAATATTGGTGTAGGCACTGAAAGATTGTTCATCTTGTAAATAGACAATGTAATCTTAACAGTACTGACAGTACTGTAAATGTATTTTCCATACGATTTTCTTAGTAACATTTTCTTTAGCTTGCTTTATTTTTTAAAAAAATTTTTTATTAACATATAATGTATTATTTGCCCCAGGGTACATGTCTGTGAATCATCAGGCTTACACATTTCACAGCATTGGCCATAGCACATACCCTCCCCAATGTCCATATCCCTATCCCCCCACCTCCCAGCCACCC
>CM052801.1:79826897-79881140 GCA_028533885.1 Nasua narica | reverse complement strand
CATGGAACGTTTTTCCATTTCTTTGTGTCTTCCTCAATTTCTTTCATGAGCACTCTGTAGTTTTCTGAGTACAGATTCTTTGCCTCTTTGGTTAGGTTTATTCCTAGGTATCTTATGATTTTGGGTGCAATTGTAAATGGAATCGACTCCTTAATTTCTCTTTCTTCTGTTTTGCTGTTTGTGTATAGGAATGCAACTGATTTCTGTGCATTAATTTTATATCCTGACACTTGACTGAATTCCTGTACGAGTTCTAGCAGTCTTGGAGTGGAGTCTTTTGGGTTTTCCACATAAAGTATCATATCATCTGCAAAGAGTGAGAGTTTGACTTCTTCTTTGCCAATTTGGATGCCTTAGCTTGCTTTATTGTAAGAATATAGTATATGATATACAGAGTATGTGTTAATCGGCTATTAATGTTATTAGGCAGGCTTCTTTCGGGTCAGTAGTAGGCTATTAGTAGTTACAGTTTTGGGTAGTCAGAAATTATACACAGATTTTCAGCTGTGTAGGGGGTTGTTGCCCCTAATCTCTCAGTCGTTCAGGGGTCAACTGTATATTAAATATTATGATTTCTTGAATTTGTGTCTTCTACTCTACTGCCACTAACTTCTTTTACTTAGAGTGTTATGGCACCTTTATTCTTTCTTGAAGACCCTTGGTGACCGTTGCCTGTAGGTTATGTATCAGCCTTTTTTTGGCATGGTGATGTAAGACTTCTTTCATGCTCTGTCCCTCCCCATTTCCAACCTCTTTGCCTGCTAATTCTTACCTCTAGCTGTGTTGAGCTCAGTCAGTTAAGTTTCCCTGAATGTACTGTGGTCTCCTTTTTCTTTGCATATATTTTTCATTTCTTCTGTTTGAACAGGTTTTCCCTTACCTCTTTTTCCTCTCTCCATCTGATGACCTCCTCATCCTTGGAGGGTGGGCTGCAGTGTTAGCTCCTCACAAAGCCTTCTGTAGTACATACTGCCAAGCACAATCAACTGTTCTTTTTTTGTGTCACTGCTCTCCCATATACATATGATGCTATCATACCATTTAGACACATTGCTGTGATAATTTTCTTTTATCTAATTATCTAATCTTTTGAATAGTTCATCCATTCACATGGCTTACATTTCAATAAATATAAAGAGGTAGATAATAAAAAGTCTCTCATCCCATCCTCCACTGACTCAGTCCTCCTAAAGGAAAAAAAATAACCACTGTTTAGTTTCTTATTTATCCTTCCAGAGATTTTTGTGTATATATAGGTGAATGCTAATACGTTATTCTCCCCCTTTGTACTATTGATAGCATATAATAAATACTGTTCTGTAATTTGCTGGATTTGTTTAAGAATGTAAAATTTAAAAAATAGGTTAAGTTGGTCTCCCCAGCTGGACTAAGCTTAAGAGCAGGAGCTATTATTCATCCTTGTATTCTGAGTGCTTAGCTCTTTGCCTGTTACAGAAAACGTTAATATGAATGAATTAATTAATAAAAATATATATCAGAGAAGAATATGTGTAGAATTTTTAATGTCCTTGGATTCTTGTTGTAATTATTTCATCAGTCTTGAACAATATAATTTTGGTATTGACTAAACTTTGTATGTTGGGAATGGAATGTATTAATTTATTATTTACAGAATTTCACAAGTTTTGATTATCGTTTAAAAAATGAATTTGCTGTAAGGCATTCAGTAATTCAGTAGATGGTCATTGATTGTGTTCCATATGCCAGACACCATGGTAGCTTGAGGGTAAGACATAATCAAGAAAATATTCCTTCTATTTATTTATTTTTTGTTTGTTTTTCCCTCCAGGGTGGAGGCAGAAGGGAATGGGATAAAAGGTATAGAGAGGAAGGATCTGCTTTGGCAAGTAGGAGGACCACCTGAAATAGTAGGGTCAGAAGTAAGGACAGGTGGCAATAAGTTTGAAGGTGGAACAGAGTATAGCCAAAGTTTCAAACTTGATTGGTCTCTCTTTTCTGTGGGAGGAAAGGAAACTGGGCCATGGAGAATGGGAAAGGGAAGCAGTTGATGATGAAATAATTTTGATTGATGGGTCAGTTTTGTCATAAGAAACTTCTTAAGATAATTATCAAGTTTGTTACTTCCAGAATGGTCCCATTCCTTGAACTATCAACTAAATTCGTTATTTGCTTTATCGTATTGTATTTTCATTCTAGAAAGCTTTTAGTCATCAGCTTTTTAAGTTTGTAGATTTATTATGTAATATCAGAAGAGTTTAAGATGCTGTGTAATAATTTTGAACTGTAAGCATTTCATAGATAAAAGCTTTCCAGAATGTTAGTTAAAAGAATACTGATCAGAGGAAGAATTAAAGAGGAAGTAAAGGAGTAGAATTGATTTTTTAGAAAATTGTTTACTTTCAAAAATTATTTACACAAACCTCTATCAAGGAATGCAGCATTAGCTATTACTCTGTTAGGGTAACTGAGACAGATAGTATGAGGTATTTGATTGCATTACACTGAATTTGGTACCTAAACTGATAAATGAGCGCTTCTAAATCTAAAATAATGATGATTTTCGGGATGCCTAGGTGGCTCAGTCAGATAAGAATCTGCCTTCGGCTCAGGTCATGATCCCAGGATCCTGGGATTGAGTCCTGCATCAGGCTACTTGCTCAGCGGGGAGCCTGCTTCTCCCTTGCTTGCCACTCCCCCACTTGTGCGCTCTCTCTCTCTCTCTGACAAATAAGTAAAAATCTTTAAAAAATAATTATGATTTTCTTCAAGAGGAGTTTTATATACTTGTAGAGTACATTGAGAGTTTTTGCTTATTAGACTATTTCTATAAAATGGAAATTATGTATTATAAATGTTAAGCAATAATGCAAAATCTTAATACCCTTTGGGAGAATGCCTAATCAAAATAACTTAAGGCCTACTGTAATGTATATGAAAAATGTGGTGGTTTTACATGTATCCAATTTGAATACTTGGAAAAGAATTATTTTTTTGTTTATTTTTTTATGATATACCAAAGCTATCAACATTATAAGGGAAATGACTTAAGATGATTTCTGCCACCTTTTTCTCCCCTTGTAGGCGTCTAACCAAGGAAAACGTGAAGCCTTCTGGAAGACAAATTGGGAAGTTGAGCCACAGCAATCCAACCATTTTGTTTGATTATGTATGTTTTGAGGTTAATATTATTTTAAGGGATTTTCCTTTTCGTTGTCTTTAAATCAGCACAAGTGGAAATGGAATGATAAAGTTTTAGAAATGATGGTTTTAAGGGAAAAAATCTTTAGCAAATGAAACTATATAGTTACTTTAAAAATAAAACAGCATACAGTGTATTTAACACATTGATCTACTTTTTTGGTCATATGTAACAATGCTACTGTTAAAACAGTCTAACATTGTCTTATTTCCTCCATGTTGATTTAGGAAAATATTAATGAAGAGATGCATTATTTATTGCTTTTAGTTGTTAGAAACATTTGAATCACATTTCATTGTGACTCAGATGTAATACTTTCATATTTAGAAAAAAAATACTTTCATATTTAGAAAGAGATTTCTAAAAGACATTTGGCATTTATCATTCCAGAAGTCAAGTTATATGTCCTGGAATTATTTCCTAATTAAGGAATATAGCCTAAGAAAATATTTCCTAAGAAATGATAGAATATAGTAGGTTTTATATAAATACAGAGTAGAATGAAGCTACTTTAATTTTAAGCATTGTTTTTTTTGAAAACCAGAAAATATAGCCATTATTTAGCACAAAAGTTCTCTTGATGAGTTAATGCCATCTATTTTTTGTTGCTGTCTTCCAGATCTTGTCACAAATACAGAAGTATGATAACTTAATAACACCTGTAGTAGATTCATTGAAATACCTCACTTCATTGAATTATGATGTTTTGGCCTGTATCCTTTCAAGTGAAGTAATACATAAATTTCCACATTTCATGGGTCTTCCTGGTGAACATTTATTTTCATTCTTTTTGTTTTTCTTTTTCATTCTGAGTTCCTTTAGTAATCATATGAGGTTAAGTCCTATTGGCTGATCTAAAGGTTGGCCAGTCAGGAGTTTTTGTGTGTGTGTGTCTGTGTTGTGTGCAGGGAGAGAACGAGTTAAATTTACTAAACATGGTAATATAGATGGAATCTGTCTTGCTTGCTGAAAGATGGAAAAGTTGGTACTACAGTGAGTGTAATTTTCAATAATCTGTAATAACGGATTGAAGTTAACAATTTTATTTTTTTGCAAGATGTAGCATTTTGTTATTGTTTAAAGAGTCTTTGTTAGAGATGTAGTGACTTAAAAGTTTTCCTTAATGTGTGAAAGATTGTATCATTGAAGCTTTAGCTAATCCGGAAAAGGAGAGAATGAAACATGATGACACAACCATCTCAAGCTGGCTTCAGAGTAAGTATTTTTATTTTTCTAAGGATGAAATTTCCATCTGTTGTAATTGCCACGTTAAGTATTCTATTGCTAATGCTAAGAGCCTGTTTGTCAAGAAGTCTTGAGAATACCTAGCCACTCAGCTTGCTCTCAGAGTGTCTAAGTCTTTGGCTGTGTAAGGAGGTTCATATAGTACTTATTCATTTTCCAACTCAAGAGTCCAGTATTCGCTGTGATAGAATTTGTGCAAGCATTAATGGGGAGATAAAAATTCCCTTCTTTATTTTAGAGGAATTAATCTTAAGGGAACACTTCTTTCTCTCCTTTCCATCCTGAGGTTTCAGTCGTCTTAAAAGAACAAAAATGTGGTTGTTAACGGAAACCCTAGCCTTGTTTTGTTTTAAATTCCTTGTGCTTTTGATTTCTAGCAGTAAGTTCCCTTTTCTTTCAATCTATTGTGTCTGATAGCTGAATGAAGGGTAGCTCCCCATTGCCCTTTAAAAGTCTGAAATCTGCATTAAGTCATACAAGTAAGTTCTTTTGGGATCAGGTCCTTACTCAGTATATTAGGCTCATCTTTTGCCCCTCCTCCATTTATACTGAATACTTATACTTTCCATGGCCTTTTTGTACATGTTATTGCCTCTACTTGGAATGTCCTTCCATGCCTACTCATTTCCTCCACCACATCTATATATATATTCATTAGATTTCAGCTTAGAGGTCCCTTTTCTTCAGAAAACTTTCCCTATTAATGCTTCTACCCAAAGGTCAGATTTAGGTGCTCTTCTCTGTACTCCCATGGAACCTTTTTTCATCATAGTTATTTCAGCTAACTTTTCTGTATCCCTCACTAGACTGTAAGCTCCTTGAGGGCAGGACCTGTATTTTGTCCATTATCCTTTAAGGTGCTCAGCAAATAATTGTTGAAAAGGCTACAGATCACTTGATTTTACTAGGATCTCCTCTTGTCTTGACTGGGGTTTTCTCCCTACTCATAATGTGGTAAGGACTATTGGTTAAAATTGGTCTTTTGTTCGCTTCTTGGTCTGGCAATGCTTTACCTGTTTCCTTGCCTCCACAACTAGTAGCATGTTTCTAGATGATTTTTTTGCGTGTGACTCATTAAGAGTGGCAGGTGTTTTGTTGATCATTCACATTTACTGAGTGATCTGCAAGGTTTTGTCGTGGCCTGGTTAATTGTTGTGGCCTAACAGGCTCTGGAGTCAGGCCATATAGCTTTGAATCACTGCTCTACCTCATACCAACTATGTGACATGAACAAGTTGCATGATATATCTGTGCCAAATTTTCCTCATCGAGGGGTTTAAACCAACCTGAGATGATTATTGCAAAAATGAAATGAGTTAATTAACGTAAAGTGCTTACTTAGTATAGTGCTTAGCATATGTATGCTCAATAAATACTAGCTATTATTAATTGTAAAACTCCATTCAGTGGCATCAGCAGTACAATTATTCCTACCTCATTTTGTTTTAGAAATTGAGTTAGTTGAGAAATGCCACTTAATATTGTGTTCTTTTTTTTTTTTTTTTTTTTTTGTTTTATGAACTGTTTTTTAAAAGCCCTATTTTTTTATTTCATATAGGTCTGGCTAGTTTCTGTGGTGCAGTTTTTCGTAAATATCCAATTGATCTTGCTGGTCTTCTTCAGTATGTGGCTAATCAGCTAAAGGCAGGCAAAAGGTATTCATAGCAAATCATATGTAAATGAAATTCAATAATTAGAATACTTCTGGTGGTATTGGGATATTGAGATTGCTATTATTCTGAAAAACTGTTTTGTAGGCTTAAGTAGAATAGTTGCTCACTTAATTTATATGGAATTCTTTAAAAGAAATTGTAATTTCTTACATAAACACTTTTTTGCAGAAAGAAATGTAATATTTGGCTATATATGTAACTCATTAAAAAGACAGTTCATTTTGACTACCTGTTAGGCTCTTGAGTAAATGGTTTATATGGTATATTGTAAATCCTCTTAAGACAAAACGTATTACATTATTGACTGCTGCTGGACAGTAATTGGCCTTTACGTTAAGCATATGGTAGGAACATATTTTGAGGGTGTATTCAGTATTTTTTTAAAACACAATTTCTTTTGATTTTGAACTTCAGAGATACATAAATACATACCTTTTGGACAGTGTCCTTTTTATGAATACTGGGTTTTATTATTTTATCCTGGACCACTGTCAGTATTTAGAGTTTGAATTAGTAAACCTCATCAGCAGTAGACTGACTAGAATCAAAGGACTAGAAATTGTTCTCCAAAATTTTCTGGTAGAAAGCAAACAAAAATTTGTAAAGCTTTCTGGTGTTCCACACAGTATTACCTAAGTAATTCTTGACAGATTATTATTTTGGATTAGGGAAAACTTAAAAAATTCAGTTTTAGGATTTTATCAGCATATCACTTACACTATGTGCATCTGTCCACTATTCCTATACATTTTTACTCTCCTGTGTCTATGGGCCAGGAAAATATAATATTATTTTAAAATCTATAACTTAGTTTTCTGTACTGTGAATATAGTTTTTAATTAAAAGATAGTTTAAAGAAAAATTAAAACATTTTATTGGTACTTGTTGCAAACTAATTTGCATGAAGGCTCTCGTTTTCATAAATTACGTTTAGGGAAGGCAAGACAAGTTGAGAGAGTAAGCACTTAAGAATCTTCAAAAACTGCCTTTTGTCTGTTATTAACTTGTGTCTTGGGTATGTCTGGCTTTACCTTTGGAAAAACATCTGTATTTGTTTTGTAGGAAAGAAGGTTTCTACTTTATCTTCATTACTTAACTAATTAAAGAAGATCTTGAATGTCATAAGTTGTTATTTTCATTGACAGTCCTAAACTTTGAGAATGAAAATGCATAACTGTTGGCACAATAACAAATGTTCTTAAGGCTGTTGTCTTAGGCTCATACACCACAACTTGGAACTTCCATTCCCTTCCTTTTTTTCTTTCTCCACTCCCTCACTCCCTTCATCCCTTCCAAGTGTGTGTGATTGTTTAGAGAGATGGCTCTATACCATCAAATACATGTATTGGCTACCTTGTACTGGAGGATAAAAAAATGCTATGAAGAAGTGAAGGGGATTAAGAGTTCACTTAAACCATGATGAGCACTGAATAATGTATGGAATTGTTGAATCACTGTGTTGTACCCGACTAAAACTAATATAAACTATGTTTATTATACTTGAATTTAAAAATAAAAAAATCTAAAAAATTTTGTGAAGGACTGTTGGGCAAACTGATAAAAATGAAATATGAACAATAAAGTACT
The DNA here is from genome assembly GCA_028533885.1 of Nasua narica. Lineage (NCBI taxonomy): Eukaryota > Metazoa > Chordata > Mammalia > Carnivora > Procyonidae > Nasua > Nasua narica. Next base: position 79,873,454 of record CM052801.1, on the reverse strand, counting down.
ACATCAGTGTTAGATTTACTGAAGTTGGTAATTATGCTGTGTTTATGTTAAGAGACTCTCTTCTTAGGAAATTCACTCTTAGGAAATACATTCTTTGGAATTTTAGGAGTAAAATGTGCCCTTAAAATGATGTTGCTTACTAAATAAGTTACTCCCAAATGGTTCAAAAAAATTGTGTGTATGTGTGTGTTGAAAGGGAGGGAGGGAGAGAAAACACAAATGATAAAGTGAACAGGAGTAAGAATAATAGGTGAAGGTGAGGTAAAGGGCATATGGGTGTGCTTTGTACTATTTTTTATCTTTACATCTTATCTGTAAGTTTGAAATTATTCCCAAGGAGAAAGTTAAAATAAGCATAAACCTATTACATGCCCCAAATATTTTTCAATATAGTCCTATATTTTTCAATATAGGAATGCAGTTTTTCCTTAAAAACCACTCCAACCCCTTCCCCTCCGTATTTATATACAAATAATTTAGGGATTCTCAACATATTAATTATAATACATATTGTCACTTTTATGTTTGAAGTTTCAACTACAGACTATTTCTTATTTTTCCTAAATAGTTTTGACCTGCTTATATTGAAAGAAGTTGTACAAAAAATGGCAGGAATAGAAATTACAGAGGAAATGACGATGGAGCAACTAGAAGCCATGACTGGTGGAGAGCAACTAAAAGCTGAGGTGAGAGTTGCTAATTTTTTTTAATCGACTTTTTAAGTTTCAGATATATGCATGCTCATACTAAAGACTCCAGACAACACAAGTACGTGAAACCAAATGTCAAAGCTATATGTACTCTTCCCTCATCACTGCCCTCACCTCCCTTTCAAAAATTGAGATACAATAGGTATTTTAACCCTTTCAAAAAGCAGAAACAAAGTATAAAAGATGGAGTCACATCTGTAAGAGAAGGAAATATCAAGTCTTCTGTGGTCCTTGATATCCTAACTCGTGTAAAGCTGAACAGAGTTACTCTGTTGTTGAATCTGTTCTGTACTGAATAAAGAATAATCCTTTATAAGGGACTGCAAGGTAGAAAATGGAAAAAATGCAGAAGTTGAAAGACAATTGATAATTGTCTTTAAGCTAGTGACTGTAATCAACAGCAGTGTCACTAAATCTGTGAAGAAAGGGAAGGAATGTAGTTTTTTATCTTCAGGATTGTAACTGAGCCTTTTCTGTGTCTTTTTCAAATCAGATAGCATATGTTAATGTACTGTACACTGGTAAATTTATGTCTTCCCTTGTGCAGGGTGGTTATTTTGGCCAGATCAGAAACACTAAAAAATCCTCCCAGAGATTAAAGGATGCACTATTGGACCATGATCTTGCTCTTCCTCTCTGTTTGCTTATGGCTCAGCAGAGGAATGGGGTAATTTTCCAAGAAGGTGGAGAAAAACATTTGAAACTTGTGGGAAAACTCTATGATCAGGCAAGTTAAAGTGGCTTTTGTGTTTAAGTGGATTTTTTTTTTAATGCTGATAATGGAAAAGATGGAATGTGATAAAATTTTTAAAATGTCATTTTGCACATCATATGAGTGTGAAACAGCTCTAATGTAAACTAGACATTCTGTAAATAGGGGCTATTTCTGTGCACATTATGGTATTTAAGAGAAGGCTCTAGGAGATGTAGTAATATGTACAAGGTTTTCAGTTAAGTAGTTAACTTTAAGTTGTTTGTTCTCATATCTTTTCTGAACTCTGGAAATCTGGAATTTCAATCAGAACAAAGTAGATGTGATCTTTATAAAATATATCCATAAATATTAAGCAGTAAAACCTGTGATTAGACTACAAAATATGTTTATCACCAACTATATTACAAGAGAAAAAAGATCCCATATATTTTATAAATGAAGTCTTTCTCTTTTAAGGGCAAGGAAATTCTGTATACATAAAATTATTGTATGTGATGCAGGGTAAATATATCCTGTTATTAAAAGTGATGAATGATAGTTCGGAACTTGAGAACTCTTTGACTGTTAAAGCTTTAGATTGATCAACTTTTCAGGGCCTTGGCATCTTTTTTGGTAATATGATTACACGATGATGTTTATAAATCGTCCCTAAAGTTCTTTTAAGTTGTAAAATTTGAATTCTTAAATGTTAATCAAAGTACAGTTAAAATGACATTGTAATTATTTTAGAAAATTTTTATGTTGGTTTCATAAAATGGTGGTTTTTTGTGTTTTTTTGTCTTTATTTTTTAAATTTAGTGTCATGATACCCTGGTACAGTTTGGTGGGTTTTTAGCATCTAATCTAAGCACAGAAGATTATATAAAGCGAGTGCCTTCAATTGATGTGCTCTGTAACGAATTTCATACACCCCATGATGCAGCATTTTTCCTGTCTAGGCCAATGTATGCACACCATATTTCGGTAAGTGTCTTTGCTGCCATTCAAGAATGATTCCAAATTATTTCTTAACTATAAATGTATTTTAGTTTGACACAGATACAGATTATGTCTCTTGGAGAGTTACTCTTTTGTTAATACTCATCTCTGAGCAGTGAACAATGAAAATGCTCCCTTTAAAAGTCTTACTAGTACTATACCACCAGTTGTCCAGGTTGATGTCTTAAGGGCCCTGTAGAACTGTAGCAAACGTTAGTATAGATGAGAGTCACCAGTATAGCATCTTCGAAACTCAATCCCGTATCCTTAGATTCTAATGTAGTAACTTCAATAGTACCTGGGAATTTCTGTTTTGTTTTTGTTTTTGCTTGTTATTTTTAACAAGTGCTAGTTGATTCTGATGCAGGAAAATATGGTAGGTGATTCTGTGAAAAGCTCCTATGGAATACAGAGAATGCTCTTTCCTCAGGAACAATACCCCCAGAGTTGACTTGCTATTCATACTACCTTGAGATAGAAAAACCTAACCACCCTCAAACATTCTAAAAACTCTTGGAGGCTGTGTTGTGTAACTTCTCGGAAAGGTATTCATAGTTCTTGTTTTATTTCTCTCCACCTAAATGAGACAACTAAAAAGAGAAAAGCACAAAAGCAGACCAGAGGCTTCCTAAGCAGAGCATCCCAATAGTGACTGTAAGGATGGTTGGGGGAAGAGGAGACTGCCGTCCCTCTTCTTCTCTAACTGCCACCTGGACTCCTGCCTGCAAAGCAGTGACCTATAATGGGAATTGACTCTTCCTTTACCTTCAGGCCATGGTCAGGCCTCTGTTTGGAAACTATAATACTTCTCCATTCTGACTGGAGCCCCAGTATATTCTTCATCTTTGTGTAGGCTTGAATTCTGGCCCTTCTGTTTATTTGTTGATGGTTTTAAGTCTGTACTATGCAAGGAAGGCTTCCACTACAGATTTTGGGGGAAGATCTTGGTCCTTTCTCTAGGATCCCTTCTTTGTTCCCAGTAGGAACATAGGGTTGTATAGTAGAGGTGTGGAAAAAAGACACTGAGAAATTTGGGGTCTAATTGATCATTTAATTGACCATCAGTTGTTAGTGTTTACATATCAGCCGCTGTAGTGTCACATTTCCCTCTAACAAATAACCGTTAATTGATTTAATTATCACTTGATAAGCATTATACAGCAATATCATGCTATATTCTCTAGAAGGGAAAAGGGGACAGAGGGTAGGATTAGGCCTCTTTTTCCCCCGTTAGAATTTTTCAATCCAGAAAATTGTGTGCTCTCTTTGCATGGTTCTGTTGTTGCCCCACCCTGCAGTAGAAAAGTCTCAGCTATGCAACAGGGGACCTGAGTTCTTGAAAGACTGAGGTGGGAGAGTTGCTTCATCTCTGGAATTCTGACCTGCCCTGTGCTTTACTGGGAAGTGAATATACTAATCAGCAATATTGAACCCTAGCAAATAGGAATACCTGGTTGCCTGAAGTTGACTGACCTTTTCCAGGTCAGGAATGGAGCAGGTCGTTCATATCACGAGCTACCTTTTCTGTAGCCTGTGTAAAATATTGTGTCTTTGTCATTTAAGAGATAAAAAAATCTAAACAAAGAAATGTCATTTTCCTCTCAGGGTTGCGGCGGGGGGGGGGGGGGGGTGGTGAAGAACTCTAGAGGTAACTATATAGCCAAATCAGGGATAAGTCTGTTACCAATAGACCACATAGCACTGTCTGGAAAAGGAGTTCTTTGGCAACCTTGGTTGCACTGGATGGACTGAAACTTCCCTGGGGATCCCTGCTTTTGCTTCTTGGATGAGAGCCTCTCTTGAAGAGCCTTTGATGAGAAGAGTGTATGAGTATTGGAGGACTGCTAGGACCCAATAAATTGGTAAATTGATTACCAGTAGGCTCTCATGGGAATAATTCAGCCAGCCAAACACTACTGGGGCAACAAGAGCTTTTTGAATAGGAATTAGAAATATGGCAATAATTGGATGACTTGTGATGTAGAGCTGTTATTCCTCTCCATCTGACTGTAAGCTGGAAGAGGGAGTTAAACTAACTTTAGACCAGGAACTATTCATCCTAGTTAAATGTGAAGTATAGTTGTCTTTTCTGATCAAACCCAGTTTTTTTTTTAACTAGATAGGGACTAGGTCGTTACCTAGCAATAAAAGTGACAAATTCAGAACCCAAGGACTGGGAAGATGGGGGCTGTTGTACCACATCGTTACCCTCTCATACATATAAACCTAATTCAGTTCTAATTGTTGAGACCCAATCAGTTCTAATTGTTGAGACCCACCATGTAACACAGTTCTGAAAGAAAAGCTTTCCCCCAGTTAGTTCTAGGTCTTGCCCAAATCAGGTAGTTAAGCTATCCTATACAGGTAGTTTTGGTACTACTTTTCTTCTGTTTTGTTAGAATCTTAGCAGATTTCATTCTGCCTCACATAGATTGATACTAGTTACCATCGACAGGACCTGCCCTCAAAGTGTAGAAACGCTTCCTTACTCTTGGTGCTATTCTCTCAGGTCTGTGATGTAATTGGGACTTCTCTCTCATAAGTAATACTGTTTGTAGTTTTTCACCTGTGTGGTGTCAATAATTATCAGTGTGCTCTCTAAAATGGAGGTAACAGAAGGTAAATCTTTCCACTTACAGAAAAATTGTAAGATTCTCAGATTGTAGTTATAATAATTGTAAGATGTTGCATGAGATACCCTCTGAAACTAAGTACTTGGTATATCTTCAGTCCAGTTAGCCTGGGGTATAGAGGCACTTAGGAAGGAAGAGAGCTGGAGTATAAGGAACCAAGATTCTTGCCTACCACAGTGAAGAACTGGAAGTGGAACCTTTGACCTGTGACCTTCTGGTTCTGGGTTCTACATTTAGCACAAACTGTGATGATTTAAATGCTTTTCTAACAGAAAGAAGTGTTTTAGATCTCCTCTTAGGTTCATCTTCAGGGATGATGTCTAACCCAAACAAAATTTTCATCCTAAAGAGACTGAAGGACATGAGACAATAGCAACAACACTTTGTATTATTTTATTTTTTACATTTGGTGTTATACTCTATGAACTAATATGTAGCTCCCTCCCATTGTACTAACAGATTCTTTTCCTCATACTCTTAAGAGTATGACCTTCCTCTGTCTCTTCCAAATTAGGATAAACCAGTCCAGTCTAAAAAAGCTACAGTGTCAATTCCCACATGCTTTAAACTCTAATATACCAGATCCAGTCATAGAAAGTCTTACTTAGGGGCTCCTGGTTGGCTCAGTTGGTTAAATATCTGCCTTCGGTTCAGGTCATGATTTTAGCATCCTGGGAACCCTGTGTTGGGCTCCCTGGTTGGCGGGGAGTATGTTTTTCCCTCTCCCTCTGCCCCTCCCACTGCCTTTGCTCTTTGTCTCGTGCACGCTCATTCTCTCTCTCTCTCTCAAAAAAAAAAAAAAGTCTTATTTAGCTTGGTGGTAGGGTAACCAGCTCGTCCTGGTTTGCTTGAGACTTTGCCAGTTTTGGCACTATACTCCTTCATCCTGGGAATCCCCTTATTCACTGGCAAACCTAGACAGTTAGTTACCCTACTTAGCAGTCTTACAGTAACTTTCTCATAGCCTTTCTTAATGTTGATCCAATTTCTTTCTCTCTCTTTTTTAAAAATTTTATTTTTTAAGTAATTTCTACACCCAACATGGGGCTTGAGCTCACAACCCTGAGATCAAGAGTTGTATGTTCCACCGACTGAGCCAGCCAGGCGCCCCGATCCACTTTCTTAATTGACAAATTGTAATGGCCAATATGGGCTATGTGTAATAGTAAAGCATCCTGTGCTGGTTGGCTGTTACTAGTTCCATTATGCCTCTTTACTAGTGTTAAGACTCTTTACTTGGTTCCCTTGAAGATCTTAAAAGCAAGAGTGGAAACCCTATATGTTCAATCCTCAATGTAGTAGTAAGAGAGAGTATGGTCGGGGATATGGATGGTGGAGGGGGTACACATACTCTATTTATTAAGCAACAGGTCAGATTTAATAAGAATCTTTTTAAAAGCTCCTAGTGAGCACATAGGAAGGACTAAAGATGAAAACAGCTTCCAGGGATGATTTATCTTAAAATAAATGTCATTGGTAAGAACTTAGAATTCCTACAACAGTTTTTTTTTTTAAAGATTTTATTTATTTATTTGACAGAGAGAGAGATCACAAGTAGTCAGAGAGGCAGGCAGAGAGAGAGAGGGGGAAGTAGGCTCCCTGCTGAGCAGAGAGCCCAATGCGGGGCTCCATCCCAGGACCCTGAGATCATGACCTGAGCTGAAGGCAGAGGCTTTAACCCACTGAGCCACCCAGGCGCCCCCCTACAACAGTTTTGATTGGTTGTCTTCTGATTCTTGAAAAGGGAATATAAGTTTTTATACTGTGAAAGTTAGTGCAATAAATTGTGTTTGTTTTTACTTTTTATCTCCAGTCCAAGTATGATGAACTTAAAAAATCAGAAAAGGGAAGTAAACAGCAACATAAAGTTCACAAGTACATTACATCATGTGAAATGGTGATGGCTCCTGTGCATGAAGCAGTGGTCTCCTTACATGTTTCCAAAGTCTGGGATGACATCAGCCCTCAATTCTATGCCACATTCTGGTCATTGACAATGTATGACCTTGCAGTTCCACATACCAGCTATGAACGGGAAGTCAATAAACTTAAAGTCCAGATGAAAGCAATTGATGACAATCAGGAAATGGTAGGTTTTTGTTCTAATAACTCAAGTATAATAATTTCATGATATTAATTTAACATTACTCATGCTTTGTATTAGCTCAGGTTCCTTAAAGCTATGATCTTGTTGCGATATAGTATTTTCCTAACTGAGTTAATGGTGACCTCTCAGTGGGTAGGGGCAGGGGCTTGGTGAATATGTGGCAGTTATGATCACACAAAAAGTATTTGAGTTTGCCTTTTTTTTTTTAAACTGAAGATTGTGTTAGCAACTTAAAACGATCTGTGTGACTCTAATTGCAAGAGCAATAGGAGTTCCCAAAAGGAGAACTCTTTAGGAGAAGACTTTATTGAAGAGGTGAGTCTTGAGCTGGGTAGACTTTGAAGATAGATTAGGTTTGGAAATAGGGAGGAAGATTGGCCACTCAAGAGCTTTAGCAAAGGTATGAAGTAATTTAAGGTTTAAAGAGACCACTTTTATTGTAGTGAATGGGCTTGGTGATAAGTTTAAATGGTTAGGATGGGACCAGATTATGTAGAGGAGTGAAAGTTAGAAAAGAAAACTTGATAAAATTGGGAGGTGTTTTAGATTCCTCAGCAGGGAAGTGATAATGGTAAAAATGGTACTTTATAGAGATTACTCTTGACAGTGGCTTGACAGATACATTTGTTAGGGGAAGGGACTGGCATTAGGCTGGAGTCCAGCTAGGTGGCTCTTAGGGTAATTCATTGTGAGGTACTGAGAACGTAGACTATTGGTGGAGATAGTGGAAATGCATGAGACTTGTAAGCAGTTGGGATGCTGGAATGAAGGAGAAGGAAGAGTCAAAGATGACTTCATGCCTGAGACTAAAAGTATCAGTGCTAGGAAGTTAGCCTGTTTTGATGTGAAAACCAGATTTTGAATTTGTTGAATGGCAGTGAAGGCACATTCAGGTGGACTCCTCAATATTCCTGTGAAGTAGTTAATATAAAATATCAGCACTTATCTTTTTGAATTTTTTAATTAAAAGGAAGGGAGGTAATGTGCGTGTAGTTAGAAAAGTATCTAACTTATACTTCGTAGCCTCCAAATAAAAAGAAAAAAGAGAAAGAGCGTTGTACTGCCCTTCAGGACAAGCTTCTTGAAGAAGAAAAGAAACAAATGGAACATGTACAGCGAGTTCTACAGAGACTGAAACTGGAAAAAGACAACTGGCTTTTAGCAAGTAAGTTGTTGGAATTGTTAAACTGCCAAATTACAAAAGCAAACCTCTATAACTTCAGAGGTGTTTAAGTGTATTATGTTTGTATTTCAGCTCAGTGTTCACTATCCCATTCTTTGGTTATTCATTAATGCAGAGTTGACCTCACATGTTCACTGAAGGAACTGATTTAGTTTGCTAGTGATTTTAATTAACTTATAACTACAATATTGGTAGCTTATCATTCAATCTTTCTGTATGAAATCATGTTTCTGGGGAAGTTATAGATAGAAAAATGTCCACAGAGTGAAAATGAAAGTTTTATTCCAGGCATGACCTTTTGGTTACAAACTATAAAGAGTTTGTGGGTTTTTTATAGTATTCTCTATACTAAAATTAATATGTTGTCATATTTAGAGGTCTTGAGGCACTTGAGGGAGAGTTTGCCACTTAATATATTCTTCCCTTATTTTTAGAATCTACCAAAAATGAGACCATCACAAAATTTCTACAGCTGTGTATATTTCCTCGATGTATTTTTTCAGCAATTGATGCTGTTTACTGTGCTCGCTTTGTTGAATTGGTACATCAACAGAAAACTCCAAATTTTTCCACACTTCTTTGCTATGATCGAGTAAGTTCTTTTTATTGCAACCTTTAAAAAGTCTCACACAAAGATGGCTAAACATTATAATCTATAGAGGTATTAATTGTGTGTGTGGTTAAAAGCATGAACTCAAGAGCCAAGTGCCTGAACTTGAATCCTAGCTCTGCTACTTTCTAGCTGTATGATCTTTGGCAAGTTTTTTAACCTCTCTGTGCCTCAGTTTTCTTACCTATAAAATGAGATAATAGTACTTGCTTCATAAGATTGTTGTGAGGATCACAAAAGTGCTTTAAATAGTGCCTGACATGTAATAAGCACTTCTCGTTAATCTTTTAACTCATAATATGGGTTTATATTTGTTGTAATAGATAAAACTCTTTTCTTAACTTTCACCTTCTCCCCCTCAAAAAAACAAAACAGCTTATACCTTCGCACATACATAAAAGCAGGGATGCTTTTCAGTATAGTCACATTTATGTATTTTTTCATCTGACTTTTTTCTTAATAGTAAATTACTTCATTTGTGGTTTAAAAATGTAGTATATGGTGGGGCACCTGGGTGGCTGAGTTGGTTAAGCAACTGCCTTCGGCTCAGGTCATGATCCCGGAGTCCCAGGATCGAGTCCCACATCGGGCTCCCGGCTCCATGGGGAGTCCGCTTCTCACTCTGACCTTCTCCCTTCTCATGCTCTCTCTTACTCTCTCTCTTTCCTAATAAACAAATAAATAAAATCTTTAAAAAAAATGTAGTATATGGGGCGTCTGGGTGGCTCAGTGGGTTAAGCCTCTCCCTTTGGCTCAGGTCATGGTCTCAGGGTCCTGGGATCGAGCCCCGCATCGGGCTCTCTGCTCAGTGGGGAGCCTGCTTCCCCCTATCTCTCTGCCTGCCTCTCTGCCTACTTGTGATCTCTCTCCCTCTGTCAAATAAATAAATAAAATCTTAAAAAAATAAAAACATTGACATTTTTATGTACATGTATATGTAAATGTATATGTCATAGCATGTCAGCTGCGTATTTCTAGTTTCTGTTAGCCTCGCCTCTGCTTACTGTCCTCCTAACCCCAGTAATATGTATTGCTAAGTCTTCGTTGAAGAAGTTATGTTGTAATAATAATGATAGTTTTTTCCACTGTAATTGTAAATCAGTTTTTTAAAAATAAAAGTTTGTTGTTGTTCCTTTAGGAATGTGCTATATCCTCACAAAGGCCAAAATCTCTAAAGGTTTCTGGAATTGTGATTATAAAAGGGGAAGATACATTTTGACTAAACTAACCTGTTCAGTTTATCATGATTTGCTAGAACACAGTGTTTTACTATTTTGAACTAATTGTGACCTTGATTTGTTTTTATTTTTCAAACATTTTTCCTGTAGGTTTTCTCTGATATAATTTACACAGTTGCAAGCTGTACCGAAAATGAAGCTAGTCGATATGGGAGATTTCTTTGCTGCATGTTGGAGACTGTGACCAGGTGGCACAGTGACAGAGCCACGTATGAAAAGGTATGACTAATAAACACCCTTACATTTTACCCATGTATCTAACAACAGCCTTCAGTAATCTTTAGGTTGTTCAGTTCTGAAAGGGAAGCTGAGTTTAAGATTCAGTTGTAAAACAGTGTTTAAAATTCAAACATTATTCATTCATTATTAAAAAGTGCTTTTTAAAATATCTATCAAACTGACATTGCAAATTTATACCATTGAATAAGTTGAACTTTTCTGTGGAAGGTACCTGTCATTCAAATACACATCTTGTTTTTGCATGGAATCATTAATCTAGTCCACCTAAGTTTTCAGCTTCTGCTATTTTAGGGGCAGAATTTTTCTTTAACACCCCCTGCCCCCTTTTTTTTCCAAGGAATGTGGAAATTATCCAGGATTCCTTACTATATTACGGGCCACTGGATTTGATGGTGGAAATAAAGCTGACCAGTTAGACTATGAAAATTTTCGACATGTTGTACATAAATGGCATTACAAACTAACCAAGGTAAAAAAAATTAATGTTTCTTAAAGGTGGTTTTTCTCTTTATACTTAAACTTTTATAATAATAGATCTTAAAATGTTTGTTGTAGGCATCCGTACATTGCCTTGAAACAGGCGAATATACTCACATCAGGAATATCTTGATTGTGCTAACAAAAATACTTCCTTGGTACCCAAAAGTTTTGAATTTGGGTCAGGCTTTGGAAAGAAGAGTGCATAAAATCTGCCAAGAAGAAAAAGAGAAGAGGCCAGATCTATATGCATTGGCTATGGGGTAACACAATTATACTTTAATGTGATTTATGAGACTAGATGACAGAAGGATTCTGAAGACTTTAAAATGTTTTACAGTGTTGAAGTTTATCTTCTGCCTTACTTCAGGAGATTATGGGAGATTATGCGATCATGTTCCCACAGGCTGGTGAGAGTTGTCACTTCTGATTATCAGCTTCCGGTCTATACTGGATGATAGTTTCAAAAGTCGCATACAATATGTCTTGGTTTGGAGGAAATATAATTTTATCATCAGTTGAGTTCTGGATCTTCAGTAGTGGAAAAAAGGCATCTTAGTGTAAGGATTAGTTTACACTGAAACTTTTATTTTTTAAGAAAGCATCTGGGGATCTTTATAAAGACCTTCAGAAACTTATTGAAACTTAGTATTTTTTAGTCTCTGAAACAAAGTAACAAAATGAATAACTTGCTAGTTTTATTCTTTTAAACTCCATGTTTGTGCTTTTGATTTGTATTTGTATATTTAAACACTTTGTGCGACTTTCAGCTACTCTGGGCAGTTGAAAAGTAGAAAGTCATACATGATACCTGAAAATGAGTTTCATCACAAAGACCCCCCTCCGAGGAATGCAGTTGCCAGTGTACAAAATGGGCCTGGTGGTGGGCCTTCTTCATCGTCGATAGGAAGTGCATCTAAGTCGGATGAAAGCAGTACTGAGGAGACTGGTATGCTTATTTGTAGAAATTTATAAGTAATACGTTTTATTTCGACAAACTAAGATGTTTTAGATCACATGACAAATAAAATGTTGGCTAGTATTATAGTTTATTCCTTGGGTAGGAGTATGTAACTATCAAGAAGAAATTAGCCCTTTGTTCTTTCTAATTAATTTCTATAATCATTTTGCTGTGAAATTGTAGTTAATTTACAGTTAAGGGCTTGTCAAATAAAACCTTACTTTATTTCAGATAAATCAAGGGAGAGATCTCAGTGTGGTGTGAAAGCTGTTAATAAAGCTTCCAGTGCCACACCAAAAGGGAATTCAAGCAATGGAAACAGTAGCTCTAACAGGTAGGAACACTGACTATATGTCAGAATTCTGAATTCTTATATGATTAACCTCATTAGACATGAATGAAAGAGGGTGGTAGTTGAATACTATGAAAGTCATTTATGTTGGACATTGAAATTTTGTATGTACCCCTAATTTGATGATGTGCTTAACTGCCCTCATGTTTTATATAATGCTGAGACTGACATTGTTTCCCCTGCTGAGTTAGCAGGTGAAGGTAGGTGGTAAAGTTAGAAAAACATTTTAGGATTGAGTGCCTGCTGTGGTCATTCTGGGTAAGGATAATGAACATAAGAGAAGCCTACACTGATTTAGACCAGTGATCCATCCAGCCAAGTAATCCAGCTCCTGAGAGTGGCACCCTTGGTCGACTTGTGGGATAATTTTTGATTGTGACCTAGTAATACTCAGGGGTTATGAACACATAAAAAGAATGGCTTGACATCACTTTAATCATTCTTTTTTAATCTGCTGTTCATGAATTTGGTCATTTATTATTTACTGAATAAAGAAGTACTTCCTTTTTACTTGTCTTTAAAGTCCTTTAGTTTTCAAAGGGCTACTCTTCTAGTATTTTTGAAGTCCGTAAGAAACCCTTTATGACTTATAACATGGAATATATTTTATGACTGTTTTTCTTAAAAGTCTCGTGTTTTTTATTCTTAAGCAGCAAAGCTGTTAAAGAAAATGACAAAGAAAAAGGGAAAGAGAAAGAAAAAGAGAAAAAAGAAAAGACTCCAGCTACTACTCCAGAGGCCAGGGTACTTGGTAAAGATGGTAAAGAAAAACCGAAGGAAGAGCGGCCAAATAAAGATGAAAAAGCAAGAGAGACGAAGGAAAGAACACCCAAGTCTGACAAAGAGAAAGAAAAATTCAAGAAGGAAGAAAAAGCTAAAGATGAGAAATTCAAAACCACTGTCCCCAACGTAGAATCAAAATCGATTCAAGAAAAGGAAAGAGAGAAGGAGCCATCCAGAGAAAGAGATATAGCAAAGGAAATGAAATCAAAGGAAAATGTTAAAGGAGGAGAAAAAACACCAGTTTCTGGGTCCTTGAAGTCACCTGTTCCCCGATCAGATGTTGCAGAGCCTGAAAGGGGCAAGTTCGCCTTTCTTGATTTATATTTGTTTACTTTTGGTTCTTGTTAATGTGTAGTTGGTTCTTGTCTCCTTGTTTTGGCAAGTTATCTAGGGACTTTACTAGGAGGGGTGAATACTTGATGACCTTAAAGGTGATATTAAAAATGGTGATTTTTTTTTTTAAATGTTTGGAAAAAGTAGAAAACTGTCTTACTGTGACCATCTCTTTTTGTACCAACAGAACAAAAACGCCGCAAAATTGATACCCACCCTTCTCCATCACATTCCTCAACAGTAAAGGTTAGTATAGCCTGAGGAAGGCAGCGTCAATGTTAGGCTCACCTGGTTGGAATACGTGTCCTGACTTCCTTCAAGTCTTGTGCCAAGTATTCACTGGAGCCACTGGAGGTTTTATATTGCATTAGAAAATGAATTTTTTACATATTGGTGGACTGATATTTTTTCCTATTGAGTATTTTTATTATAAAAATATTAAAACTTCAAGGACCTAGCACTAATTTTGTAGTGTTTCAAAGTGCAAGAAAAATTTTACCCAGAAGTGCCTCACTGCTTTAAGCAGTCTTTTTTGGAGTGCAATGGTAGCTACAAGCAAATGAATCTTTTCAGCAGAATGAAGCCTATTTTTCAGCATAAATATTGAAGAATATATAGCACTGAAGACTTCCTGGATGATACAGGATAAACAAGATACCTCTGAATTCATCAAGCTTCTTGATGAGCATCATACCGATGTGTGCCTTCTAAGAAGGAATCTTGAAAGGAGTTCCATTTTAAAGTCTCCTTGGTGATCAGTTCTCCTGTAGTTGTGTATATTCAGTGAGCATGCAGCTTCTGTTGTATCTTCCCTTGGAGGTTTGTTTATACCCATTGGGTTCCCAACAAGTTGAACCTTGCGTTACGATAAAAGCAGATGTGGCATCCAATCCTACCACCCAGCAAAGAGAAACCCCAGGCATTCAACTGCAGCACAAAATCGTGGGTGTAGCCTTCTTGAAGACTCAGGGTAGCCATTCCTTGCTCCATATTTAATTTTAATTCTAAAGTCATCTAATTTCATGGAATCTTTGAATTTGCAGTACGTTGAACTTTTAAAACTGTAAGTTAACTAATTCTTCATCAAGAGCACTGTGGTGGAATACCGTAATTGATTTCTTTTTCTTTCTTTCTTTTTTTTAAGTACTTTTTTTGTGGGAGGCATAAGATTCGCCATCAGAGGCACTTTGCAAAAAAGTGACTACTCTTGTAGAGAATACATTTTGTTTTCTTGTTAAGATAATGCCACTAGGTTTTTTGGCTAGGATTAAAAATGTCTATATTTATGTAGAGTCATAAGTAAAATTTGAAACCTCCCAGTTACAGATCAACTATGAAAATGTAAGATAATGTTCTTCCACAGTGACCTCCACTGTTTTAAACTTTTTGTGGAGGGAAAAAAGTGTTTTGCTTTCTTAAGCCTCTTAACATTACTTATAGCCTAAGTACTGTGTTTTGAAAAATATGGCACTGATACTTATTTTTAAATTATGAGCAGAGAAAGATTTTTATTTGTTACATTGAGTACATATAATTTAGTTTTTTTTTTAACATTACAGTTCCATTACATGGTTTTGCTTTTGTTTTTTATTGTTGATATTCATATAATAATTGACATCACAAGATTTATCCTCACAAGAAGTAGCTGGTTTATTTCCAGGTTACAGCCATACTTCCCAAAGTTCCTCTGGGTTCTGAGAACTATGCCAGCTCACCTGTCATCTCCATTCATTTTCTACAGGACAGTCTCATCGAACTCAAGGAGTCTTCAGCAAAGGTTTGAGTCTTTTAAAATCATCATGCCTAAGTAAAACAAAAAAAAAATTCTTCATTTATTTAGTAGATACCTTCACCCTAGTAAATTCAGTAAGCTAGTGAATAACCTTTAAAAATACCTATCACAAACTGAAACAATGGATGACAACGGTCCCTTTTAATGATTGTTACCAGATGCGTGTAATGTGGCAACATTTCTATAATCTCTCTTTGCTTGCTGTGTTATGCATTATCCTTTTATGCTTCAAAATCTGGAAATAAGTTTAAGGTTTGGGGAAGGGGTTGTTGGTTTGTTTTGGGGAGTAAGCTTATTAAATTTCTCAAAACAAATCTGTCAGGTTGTTTTCTGACTTTTTTTAGACAACCCAAAACACCAGAAAAGAAATGTGATGCATTCACGTACTATTCTAAAAACTGAGACCATCTCAATCCATAAAACTCTTGCCTCTGCTGAGCTACCTTTTTGGTAGTTGTAGCAGAATATCAAGAAATCTGGTTAATGTCAACTAATCATTCTCTTGGCGGGGAATACTCAACTTGATGATCGTGTTTACATGTCAGTATTAATTCTTGCCTATTACTCTACTTTGAGTATTCTTCTACTAAAAATCATGTGCAGTTTGTGTATCTTATTACAGAGTTCACTTCATTATTGTAGTTGAATTGTCCATTGTTCATGTTATTTTGTCTACTTATTATAAAATTTGTACCCTTTTACTTTGATTTTCTACTTTGCCTCCTCTTATATCTGCTAAGTATTATCTCTTACTGGTGGACCAATACAAAATGAAATTTTGAAACAAAGCCAGTTGACATTACTAACTGCTTTTAGATCTATAGTTTTATAATGAAATGTCTGTGGATATTGGGCAATAAGCACTAATTTTTTAATAATTTAGGTTAGCCAATGTGCCTTTGTCCTGAAATTGTAGCATTGTTTTTAGAGTATACTGTATTAATCAAAAGAGTATTAGCTGTACTTTGTGAATGCTTTCTTTTAAGGTAAAACTTTTTATTGGCTAAATTAAGTATGTATTGCAATACAGTTGGTTTTTATAACCAGTTTGGCATTGTGTATGTCAGTCTTAAATATCAAGTCTTAAATACCAGTCTTGTGTGGGCTATTTTTAATGGGTTAACAATGTTACTTGGTGAGTATTTATTTCCTGAAACATACTTTGAAGCAGTTTGAAACCTGCTGTTATAGTTAACTGGAATTTCTCATCAGTGATGAAAATTATGGTTCCTTACATTTGTGAAAGCCTTTTGAAAATAAAACATGTGAGATAAACACGTTATCTCATTTCATGCTCATAACAGTGCTGTGAGGTAGATAGGGCAGGAGGGTAGTGTCTTTTGGACGAATAAGAAGCTAAAAAAATTCTTTCTTGATCTTTTCCCAGTGGCACATAACTTGTTAGTAGTACCAAAACTTGGACTTAATTAAGGTTTCTCAAGTATTCTTACCACAATGAAAAAAAATTGCAAAAAAATTGTATGGTCCCTTGATTCTTAGCACCCATTTCAGCAGTAGTCAAAACGGATTCCTAACTCCTTTAGTGTGTTTGCCTTGTTTTTAAAATTATAGTGCTTTAAGTCAATCTCCCTATTCCCCCTTTGGAAAAAGATAGTGATTTTTTGGTATTTAAAATTCAATAGATTTATTCCACATTCAACCAGAAATTTTTGAAAATGGCATCTGAATGCACTTGTAAAAATCATGTGACTCATACCACTTTACAGATCCTTAGTATTAAGTAATGGTTTTTTTTTTTTAAGATTTTATTTATTTATTTGATAGAGATAACAAGTAGGCAGAGAGGCAGGCAGAGAGAGAGAGGAGGAAACAGGCTCCCCGCTGAACAGAAGAGCCCGATGTGGAGCTCGATCCCAGAACCCTGAGATCATGACCTGAGCCGAAGGCAGAGGCTTTAACCCACTGAGCCACCCAGGCGCCCCTAAGTATGGTTAACTTGGTGATATGATTAGGTGTTCTATAACAACTATTTGAAATGAACTCTTATGCCTTTGGACTTTGGTAAAGCATCCACAGATTACTGGTCTGCATTTTTATATGTCTAGGAAAGTTCAATAGCATATGAATGTCTTAGGAAAAAAAGTTACCAGACTTTGAGTGATCTTTAAAATTGACAATCTATATCCCTCACTGTTTTTGGGGTAGCTTTTACTTTTTAGAGGATTTGAATGATGTGTGTCTATTTTTTTCGTGTTTTGTTGTCAGTTGTACATATAAAATTGTTTCTGTGCTTTAATTTTTTTAGTTAACACTTTTTCCCTGGGATCTTCTTTTTTATTAAATTACTATTTTCACTTTCTAATCCATGGTAAAAGTAACATATGGATTTGGCTTTTCAAGTGGGATTTGTCAAAGGGAGAAAAATCTAGCTTAGTATCCAAGTCTTTTCTGTTTGTTTACCTTCCACCCCCAATTTCCATTTGGCATATTTCCAGTTTGGTCACTCGTATTTTCACCTAGCAAACCTAACAGCTACATTTGATGAAGAAAGTGTGAAAAGCATTTTCCTTTACCCAAGCTTCTCTGTAATTGAGGGGAGCATCAATTGACTACTCAAAACAGAATCCAGATTTTAATTCTGTTCATCATCTTAAAACAAGGATTTATAATCAAATGGAAGCCTACAAGTAAGGCCATCTTTATATATGGTAGGTAGCCTTAATAAAGTCAATATAGTAGTTTTAATAGATTTTGAAAACCAGTCATGCTTTTTGGACTTATTGATCCCAGTGTTAAGAATAAAAGCAAATCACAAGCAAAATCCATCAACATTATATGCAGATCAATTGAATAAATCATTTTGTTTGGCAAACATGTATTGAGCACTTGGTTGTGTACAAGGCACTAGGAAGTGTGTAAAAGTAGAAAAGACAAGCTTCCCTGCCATACTGGAAACTGTGTTATGGAAAAATATAAGTGATGTGAAATTAATAGGGAATACCTGTCACAAAAAAAGGGTAATATAAAATAATGAATATAGGAATTCACCAGAAAGTGAGTTGAAAGTGAGTTGCAGAGTTGAGGGACAATTGAAGTGCTGGTGGCTTTTGAGCTGTCTTTGAAGGCTAGGAGGATTTTAAGAGATTAAGATGAATGTGAGTGACCATTCTGGTGAAGAGAACTGCTGGAAAGGACAGGGTGTTAGGGAGCCAGTGGTAGCTACAGCATAGAGTGCATTGGGTTGCCCCATAGGAGGATATAATTGTGCAAAGAATGTGAAGAGGTTCGAAGTACCTACGCTAAAGAGTATGCATTTTATTCTGTAGGCAGTGAGAGACTGCATGATACTGTGCAAAAGAGTATTGTGATCAGAACTATTTTTAGAAGGGTAGGAAGAATGAATAGAATTAGGTACATTTCTAAAGTAAGAAATAAAAGTTTCTCAGTTCCTTGCGATACAGAATTCAAGTTAGGCACAAATAAAAACTTCATTCTTGAGTAGTGTATGTGTGCGTGTGCATATGTGTGCATGCGTATGCTTCTGTGTCCTTATTTGTAATCACAACCCCCTCCTTTTTTCTTTTATCAGGAGAATTAAGCGGTACTTCCCTTAGAGAAATCTTCTTTGCATATTGCAGGAATATATTATTTCTTTTGTCTTATCAGTTTTATAAGTAATAATTAACTTAAGATATAAATAAATCTCACAATTAGAAAATCTTGAAGTGTCGTATAAGGCATTAACCCAGCAAGAGTACCATTCGGACAAGCACTTGTATGACTGTTTCTCATTCTCTTGCTCTTTGTTATTAATAAACATTTTGTCTATTTCAGTTGATCATCAACTTTTAAACATTGACATTTTAAAGAATCTACTTCTGCATTGCTATGGCAGTATTTCTGAGCCAGCTGAATTGAAAATATTTGGTGGTGTTAAAAAATAAGTGTTTCTTTGATTTTCAAACTGATGGTCTATTTTTTATGTATTCGTTTGAATACAAAGGTTTTCCTCATGTAAAACTATTTGACTTTTGATTCACTATTGTTTTCATTCCTAAGGTATTTCTAGGATTGTGTAGTTATGTAATGAGTTATATTTCTTTGCCTAATACTTGTAATGTCTTAAATTGAACGTAAGCTTGTAGCACAGTTATAAATGCTGTAAGAATAGGTTAGGTATCTGATTACTTCCTTAATGTTTTCTTTTATACTAGATTTCTATATTTACAACTTGCATAAATTATTAAGATTGTCTCTTAATTATTTAGGTAGCACATCCTTGATCTTTGGCTGTTTATTGCCTGTGGGCCTTTTTTTTTTTTTTTTTTAAGATTTATTCATTTGACAGAGAGAGAGAGAGAGAGTGAGAGATCACAAGTAGGCAGAGAGGCAGTCAGAGAGAGACTGGGAAGCAGGCTACCCGCTGAGCAGAGAGCCCCTAGATCTGGACCCTGAGATCATGACCTGAGGCAAAGGCAGAGGCTTTAAAAACCACTGAGCCACCCAGGTGCCCCTCCTGTGGGCCTTTTGAAACAATAGGCAGACATCAGTTCATTTTTCAGTCTCTGAGTTTTTTTAATCATCTTCAGCTGACCAAATGGTTTTCTGAGCTCTTTAGAACCAGTGAGACAAATTTCACAGTCCGTTGTGATTATTTGGTAGAAATTGGAGTGCTTTGAGAAGTAGCGAATATGCAGCCTTTACATTTACAAAAATAATTTAGGATAACGTATGCATGGTGTATGCTGAAGCAGAGAAGACTTACAAGTGAAGTCATGGCAAGGTTTTATTTTATACTTTGGCTGACTGTCATCAATTGCTTTGGATGGTAAAACTATTTAAAATTTCCATGATTGTGTAGCGGTTTGTATCTTTTTTTTTTAACAGTAGAGAAAGTCCAGTCATTATTTTTCACATATGGACTCCTATAGTGGTGCTTATAGATCTTCACACTAAAGCTATAAAAGTCTCAGTTAAGTCTCAGTCTCAGTTAAGTCTCAGTTAAGACAGGAATGAACTGACTGAGTTTAAACGAAAATTTTTGTAAGGCCAAGAATTGAAGTCTTTGCATAATTTGTGCCATGCTCTTTAATTTCACCTCTTGTAATCCAGACAGCTGACCAGTTTTGACTTTGGGTCTAACTACCAATTGTCTTTCATTAAATAAACAATCAAGCAGATGCCGATAACTGGAAAACTAATAATCTTTAGTAATATTGCCTTAATTTAACAGCTCTACATTAATCATACTCCTCCACCACTGTCCAAGAGTAAGGAGAGAGAAATGGACAAGAAAGACTTGGACAAGTCGAGGGAAAGATCCAGAGAAAGAGAGAAAAAAGATGAAAAGGACAGGAAAGAGCGGAAAAGGGTTTGTAATTTTTTAAAAACTAGTTTGGAAAGCCATTATATCATGTATGGTAATGTGTTTGTTGCCTTTTTAAAGTACTAGTTTGTTGCATGGCAGGCTGTTATTTGGTGTTTTAACTGGTATTTTCACCCTAAAATGTGTTTGAATTGAATCTTCTACAGTAATAAGGATCTTCAGCCTAACAATCTCTACCAGCTGTGCTTGTCTTTCATGTCATTTTACAATGTGAAACGACTGGCAATACTCTCCAATGGTAGTTAGCTGTGCCCTTGTATAAAAGTAATATTTTAAAACAAAAACATAAACTCTTGATCAATGTAGTTCACAATTCTTGGTTCTAGGATCATTCAAACAATGACCGGGAAGTGCCGCCGGACTTAGCCAAGAGGCGAAAAGAGGAAAATGGAACAAGTAGGTAGATTTATTGATGCTTTCGAAGCTGTCATCAAACTGAACTGGAAAAGGCTTTCATGATTTTCTTTTATACTTTTAGTGGGGGTTTCAAAACACAAAAGTGAAAGTCCGTGTGAGTCTCCTTATCCAAATGAGAAAGACAAGGAAAAAAATAAGTCAAAATCTTCAGGCAAAGAAAAAGGTGGCGATTCTTTTAAATCTGAAAAGATGGATAAAATCTCCTCCGGTGGCAAAAAGGTAAATTAGGGAAACAGGAACAAAAGGCTTTTTCTTAAGAAATTGAGTATTTAGCAAATACTGAGTTATTTTGGTAATCAAATAGTCTTTGGTTAATTATTTGAGGGTGGGAAGAGGGGGCAGTGGGGGAGGGTGGGTTATCTGGGGGGAATTCCAGCCAGTTGGGTCCCATGATGAGGGAATAGAATTAGTTTACCTCTGAAATTCCTTTTCTCTCCATTCCACCCCCACCTGCTTCTGTTCATTGAGCTTTACCCTTTACCCTTTCTTTTTGTGTTTTCTTTTATTCCTTCTTGCCAACAGTGTTTGGTTTCTTTACATTCATGAGATTAAAATATGGTCGTGTGTATTCTTTCTCCCTGATCATTATATTGTCATAAAGTCTTTATTAATTGTGATTTTTTTAAACATTTTTATAACATTTTCTCCTAATAAACTTAAGTGTTTGCAACTTGTATTTGATTTTCAAACTAAGTATAGTGTGCATTTTCTTAGATACTCATGGATGATATTCATAATACATTTCATGCATCTGCCATAAAGTAGGCAAGTCATTACTAAGGTGTAAAGTGTTTCAAAAGCATTATTGTATATATAGTCATAATTCTTAAAAGCAGTTTTGGAAGATTGTAAGGTAATTATTTTAAAATTTCTCTGTGCTTTGGGGTACCTGGGTGGCTCAGTCGGTTAAGCTTCCGACTCTTGATCTCAGCTCAGGTCTTGATCTCAGGGTTATGAGTTTCAAGCCCTGCTTTGGGCTCTATGCTGGGCATAGAGCCTACTTAAAAAAAATTCTATATGTTTGAAAAGTGATGCTGCTCCTTTTAAATAAGTGTTTTTTAAATTGAGCTAAAATTCACATAACATAAAAATAACCATTGTAAAATGTACAATTCAGTAGCATTTAGTTTATTTCAAGTGTTGTGCGATCATCATGTCTATCAAGTTCCAAAACATGATCATCACCCCAAAGAGAAACCCCATACCCATTAAGCAGTCATTCCCCATTTCCCTCTCCTTTTAGCCCCTGTCAACTACTAATTTGCTTTCTGTCTCTATGGGCTTACCAGTTTTGGATATTTTATGTAAATGAAATCGTATAATATTATGTGGCCTTTTGTGTCCTACTTCTTGCACTTAGCATAATATTTTGAGATTCTTCCATGCTGTAGCCTGTATCAGTACTTCATTTCTTTTTATGGCTGAATAATATTCCATTTTATGCATATACCACATTTGTTCATCCATTTGTCAGTTGATGGGACTTTTTTGTTGTTTCCCTTTGGCTATTGTGAATAGTGCTGCTATGAATGTTCGTGTGCTGCTCTGAAGTGTTTGTTTGAAGACCTGTTTTTAGTTCTCTTGTGCGTATACCCAGGAGTGGAATTTCTGGGTTATATGGTAATGCTATGTTTAACTTTTTGAGGAACCAACAAACTTTTCCACAGTGGCTGGACAGCTTATGTTTTACCAGCAATGTACGAGGGTGCCAGTTTCTCTAAATCATTGCCAACACTTGTTATTTTCTTTTTTTTAATTTTTATTAAAATTTTTTTTTTATTATAGCCATCCTAGTGGGTGTGAAGTGGTATCTCATTGTGGTTTTGATTTTGCATTTCCTTAATGACTAATGAGTTTCATGTGTTTGTTGGCCATTTGTATACCTTCTTTGGAGAAATCTCTTCAGATGCTGTGGCCATTTTTAAATTGGATTGTTTGTCCTTTTGTTGCTCCGTTGTAAGACTTCTTTATATAGTCTAGATACTAGACCCGTATGAGATGTATGATTTGCAAATATTTTCCCCCATTCCGTACATTGTATTTCACTTTCTTGCTAGTGTTCTTTGATGCATGAAAGTTTTTGTTTTTGATGAAGTCCAATTTTTTTCTTTTGTTGCTTATGCTTTTGGCATCATTAAATACGTTTTTGAAGAAAAATGTATGACTGGTGGGTTTTTGATAAAAAGGGATTTGGAGCTGATTTTTATATTTGGTTTTCCCTTCCCAAACTAATTCCACCATTCCTTATAGGAGTCCAGGCATGATAAAGAAAAGATAGAAAAGAAAGAGAAACGGGACAGTTCAGGAGGAAAGGAAGAGAAGAAACAATATCCTTTTCATCTTATTGGAGTTTTTAATCAGTGTAATGGAAAGCTTTGATACTGGTCATGCTTAGAATTGTACCCTTGTAGTATGTGGTCTGAATAAAGTTTAAGGGCTTATTAGCTTTTAAATAGTCTCTTCAATTAACCCTCTCAAATGTACGAAATGCGGAAGTGGGAGACTTGATACATTTTTTTTTAACTTCTGTGGTGACTGTGAGGTTGTTTTATGCCATCAAGGGATTTCGATTCTCTCTGGTCATATTACTACTGAGAGGAAGAAAGGGAACAGAGAGTCCCTTGGGCTGGGGGCATGGGAATTAGAAGGGCAAGATGATGCAGTAGATGAGCAGAGCTGGTAGAAGTTGAGGCTACCAGGCTGGTCAGAGCCAATTAGGCCTATAAGCTGAAGGACTGCACTAAAAATTGAGACACCATTCCTTTTTTTTTTTTTTTCAAAGTTGTTTTCCCTTAATTTGTCATCTACTCATAAGTCCTCGGACAAGCACAGATAATGAAGACTTTCAATCAAGGTGAGTGTTTTCTCACCTCCTTTCATTTAAAGATAGAAGTATGAAACGAGGTCTGATAATGTTGAAGAAACTAGATACATTTTGCAAGATGCAACTTGAATTTTGCACCTAACTCTAATGGCCAGGTCTTTGGGTACAGATCCAAAACAAGATTCACAGTTATTTTTTTAAGCTGCTTTCATCTTAAGCTTGTTGATTAGCCATGCAGGGTTTTTGTTTTGTTTTGTTTTGTTTTTTGTTTTGTTTTTTTAGCACCAAGATGTATTTAAGAACATCTGGCTTTCTCTTCACCACTCATTCCCAACTTCTCTGGATGATTAATTCCCCCCTCCTTTTTTTTAAGTACCTATAGCCTTGTGGGTGGTGCTGGTATCTGCATTTTACAGGTGAAGAACCTGAGACTCTGAGGGGTTAAGTTGAAGAGGCTAGCAGAGGTATTAGCTGACAGAGCCAGTATTCACAGCATCAGTTTTCTTGCCCTTTAGTGTTCTCTGTTCTTCTTTTTGCCTTTTCATGTAGATGTCTTATCCAGAAATTTTCATTCTAAGTTTTTATGCCTCATTTGCTACCACAGGCCATGTTTTGCAAGGCCAGAAAATAATGGTCTGTACTTTTCGTTCTGGAATTTAAAATATGCAACTTCGTTTTCAAGGCAATTATGCCTTGTATGAGATTTAAAAAGTGTTTAACCATCTTAAATAAATTGTGCGTGGACAGTAGTTTACTCTGTCTTAGTGAAGAGAGGGTTCAGAACTTAAGTCTTTTTTGAGTACTCAGATCATCATCTGAATAACTCTTGTTTGGTGATGCTTTCGGATTATTGAGATTTGTAGGATGATTTGCCCTCTACATTTAATTGTTTGAGATGGCCATATTTGAAGTTGTCAACTCTTTTGTAGCTCGTTTTCTTGCTTCCATATTAGCTATCATTTCTTAATGATATAAAATATACTTTATATTCACCTCTGTATACTATATAAAGTATACTTGCTATCTCCACCCTCCCCCTAATATTATTTGCCGCTGCTTTTATGAAACCAGAGAGGTAACCGAGGCTATTTATAATTGTTTAAATTAAGAGTCAGAAATATATGAGAGCCCGTTCTGTGTAAGGGTATGAGTTTTAGAGTATGGATTTTGTCCCATTTATTTTGGCTGCAGAGCAGGGACTTGAGTTTGCCACCTGTGTAACGTCCTAAAAAGTGCTGTGTGCCTTCTCAGCTTTGTTATTCTCTGCTTATTATCTGAGTAGTAGAATAGGCTAAATGAGAATTATGAAAGAACATTTAGAATTTAGTAGATTTTCTTGAAAACCTTTAGAAATATTGCCCATTCCTCAGTTCTAGTCATCCCCTGCCCCAACAACTAGCTCTTTTCCCTAGCGAACTATAAATATAAACTCTTTATCTTTTTTTTTATTGTTCACTTTACTCTTTAGTTTGGCATTTTGCTTTTTACTTCTTGCTTTCACATGGTCTCTTTATTAAAGAAAACCAAAAAACTTACAACTTATGTCTTCATTAGGAATGGGTCAACCATTGTGACTGACCACTTTCACTGTGATTTTCTATATTCTCTCTTTACTCAGTACCTAAATATTATTCTTTGGTATGTGAAGGTATAACTACAGATTTCTTTTGAATTCTTATTCACATGGGCCATGGATTTGTACTTTTGCCTTTGCTTTCAGGACCAAAGGCGTGAAAAGACTGGTTTGGGTGTTAGATATTAGATGAGTGGTCTTGTAGCAAACCTTCTCAATTCAGATATCCTTTTCAGATATATTTGGCTTGATGATCATCCTGTTAAATTTCTTCTTAACAACCATGTACTTTCTCCTGGGGTAGACTCTTAATTTTGGGAAGCTCTGGTTGATTTTTCCTTCTTCTGGCTGTTCTGGCTGCCTCCTTCTATTTGGGTACATTCTAGTATTGGTCAGGTCTTTCTGTTGTTCTTCCTTTTCTTTTAGAAGTCTCATTTCTGATTGGCACCATTTACCTTTAGGCTCCTTCAAACTGCTGCTCTCTGCTCCCATTTTTAGTTATTTTACATTCTACGTAAAAGAGAGCTGCTGCATAATGTCACATTTTCATGATTCAAAGATGTTATTAATAGTAAGATCCATTGTTGGTTTACAGAACTGTTTTTTTAGCCGAGTGGATAGGGAAATGACATTGATTTGTAAATATCGCCCTGATTTCAGGAAAATTAAAATTATCACATTAGAGATAAGAAAATATAAAATATAAATGTGACCTAGATTAAATTGCTTCCAAAGTCTCCTGTTGTCTTTTCCAATCTCATGATTTTTAGTTGTGAAATCCTTTCTCCTTGTTCTCTGTAACTTTGTTACTTGTTATTGCTAATGTTTTTGTCCAAATTCATCTTCTCTCTCCTTGAGTTTAGTCTCTTGAACACTACTAGCTGCTTTGCCTTTAACTTTTTCCCCTAGTTTAATCTCTAAAAACTCCTGCCTATTAAAATTTTTCTCTCAGAACCAGGTTCCTTTGGCATCTCAATTTTAATTTGATATATGTGGTCCTCAGTTCATGAGTGTCGGGTTTTTGAGAGTCCTTTTGTGAACCTGATGCCATGCTGAGACTTGCTCCCAGACTTTGAGGAGCTCAGTCTTCTTGGACTTTGATTCTTGATTTCAAAGAACATTAGCAGTTAAGCTCTATCCTACACATCTGTATTTGTGGTATACTACATTCCTGTTCTAATCCTCCACTCCAACAAGGCCTAATCTGTTTTGCAGGTCCTTCTCTCACCTCCAGTATCACACGTGTAAACCTCTTTTATCTTTTAAACCACATTCCGCCCAAGGGCAAATTCTCAACTCTTGTGCAGAATGTGGCTTGTTAAACGTACTTTCTTAGCTTCACACAGTATTTAACTTTGTTTTAATCGATATGATAAAATCCAAATTTCAGTTTCTCTTGAAGAATTGGAACATCTGACAAAGTTGTGTCTGATTTCTGCATGGTAACAATCAGCTGGGCCCCTAGGTGCTGCCCCCCCCCCTTATGTAGAGAGTTGATCTTTTTTTTTTTTCTTAGTTACCTCAATTAGTCCCCACCCAGTTTACTTTATTTGTTTACATTATATACTAGCTTCTGTAAACAATCGATTTTGCAGTTCTTGTTCTGAGCCTTTTTTCTTCAGTCCATACTTGGAAACTGACCTCCTAAGTGTTCAAAGATTGCTTATTTTAGGAATGTGTCACCATGGTGAAGCACTGCCGTAGGTCCTGGTAATATGTGTTGAGGAATGGGGAGTGTTCAGTTAAGTTTCTTTCTTGGCTTCCCATTGCTTACATGTGGGCGTGTCAGCTTGCATACAGAGTCCTAGTCACAGATTTCTGTGTAATACAGGAGGATGTTATGTATCCCTCTCCTTAGATTGTGATCTTGTTGAAGGCAGTAACTTCATCCTTTGCTTTTAATCAAATAGCCAGGTATTTTTCTTTATTGCCTGCTATGTTTCAGATACTCAGTTAACTCTACAGGGAGAATTGTGTGCAGAAGTATTATGTATATCTCTTTGGAATTGATGAGAAAGAGCACTGGACCTTTTTTTTTTTTTTTTTTTTGCCCTCAAAAGAAGGTTCACTGTAAAGCATTTGGTAGTATCCTGTTTGAGAAGACATTGCTTTGTGTGTTACAACATATTTTTGAGGTTTATTTTGCTTTCATTTGGGTCTATATGTAGTAATCATTAAATGCGTTCAAAAGTTTTGTTAGGAGATTGAAATGATAGACAACTATTTTTCTCTTCATTACCATCATTTATACTCTTTAGTGGGTGTGCGTTCTTTGTACTGATATTCGTAGGTACCAAAAAGTTGGACAGAATAGTAGAGATTTTCTATTTTCTTTCTTTCACTTTCTCACTCTCATTTTCTTTCTCTATTTGGTAGGGTAGACCAAATATTCACTAGGTGCTGTGCTGTTTTTATTGGGACGTAGGCATGAGCACCTAGAAAAGGGCTCCCATGCCACATTTACCCCTGAGTGTGACTATCCCTTCTACATGCTTTTATCCTCAGAGGCACCTGTGGGTGTGCTAAGATTCAGTTCAACAGAATCCCAGTTTTAATTCTGTGTTACATTTATCTACATGGACCATCTCAGGAAGTATGTTTACTATGATAAGAATTCCTAGGTAGCAGTAGTATAAGGAGAGTAAGTGATGGAGTAAAGTGGAATTAAGATGGCTATCCCTATGTCTTTCTCCTGTATCTTCTTTCTTCCTCGTAAATATTCATTTGACTTTTTAACTGTCAGCTTCATCTACATATGCCTTTCTACTGTGTGTGTGTGCGTGCGTGTGTGTGCTTAATAGGACCACAAAATCCTGATAACTTCAGAAACTGGTGAAAATGAAGGGAATCAAATTCTCGGATGCTTCCTTTGAGGTGAAGACACTTAACTCAAACCAATCTTATTAATTCTGTGTGCCTGTGTTTTATAGTTTCTCTAAAAAAAAATTCTGTTGCCATCAAGAGGGCTCCTTTATGAGGAATCTGTGTACTATTGAAACATTTCTTAGGCTCTTTTTGGTGAATTCGATCATAAAATTAGAATATGTGTGTGTTTATAAGGGCCTACCTTGGATAAGAAGGATTAATTTATATTTGCCTTTCTTCTCTACTTTGATCACCGGTCTAGCTGTTCTTTTCTCCAGACCACTCTACTTTTCAGACTTGCTTCTTGCTGTCACAGCCCTCTGTAAAGTAATATCATTTAAAACTAGCTGCCTAGCTCTGTGAGCATGCTCTTCAAGGGCATTTCATGCATAGTTTTCTGATGCCCAAGAGGAGGGTGTGGTGGAACCTAGGGAAATTGCAACCTTACTAATACAGGAGGGTCAATTTCTGGGGGGAGTTGGGGTAAGGAAGAAAAAAGCCTCAGGATGTCCTGTCCAGCCAGATAATACCCAGTAGAAAGTGATTACAAAGGTAATCTTGTCTTTCTGCAAACACAGGATTACCATTGCACTTAATAGCACCGATAGAGTAGAGACGTGTAGGATGGAGGACAGCCAGCTCTGGTCCCAGCCTGAAGTAGAAACCCTGTGGAAACGTCAGCAGTCCTAGGTGTGAGAAAGATCTGTGTTATCTCTTGCATTTAGCACCTGTGCTTTCTTATTTACAATTGTTAAAGTAGCACGTATTTTTTAAAAAATAGTTAAGAAAACAGTAACCTTAGGAGAATGTTCCAGGTAATGTGGTATAAACGCATTGTTAATGAGAAGAAAATATTACTCTGCTGGAAGATAGAATCCTGAAGGCTGAGTTTGGCACTGTTTCATCACTATATGACTTTTCTTCTTGATGGCAGTTCTTTCTGAAGTTCACTGAAGTTGGGGCGGTTTTCAAGTTTGTAATCCCAACACTTCAACATTGTATTGATAAATACGCTCTGGACACTGCTGAGAGACTGACATCCAGTATCTTCTTTCCACTTGCTCTTGTGCCTGCTGATTTGTCATTCCAGGGTATGGACAGACCCCTAAGCTGAAGGTCTCCCAGAGGAGGATGCCAAAGCTCCATGCGTCACTCTCAGAACGATATCTCCCATAATTAAGAGCTTCTGGTGCTGTCCATTTAATGGGAATCTGCTTTAAGTCAGAAGATGAATACACACCACCATCCTCTTGACGAGACATTCCAAAGTCACTGATTTTCAGAACATTATTTTCACCTCCAGGCAGTTTCTTGAAGCAAGGTCCCTGTGTATACAGTTTTTACCCGAGATTCGCCATCCAGAAGCAGCATCTAATGAAAATTTCACTAACTGTTTTAGTTCATCCTTCTTTCTCAGAAAGGAGAGGAAATCGCCTCCTGGAACCAGTTCTTTAATGATATAGATAGGCTGTATTTGTGTGCGAACTCCTATAAGTTTGACAATATCGGGATGATTATATTGCTTGAGGATTTTGGCTTCTTGTAAAAATTTTAATTTCAGTTCCTGGCAAAGATCATCTTTACATGTTTTAATGGCAACAGCAGTTTTATCCTTTAATGTGCCCTTAAATATGTCAGCAAAAGTTCCCTTGCCCGGTAATTCTCCTACTGTGACATCGTCATGATTGAGACTCCCATTTCTTATTCTAGTTATGGCCATACTGATATCATGATACTCTTTATTGCAACACTTATTTTTTTGCAATTTAAAAAATTGAGATAAAATTTACATAACATAAAATTTGCCATTTTAAAGTGGTTTTTAGTATATTCACTATGTTATAGCCATCACCACTAATTCCAGAACATTTCCATCACTCCCAAAAAGACCCCATACCTGTTAGCAGTCACCCCCAGTTCTCTCCTTCCCCGCCCCTGGAAACAACTAATGTACTTTCTGTTTCTATGGATTTGCCTGTTTTGGACATTTCATAAAAATGGAATCATGCACTATGTGGCCTTTTGTGTCTGGCTTCTTTCACTTAGCATCATGTTTTCAAGGTTCATCCATGTTGTAGCATGTATCAGAACTTCATTTCTTTTTATAACTGAATAATGCTCCATTGTATGAATGTGTACCACATTTTGTTTATCCATTCATCAGTGATGGACAGGAACAATGATTTTTAAGTATTAAAATTGTAAGTTCAACATTAGTGTATCCACAGTTATAATTGGTAATGTCAAGGTTATAAATGGTGTGAACAGAATGCTGTATAGAAATGATGTGTAAATTATTTGCCAGCATTTCATGCAAGTGTGATTACTTTCCAAGGCCCTTCTAGCTCTGGTTTTATGAAATATGTGAATGTAGTATTTTCGTCAATAAAGTTTAATGCTTTAAGCATTAGTTTAAAATTTGAATGAGAACAATGTTAGGCAGATAAGTTATTTGCCACATGTTGTAATGATCATGTTTTGAATTTATTTCAATATGCAGTATTTGAAAATGTCAGTGCATAAAGGAAAGGAAATGCGTATAATTAAGTCAATATATTTTTAAAGCAATTTTTATAATTTAGCAGACATTGCATCTTAATATAAGTCACTATTAAAATCGTGTCCTTGTGAAAAATGTGATGTCATTTTTCTTTTCTTTTTTTTTTTTTTTTTTTGTTGATCATGTAAAATCGGTTCCTTTTCATTGCTCTGTGTTCTGTTTATGTTTGACAAGCTATTGCTTGCCCCTGTGGAATATTTTCTTGTTTCTCTTTCATTTTATCCTCCCTCCCCTTCCCAACTTCTCCCTCCCTCACAGACAAAAATATTCAGTGTTTTTTTGTTGTTGTTGTTAACTCCTCATAGTGTGCCTATCTTTAATGGTTTCTGAGAGGGGGAAGTGATGAGAAATACACAAATATTTCATTCTTATCTAGGGACTTAATTCAATCCTTTGTTGTTAACAGAACTCATTGATTTTTCTTTGTTTCTTAAATCTTCCTTCTTTCCTTCCTTCTTGTTTTCCTCCTTTCCTCCTCCATTCCTTCCCTCCCTTGTTTCTCCTTCCTTCTCTGCCCCTTCTTTCCATCCATCCCCCCTTCCCTTTCTTTTCCCTGCCTCCTTCCTTCTCTTCTTCTTTTCTTATCTATCAATATAATCACTTTGTTTCTTTCAGGTGAGATTGGAATGAAATTGTTCAGCTGTGACCAGAAATTTATTTTCCTGAGTAGATTGCCGAGAATTATGAATCAAGAGGGCCCATTTGCATCTTCTTAAGTTATTCAGTTATCTGCTTTATTGCTCCATGCCGAAAACTTAAAATTGTTGAGTTGTGCATTACTGTATTTAACTTGTTGCTTACTTTCTACATGTTTATTTTCAGTAAATGGCTGAAAGTGTTAACTGTTCCATATTTTTAGCACAATGTGCTGCATAGAGTTCCCAACAAGCAAATAAGGTTACATGTGTACAGAATTTCACTTTAGGTTAACTAAATATTGCCTGGGTTTAGTTGTTTTGTTTTGTTTTTTTGTTTGGTTTTTTTCAATCTGAAATGCTTCCTTTTTATTGTTTGAAACTGAAAATAAACAATTATTGAACCATTTTGAATTTACCTCATTTTAAAACTCAGTTTTAATTATTTGGCCTGTTTTTAATATTGGTCACTAAAAACAAAGTGGGAGCAGTGTCTTATGCAATGCTTAGGAATCATTTTATATAGTACTTGTACAACATTAAAACCTGTTTAAAAAAGAAAAAGGTACCAGCACTCACTTGTCCCTTGCCATTTTTTCTTGTAATTATGTTATTAGACAAATCTTGGGAGGGGGGGAAAACCAAAAGTTAATTGTGTTTTAATTCTACAGCTACAGGAGCTTTGTATTGCTGAACTTTCGTCTGGAAAAGTTTCACAGTGACATTTTTAAAAGAAAATTTTTTTATCTACTGAATTCTACCAGTGTAACCTTTTTTCTAAATAAACAATAGTTTTCTCAAATGATTGTATATCATTGTGTATATTGTTGCTTATTCACAATAACTTAGTAAAGATAGTTCAGTAAGGCTCCTAGTCCTTTCTTTTCATTTCTTAGTCCATGATCTACAGTGTTTTCAAATTATATCTCATCCAATAATACAAAAAAATCTTATTTGCTAACCTCTGCACCTGGGGTAAACAGTGGGCTGAAACCATGCTTAAAATTATCCATTTGCTCTTCGATTCTTTGGAACTGATGATACCTATGCAAATTCAAAAAAAAATTTTAAGAGAATAGAGAATGACAAGGCTATAATTTTTAAAGATTTTATTTGACAGAGAGAGAGAGATCACAAGTCGGCAGAGGGGCAGGCAGAGAGAGAGTGGGGAAGCAGGCTACCTGCTGAGCAGAGAGAGAGTGGGGAAGCAGGCTACCTGCTGAACAGAAAGCCCTAAGCGGGCTCGATCCCAGGACCCTGAGATCATGACCTGAGCCGAAGGCAGAGACTTTAACCCATTGAACCACCCAGGTGCCCCCAAGGCTATAATCTTTTAAAGGACTGAGAAATGCTGAGCATATTTGAGAATTGGCATAGGGATATAAATCTTCATGCCCCTTTTCAGGTAATTGTAAAAATTGATGAGCACAATGATTATGGGAGAAAGATCTATTCAGTGACTATTGAGCACCCATAATGTGCCTGGCATAAAAAGAAATTATGCATTGTTAAAATGATTTTGACATTGAAGAAATAGCTATGGTTCACCTCAGAATCATTTGTCTGAAGCATAGCAGGGAGGAGCTCTCCAGTTATGTTGCATTCACATTTTAAAGAATACATGATTGTGAGTTTGTACTGGAAAGATCACTACTTGCCTAGCATCAGGATCTCTTCTTTTTCCTCAAATTAATTGGACACAGGTGAGCTTTTGTTGTATCCTTGCTAGAAATGCACTGAGAATGGAAGATACTAGCCTTGGATATAACTGTGCAAAAATAATTTACATTGGAAGTAGGAAATCTGTATTTGTGTAGTGATAGCTATTTTTAAGCATCTACTCTGTTCTAGGTACAAAGGGGTATTAAGACCTAACTCCTGTACCTAGAGTGTTTCCAGTCTAGCTTGAGAAATAAGGGCCAAATGAGTGCTATTGGGGTCAGAAAACTATTTCTGTAAAGGGCTGGATAGTAAATATTTGAGACTTTATGGGCTGTGTATACCCTGTTGCAATTCCTCAGCGCTGCCATTGTAGCATGAAAGCAGCCATGGGTGATATGTAAATGAATAAGCATGACTGAGTTCTAGTAGAATTTCATTTACAAAAACCATCTATAGAGCACCCTATGTTTGAGTGCCTCTTATACACCAGAGGTACAGCCTTGATCAAAACAAAGCCCCTGCTACTGTCATGTAACTTCCATTCTAGTCAGTGGAGGCAAACAAATAATGTTGGATGGAGGGAGGTCCTCCTAGGAAATCTAAACCTGGGTGATGCAGGGCTTACTGTTCTCTTTATAGA
The DNA here is from genome assembly GCA_028533885.1 of Nasua narica. NCBI lineage: Eukaryota > Metazoa > Chordata > Mammalia > Carnivora > Procyonidae > Nasua > Nasua narica. The sequence goes on along the minus strand of CM052801.1, from coordinate 79,839,819 downwards.
GGGATCATGTGGAGTCAAGAGGTGCAAAGCAGGATATTTTGAGGCAGTTATCACATTATGAATATTTTATTACTAATATGAGCAGGCACCATCCCTAACCTCCCCCCTCATCTTTGAACCTTTTACATGAAAATCATGTAATATGCAGGAATTCTCCCTCAGGAACTAGGCTCTGAGCTGTAGTGACTGGTGTCTTAAGGTTGCCATCTTTTAGAAAGGAGTTTTTTTTTTTTTTTTTACTAAAGATTTTATTTATTTATTTGACATAGAGATCACAAGTAGGCAGAGAGGCAGGCGGAGAGAGAAGGGGAAGCAGGCTCCCCATTGAGCAGAAAGCCCGATGTGGGGCTGGATCCCAGGACCCTTAGATCATGACCTGAGCTGAAGGCAGAGGCTTTAACTCACTGAACCACCCAGGCACCCCTAGAAAGGAGTTCTTACCTTTAGGCTCATAAATGGAGGATATCTACAGGAATGCCCCCCCCCACCGAAATTTTTGTGGTATGTGTGTTTTTCTAGCTTTTAGTTCTCAAAAAGATTTTAAGGTGGCAAGTTGTTTTCTGGGTCTTGATCCAAAGAACTGTGTGTGAACACATATAAGTAACTCTGGACTTCTTGTCTCTCTTGAGCTGGTGAGAAGTTGGAAGACAGTTGTCCATCTGTGTTGTCTTTAACAGTAGGGGCAAAAGTGAGAATATCTTGCCTTGTCAGTGTATAAGTGATTTGGAGTTTATTGTTGGAAAATCGCTGGTCCATGCTACAGGGCTATTATCTATTTCCTGGAAGCACCTTAGCCCGGAAGCAGCTTGTATGAGTGGAAATTATAGCAGCCTTATTTTTTTTCCAGCAGTTGTGTAATTGTTTTATTTCTACCCTAACATGTTCCAAAAAGGGTTTATGAAAAAACATACGGTACAGTATTTAAGAAGTAAATGAGAAAATTTGGGTGAAATTAATAGCTAAAGTGAAATTAACACCCTAAAATGTCATGTACACCTGGGCCATGAATCAGTTCTGAGTAACCTGATAGGCCACACAGAGAAGGTGTGATGTGTCAGTTACAGGAATTACAGTGTCAATTAAATAAAAAGCCAGTCATGGAGAAGAACATTTTCTGGTAATGTAGCCCAAAAGAAACTTTTCCTTTGCATTCTCATGAGAAACAAGCCCTGTCTTTCCAGTAAACAAAACAAGGGGATGTATCTTGTAGTGGCCCTAAATATTAGCTGATGGCCAACACCTCAACTCATCCTGGTGAGTATATTTCTACGATGACACCAAAATATGTGGTTCAGGCACCCAGGTCTCTGATGATTTGTCTCAAGTCCAGGAAAATGTTTTCGACTTCAGGACAGGTTTTCTAAACTAGGATTTATTTACTTACTTTTTTTCATTAGCATGTTTGTAAAGATCAAAAAACTCATGCGACCCATAGTTTGGTTTCCATGATACAAGTAAGATAAACAAGAACTCATTAGTTTAAAAGCTGTGCCTGGCCTTTGATATTTTTGTTTGTTTTTATGGGTACTGATCTCTAAGGCTGCCTTCTAGGTAAAATGGCACTAGTAATATTAGACCCACTTAATATTCTGTCTTATCAGAAGCATGGTTTAAATTTTTTTTTTTAATTGAAGTAACATTTCTAGACATTGTCAGGGCCAAAGATATTTTACTGGGCCTAGAGTTGAGAATAAAAAGAGGAGCTGCTTAAGAGATGCTAATTCATGCTAGTTGCTTACAAATTTTGTTGTATTTATAAATGCAAAATGACATAACTAAGAATGACAATAGAAGGGATATTGGAAATGTGACTAAAGGAAGTGTAACAACCTGAGAAGATCTGTATTAATGTAAGAATAATTACTTTTTATTTCTGATTCTTAGGTCCTGTTTTAAGCTCTAATGACCAGTTCCACATCAGTGAGGCTAAGAAAGCTTAATTGCTTTGATGTATTGTTAAATGGGGGTGTTTAGTGGAAAAAGAAAAGATTTTGAACACAGGGCACATAAATGCGTCATTGCAAATCAGAAGTAGCCTTCGTTTAAGGGATGGGAGCTAGAAAATGACTTAACCTCTAGCTTAGTCTGACCTCTGGTTTTTGTCATATGACAGATAGATGTCCTTGGATTTGAATATCAATCTGATAAAGAGCTACTATCATCCATATTCCCACATTTTAACTAGAATGGTATTATTTGTACTATATTCAAGGTCTTCATGAACCTAGTTTCATGCAGTTTGTTATGATACTTATCTCCTAGGGTTACATATATCATTATCAAAGAACATTTATGAATTGTAATTAGATATGCCACTGCTAGTTACTATTATGGAGAAACCTTTTGTGCTTTCCAGGATAATTGATCCAGGACACCAGTAATAGAGAAAAGATCATGCTTACAAGATCTAAGCAGGAAATGGGAGTGTAAAATGAGTAAGGTATTCATATCACATGCAACTGGGGTCCGGTTACATTTTAAGATGATGGTGAGTACTCAGGGTAAGAATGACCTCAGACTAGGTGTGATTTGGGAAGTCTTGCTCTCAGTAGGTTGATCTAGGAAGACTTCAGGAAGAATTGGATGGTTAGGAAGCCATTCTCTCAGGCAAGAGAATGTTGAACTTGGAATTCAGACCCAGTTTTGGTATAGTACAGAATCCTTGAAGCCAACCTGTTCCCCTGCTAGCACAGGATTGGATCATATTTGAGAGGCAAATACTCCCTCTTTGGATACCGTTCCATGCTGCCTCAAGACTTTTTCCTTTTTTGGTCTTCATGACTAAGTGTGACATCACCAGTCTTTTATTGCTTTAATCAGTGTTAATCACATTTTTCATATCTTTACAGGTAATTGAAAAGTTACTGCCTCTGTGTCAAGATGATTTCCCATATCTGTTTCCTCTGAGTGGGATGAGCTCCACTTAAACTTCCTCACCTGGTCTTCACAGTGCCCTTTTGTTAATGAATTAAATCTAACAATACATTCAAACACATAAAGAAGACCTAGTAGTGGCAGGTACTCAGTAACTGTTAGCAATTTTTATTAGTGATAACATTTTTTATCTTATTTATCTTATCTTTTTTCTTTTCCCCAAATATGTTTATTTTTTCAGTATTATAAGATTAATTGTTCATGCACCACACCCAGTGCTCCATGTATATTAGTGATAATATTTATACAAGTAGTTTGCAAACTGGGAATCATCAGGTTTAGAATTAATTGGGAAACTTTAGGTTCCACATTTCAAATATACTGATTAGATTATTTTGGAGTGGGGGACCTGGAGTATTTTTTAACATAGTTCCTCAGGTGATTCTAATGTAGGGACAATATTTGGGAATTACAGAGTTTAACCAGCCTGCAGTCCTGACATCTCTGTTCTAACCTCAATTAGAAACAACCCATTCAGAGGCTTGTTTTGTTTTGTTAAAGATTTTATTTATTTGACAGAGAAAAGTACAGTGAGAGGGAACCCAAGCAAAGGGAATGGGAGAGGGAGAAGCAGGGAGCCCGATGCAGGGCTCAATCCCAGGACCCTGGGATCATGACCTGAGCCGAAGGCAGCTGCTTAACGACTGAGCCACCCAGGCGCCCCCTTTCAGAGGCTTTTTATTTCTGAGGGTAATAAGTATTAGGCTCCAGGGAAAACTCATCTTTGGCAAGAAGTATTTTAAAGATAAGAGCAACAGCCTCTTTCCTGGGATCAGAGTTCATCAACTCTGCTAGCCCATGCTGTTCTTGTTCACTCTGACCCTCTGCCTTCTCCGGCCTATCTTCATTGACCTTCCTGGATCTAACCTTTTGTAAACCTAGACTTATGTTGTCAACAAGCATCGACTACCAAGGTAAGATGTTTGGAGTTCAGAGCTGCTTTTGATACCACTTGTACTTTCTAGAACCTTTAACTTTCATCTGCAGTGATTCACTTTTATATGGTTATGTTCAGGGGTGGGTTTTGTCCTCCATTCCTTACATTTCCTTGCACAATATCCTGATGTTGGGGGGTGGGTTACATAAGCTTTTAATAATTCAGTGCTGTAAATTTCTAACCACTGCTCTGGCTGCATCCCACAAGTTTAATATGTGGTATTTTCATTTTCATTCAGCTCAAAATATTTTCCAATTTCCCTTATGATTTATTCTTTGACCCATGTGTTATTTAGAAGTGTTTTAATTTCCAAATATTTGCAAAATTTCCCAGATACCCTTCTGTTACTGATACATAGTTTAGTTCTGTGGGTCAAAGAACATACACTTTGAATTATTTAAATTCTCTTACATTTACTGAGGCTTATTTTATGGTACAATGGCTAGTCTACCATACTGAATATTCCATGTACACTTGAAAAGAATGTGTATTCCATTTTTGTTGGATGTAGTGTTCTATAAATGCCACTTAGGTCAAGTTGGTTGGTGGTGTTCCAGATCTTCTGTGTCCTTGCTGATTTTCTGTCTGCTTGCTCTGGCAGTTGCTGAGAGAGGTGTATTGTAATTTACAAATATAATTGTGGATTTATCTTATTTCTTGTTTTGGTTTTGTCAGTTTTTGTTTCATGTATTTTGAAACCTTGTGATTAGGTGCATGCACATTTGGGATTATATACTCTTGGTGAATTGACCCCCTTATCAAAATGAAATATTCTTCTTTATTTCTGGTAATATTCCTCATTCTAAAATCCATGTCAAAATTGTTTCTCCAGCTTTCTTCTGATTCCATTTGTAGGATATATTTTTTCCATTCTTTTTTTTAAATATTGAAAGTGAATTTCTTGCTTATTAATCCAAGTTGACAATCTCTGCCTTTTAAAAAATATTTAAGATTTATTTATTTATTTGAGAGAGAAAGCACGCATGTGTGCAAGAGGAGGGAAGGAGGGAGAGAGACAGAATCTCAAGCAGACTCCCTGCCAAGCAGGAAGCCCGATGTGGGGCCCTATCGCATGACCTCAAGATTATGACCTGAGCAGAAATCAAGAGTCAGACACCCAACTGACTGCACCTCCCAGGCGTATCTATCTATCTATCTATCTATCTATCTATCTATCTATCTATCTATGAAGTGATCTTCATGCCAGCATGGGGCTCAAACTCATGACCCCAAGATCAAAAGTTGTATGCTCTACCAACTGAGTCAGCCAGGTGCCCCAACAATCTCTGCCTTTTAATTGGAGTGTTTATACAATGCATTTAATGTCATTATTGATATGATCGGGTTAAAATCTGACATCTTATTGGTAAAATGAGGCTAATAATAACAACCATTTCATAAGGTACTCCTAAGGATTAAATGACATAATATTTTTAAGGATTTATTTGTTTGAGAGGGAGAGAGCGTGCACAAGCAGGGGGAGGAGCAGAGGGAGAGGGACAAGCAGACTCCATGCTGAGTGCAGAGCCCAAAGGGAGGCTTGATTGATCCCAAGACCCTGAGATCATGACCCGAGCCAACGTTGGAAGCTCAACCAAGTGAGCCACCCAGGTACCCCAAATGAGACAATTTATAGATTGATGCTTGGCACATATTTATATAGAGCTCAATAATTTTTTTTAAATCAAAGGATAGAGAACTCCTTAGGACATCAACTCTGCAAAGGTTTTCGATTCTGGAGCTATTATGTACATACACAGGTGAGTTACGTAGCTATCTACAGAAGTAGTTTGGGCACTGAAAGGCCCTGATTCTAAAATATCTCTCCCCTACTGGCCAGCTGTGGTATGTGAAATTCTCACAATTAAGGATTTTATAGGAACTGCTGGAGATGTGCATATCTGTTAAGAAAGGCATTATGGGAGGGGTCAATCAATTTTCTCACGAGCACTGAAGCACAAATGATTTCTGTTGACCCCATCATGCTCCCATATTCCCTAGGAAAACACTGAGAGGTTTCTTTAGGCAAAAGCCAGAGAAAGGGACACAGCTTGATGCTGGGAGAGTACCACAGTGGGCAGCTCAGATGGCTACTTGAAAGTGAGAGGAGAGATGGGAAAGTTGCCCAAAGGGACCTGGCCCAGTTGGTGGTTTTATCTTGTACCGGTTTGTGAAGTTAAGTTTCTGGTTTTTTGTATTTGCTGCTTTCCTCCAGTTGCATTTTAAGAACAATATGTCACTATTGATATTTAATTGTTTGACCTTTGTAGTAGTTGACTTGGGCATACTTTATATTTTATTCACTTCCAAAAGATGAGGTGGTTGGTTTGGAAGTCTAACTGGTTGTGGGTTGGGAACAGTTGTGTTTTCCCATCTTTTGCTTCTTCATTGAGGATTTGTTTGGTTTCTGTGGATTCTTCAATACTCATCTAGACTATAAGCTTCGGAAGTGCAGGACTGTTGTTTAATGCCAGCACCTACCACATAGCATAGGGTACTCAATAAGTATTTGACCCAGGGGTGCCTGGCTGGCTCAGTCAGTAGATTAGTTCTGAGGTAGCTCCATGTTTGGGGTAGATTTACAATCTGTAGGCTTTTGCAAGCTGGTCTGAGACCCTAACCACCCTTTGTTATAGGAGAATATGTTCTGATTTCCCAAGAATTGACATACAAATCAATTTTGGAACACAACTGATTGAAAAGTTAGAGATGATTGGCAGGTTAATTCATCCATGCTTTTTTCACCAGGAAGCCCAAATAAATAGATTTCCAGACTGGTCTGTATATAACAATGAGTGCCACTGCTTTTCTGTAACTCTGGACAAATAGCAGAGAAGAGAAAGTTTTTCTTTTCAAGGTTGGTATAATTATTATTAAAAAGAGAGAGAGGGGAGCAGAGGGAGAGGGAAAGAGAGAGAATCTTAAGCAAGCTCCACACCCAGCTCATGAACCCAACATGGGACTCAATCTCACAACCCTGAGATATAACCTGAACTGAAATCAAGAGTTGGACACTTTACCAGCTGAACTACCCAGACCCCCCAAGGTTGATACAATTATTTTTGATGGGGTGAATATGAATTGGCTAAAGAAAATTCTTTGTAGGGGCGCCTGGGTGGCTCAGTCAGTTAAATGTCTGCCTTCAGTTCAGGTCATGATCCTAGGGTCCTGGGATCGAGCCCTGCATTGGGCTCCCTGCTCAGTGGGAGCCCACTGAGGGCTCCCTCCTCTTCCTCTGCTCCTTCCCATGCTTGTGTTCTCTCTCTCTCTCTCTTTGACAAATAAAATCTTTTTTTAAAAAAGAAAATTCTGGTAACTTTAGTTTGGTGGTAGTGGCCATTATTTTGGGAAAGATATTAGTTTAGAGCAACTTAAAAAAATACTGGAGTTCAAATTTTTTCAAATACAGTTTTTTCTCTTTATAATCAAAATAACACTCATTGAGGCAATTTATGTGACAGATTTCCCAGGGTCTTTTTCATTGTTCAACTTTGTTGGCAAACATAAAATGTAGATGTCTAATGTCTTAAGAACTAGAATAGGCTAACCTTTGAAGAAAGAGCATTATGGGTAAAGATATCTGCTACAGGAACCTTTCATGCTGTCAACTCCCAATTATTTTAGAGCTGCTATGTTGAAAGATGAAGTCATTAGGAATATTTTAAGAGCGACATCTCACTGTTCCCTGTGGGATATGTCCAGGAAATTCTGACTCTGCCTACTGGCCCAAACAGAGTTTAAACTCTTTCTCAAAGTAAGAAATACTTTGCATTCTTTGTCTTGGTGAAACATTATAGCTGCTGAGTATGAAATAATTGATTTGCTTTTACTTTTAATTAGAAAGCTTCCTTAGGACGTTTTTAAACCATAGCTCAGTTAACAAAAGTTCTATTTACCTACAGCATTTGAACATATTCAGTGGCTTAACTGAGATACATGCTAAAATTAAAGTGGCAAATGAATTTCCATTAAAATTCTGATTCATCTAGCTTAGGTAGATATTAGCATTGTTAACAGTGTGTTTTCTTTTGAGGAAGGAGGGTAGGACACTTTGTTTTAGTGGGGAGGGAGAGGGGGCTTGGTCAGGAAGAAAGTGAAGTAAGATGGTGAGCATTTTAAATTTATTTATTTTTTAGTAATCTCTACACACAAGGTGGGCTTGAACTCACGACTCTGAGATCAAGAGTCACATGCTCTTCCGACTTGAGCCAGTCAGGTGCCCCAAGATGGCAAACATTTTTATAGGTGCTAAAATGAAGTATAGCAACATTCATTTTCTGCCCCCTCTTTTTTTAACCAAAAGCCTTTAGAGGTCAGAGATCTAGTAGCCTGTAAACTAAACTTCTTCACTATCCTAGGCACTCCTGGTTCACTTTACACAATAAATATGTTCCTTTGGAAACATAGCTCTAGAGTGTACACATATATAAATCAAATAATTTTCTCATTGACAACATTTTCACTTCTGATCTTCATTTGTCAACACATAAAACTAACCCAGACAGATAGTAAATAAGAGGTACTTAAACACAGAAGTTTTCTCTTGTTTTAGGGAACTCTGGTGACTTATTTCATGAAACAAAGAATCTTTAGGAAAATATGTATTCTTGTGTCCTAAATTTAAAGTACATATATTGGCCTTCCTAAAAGTGAGGACTACTATATTTTCTCTGATTTTTTTCCATGGATATTGTGATATTCCCTCTGAATTCTAGAAACCGAATATTATTGCTTCATTTTTTTTCATTTTGGTTATTTGTTTTCACCTTGTAACAATTATGGAGCCATCATTCATTCTACAAATGTTGATTGTTCATATAGAATATGGGATGCGGGAGCACAGAATGAGTGAGAGAGGTTGGAGGAAGAGGGGCTCAGGGAAAATTGCTTGGGGTTTGTGATGTCTAAAAAAGTACAAGCCTCAGACAAAGTAATTCATTAGCACATGCCAAATTTCTATTCAACCAATTAATGAAAGAATCAGCAGATACACAAGAAAGCTTGTTCAAAGAGCATTTGAAAAACAGGGATTCATTTCATCAGTTGGGAAAAGAATGCCAAATTAAGTTAGTTGGGAAATGAAGTTAGTTCATTTCATCAGTTGGGAAAAAAATGCCAAATTAAGTTAGATTCAAAACTGACTAATGTTTTATAGTGTAATAAACTGAAACTTTTGGGGTTATTTGCTGAACGAAGAACTCTCCAAAAAGTAAATCACACCTTGGTAGTTTTCCGCATGTTAACCTCTAACTTTATAAGACTAAAATTCTCTGGACCTTAATTAGTTGTGGATAGTTAGTCAAAGTTACAAACCTAGAGTGAGATAACTGACAGGCTTATTAGAAAATGTGCTGCCATGATATTTAATAAGTTTTGCAATCATTTTTTCCTTATTTTCAAGTTTTAGATAAGTTTTCTTATATAGTCTTATGTGAACTTGAACAATTTCCTAAGAGTGGTCTTGGGCACACACAACAAAACTGATCTTCTTGTGGTTCTGTGTCAAGATAATTAGTTGGGCTTATTGCTTAATCATTTTCTTGAATTCTTAGAGGTTATGGAAATTAGAAATAGGCTCAAGAGAGTAGATGATATTGTTCCCAGTTATTTACTCCTTACCTTTCCTGTAAAAGGATTATGTATCCTCGCCCATTGCCAGGTAACTTGCTATGCCTCTTGTGGGAGGAGTACAGATTTGAATTTGGGCATAACTGATATGCTTTGGCAATAGAGTGTGCTTGGATATGACACGCCACATTCAAGTAGAGGTTTAAAGTGATTATGTGGTTTGGCTTAACCTCTTGTTTTAGCCCTTTTCAAAGACAATAGTGTAGCCCAGGTAAGGCCTCAGGCTGGGTCCTAGGATGAGAAGACATTTATGTCTATGGAGTAAGGCTAAGAAGAACTGAGTACAGTTGAAACTGACCTGCCATAAGGCCCCAGCTTACATGTAAAATGAGCAAAAAATTAAGGTTGTAAGCCACTATGATGTCCCCCTAAGGTCAGGATCAAGACCACAATGTCCACTCTCTCTGCTTCTATTCAACACTGTACTAAAGTTCTAGCCAGGGCAAGTAGACAGAACAGTGAGATTAAAGGTATCTGAATTGTGAAGGAAGGAGTAAAACTATCTCTATTTACAGGTGACAAAATTTAGCATATAGAAAATCCTAAGGAATCCACTAATAACTATTAGAATGAATAAAGGAGTTCCACAAAGTTGGAGAATACAGAATTAATTTACAAAAATCAATTATATTTTTATACAATAGCAATGAGCAACATTGAAATGAAAATTGAGAAACAAATTTCATTGAAATGAAATTAAGAAAACAATTTCATTTATAATAACATCAAAAAGATTAAAATATGTAGGAATAAATTTAACAGAAGTGTAAACCTTATATTTTTAAGACTATAAAACATTGAAAGAAATTAATCATGAGTAAATAAGTAGAAAGACATCCTATATTCATTAAGATGGCCATACTTCCCCAATTGATCTATAGATTCAACCCAATCCTTAACATAATTCCAGTTAAAAAATGGGCAAATGGGGGCGCCTGGGTGGCTCAGTTGGTTGAGCGACTGCCTTCGGCTCGGGTCATGATCCTTGAGTTCCGGGATTGAGTCCCACATCGGGCTCCCGGCTCCATGGGGAGTCTGCTTCTTTCTCTAACCTTCTCTCCTCTCATGCTCTCTCTCACTTTCTCTGTCTCTCAAATAAATAAATAAAAAATATTTTTAAAAAATGGGCAAATGGGGCGCCTGGGTGGCTCAGTTGGTTGGGCGACTGCCTTCGGCTCAGGTCATGGTCCCAGAGTCCCGGGATCGAGTCCCATATCAGACTCCCGGCTCTGTGGGAAGTCTGCTTCTCCCTCTGACCTTCTCCCCTCTCATTCTCAGTCTCTCTCTAATAAATAAATAAAATCTTTAAAAAAAAAAAAGTGGGCAAATGATCCGAAATGATTTTTCCAAAGAAGATATAGAAATGGCCAATAAGCCCACAAAAAAGATGCTCAACATCATTAGCTATCAGACAAATGCAAATCAAAACCACAGTGAGATACTGCTTCACACCCAGTAGAATGGCTATAATAAAAAAGACAGATAATAACAAATGTTGACTAGGATTTGAGAAATAAGAACTTTCATATGCTGTTGGTGGGAATGTAAAATGGTACAGGTGCTTCGGAAAAGAGTGGCTGTTCCTTAAGTGGTTAAACATAGAATAATAATTTGATCTATCAGTTCTACTCCTAGGTATATACCCAAGAGAATTATAAACATTCTTCCACACAAAAATCTATATACAGATGCTTATGGCAGCATTATTCATAAAAAATGAAGATTATCATCAATTGATAAATGAATAAACAAAATAGGGTATATCCATACTATGGAATATTATTTGGTCATAAAAAGGGATGAAGTTATAAATGAACCTTGAAAATGTTATGCTAAGTGACAGAATCTAGTCTCAAAAGAGTACATATTATATGATTTATGTGATACAAAATATCCAAAATAGGCAGATCTATAGATATTGAAAGTGGTTGTCTAGTTCTGGGGGAATTAAGGGGAGTGATGTAGCTAAAGAGTACTGGGTTTTTTCTTAGGGGCGATGAATGTTCTAAAATTGATTATGGTACTGATTGTAAAATTCTCTCTATATACTGAAAACCATTGAACTGTATAATTTAAGTGTGTGAATTATGTGATAGATATGTGAATTATATTTCAATAAAACTGTTACCCCAAAAAGGTCAGTTTTTAGACTGTGCATATGAACTTAATTATGCTTCTGTCCATCCTGAGGGATACAGTAGCTGAGATATACATATTAAGAACATTTGACCTATAAAAAATACTGGTGTAAACTGGAACTCAACTGCAAGAAAAAGTTTGGAAGGAATTCAAACACTTGGAGGCTAAAGACCAACCTGCTCAAGAATGCTGAGATCAATCAGGAAATCAAAGATGAACTTAAACAATTAATGGAGACCAATGAGAATGAAGACACATCGATGCAAAACCTATGGGACATGGCAAAGGCAGTCCTACGGGGGAAATACATAGGCATCCAAGCCTCCCTCAAAAAAATCGAAAAATCGTGTATACACCAGCTCTCTTTACACCTTAAAGAACTGGAAAATCAACAACAAATTAAGCCAACCCCACGCACAAGAAGGGAAATAATCAAGATTAGAGCTGAGATCAACAAGTTAGAAACTAGAGAAACAGTAGAATGCATCAATGAGTCCAGAAATTGGTATTTTGAAAGAATCAATAGGATCGATAAGCCACTGGCCAAACTCATCCAAAAGAAAGAGAACCCTAATTAACAAAATTATGAATGAAAGGGGAGAGATCACGACTAATCCAAAGGAAATAGAAACAATCATCAAAAATTATTATTAACAGCTATATGCCAATAAGTCAAACAACCTAGAAGAAATGGATGCATTCCTGGAAACCCATAATCTTCCAAGACTGAAACAGAAAGAAATTGACAACTTGAATAGACCAGTATCTAGTAATGAGATTGAAGCAGGGATCAAAAACCTCCCCAAAAAACAAGAGTCCAGGACCTGACGGATTCCCTGGGGAATTCTACCAAACATTCAAGGAAGAAATAATACCTATTCTGCTGAAACTGTTTCAAAAAATAGAAACAGAAGGAAAACTTCCAGACTCTTTCTCTGAAGCCAGCATTACCCTGATCCCCAAACCAGGCAAAGACCCCATCAAAAAGGAGAATTTCAGACCAATATCCCTGATGAATATGGATGCCAAGATTCTCAACAAGATCCTAGCTAATAGGATCCAACAGCATATTAAAAAGATTATTCATCATGACCAGGTGGGATTTATCCCTGGGATGCAAGGGTGGTTCAACATTCGCAAATCAATCCATGTGATAGAAAAAATCAACAAGAGAAGAGAGAAGAACCACATGGTCCTGTCAATGGATGCAAAAAAAGCACTTGACAAAATTCAGCATCCGTTCCTGATTAAAACTCTTCAAAGTATAGGGATAGAAGGAACATT
>CM052801.1:79803924-79826397 GCA_028533885.1 Nasua narica | reverse complement strand
AAACCCCCTTTAATATTTCCTGGAGTGCTGGCTTGGTGGTCACATACTCTTTTAATCCTTGCCGGTCTTGGAAGCTCTTTATCTCTCCATCCATTTTGAATGTCAGCCTTGCTGGATAAAGTAATCTTGGCTGCATGTTCTTCTCGTTAGTGCCCTGAATATATCATGAATATATTTCTCCGCCATCTTGTCCCCCCTTGACCATCCATTTTCAATTGCTCTTGAGAAACAATCAAATGAAGGCCCCAGCCTAAAATGCAAATAGATGGTATGCTAAAATGGCTGCTGTGAATCATGTTGATAAGTTTGCTGGTAGCTGGCCTGCTTCCTGGTAGCATCTGCATGAAGACTTTTGTTCTGCTTTGACATAATCAAGATGGAAAATGTTGTATTGCCTAGAGCAAAAGAACATGCATTTTGCAATCATTGCATATTACTTCAGGTCATTGCAGACTTTTCATTCTTGCTCAAACTGATGAGATAACTTACACTATACTTCCAATTCAACATGGTAAACAACAAAGCCTGGCAGAGAAAGTATATGTTGTTTAAAATACAAGAACTGTCCCACGAATACCCATCACTTAACATTGGGTAATCTTCATTTTTGCACATAATATTTCAGTCACAGAGAAGGTACCTGACAAGATGCTTTATAATACTGCTGTTGTCCTCATTTGCAGGCAGATGTACTGCAAGAATGAAGTCAGTTTTTTTTTTTTTTTTAAGATTTTATTTATTTGGGAAAGAGAGAATAGCACAAGCTGGGAGAGGGGTGGGATGAGAGGCAGAGGGAGTAGCAGACTCCCTGCTGATCAGGGAGCCCTACCCTTGATCCCAGAACCCTGGGATCATGACCTGAGCTGAAGGCAGCCTCTTAACTGACTGAGCCAACCAGTCACCCCAGAAGGAAGTCAATTTTAGATTGATACCTATTATGTAATTTAAAAGCTCAAAAAGTCCAAGATATTAAGTGCATGTTGGAGCAAGTTTACCAAGATCAGCGTCTTTTCAAGATAGCAAAGACCACATAGGTGATATTGTTGGAAGATAGCTCACCTCTCCAGAGACATTGGATACTGAGTAGCAACTGCATTCCAGGCCAGTTTACACTTGTTATCACTCTCAAAAGCCTCTTGGGAGAGAATGGATTTCTGCCATTGGGAACTAGTGTCCTAGGAATCAAAGACAATACAGTAGGGCAACCACAGGAAGTTGTCAATGTGTATTTTTTTTCCAGCAGATTTTCTAGGGGGTACTGGGAACCTACTTTGAAGCATCAAGAGTTATATATATTTAGCAACTGAACCCATTCTCTTGAATGAATGTAATGAATGCACCTTTGCAGCATGTGGTATAAAAAGAGCACAAACTTTGGGAACAAACAGACCTGAGCTTTAAACACATTTCTGTTACTTAACTTGCTGTGTTATCTTAGAAAATTTATTTTACATTTCTGAGTTTCCGTTTTCTTATATGTAAAATTAGAAGGATAATATTACCTGTTTCATAGGTAGGATGATTCTACATTTCAGTTCGCCTGGGATAGTCCTTGTTTTGTCTTTTATCCAGGCATAATTATTAATAGTGCCCTCTTTCTCTTCAAAGTGTCCTGATTCGGGGCACCTGGGTGGCTCAGTCAGTTAAGCAGCTGCCTTTGGTTTAGGTTATGATCTCAGGGTCCTGGGATTGAGCCCTGCATTGGACTCCACTACCAGCATGTAGTCTGCTGTTCTCTCTCTGGCAAATAAATAAATAAAACTAAAAAAAAAAAAAAAAAAAAAAAAAAGAACCAACGTGTCCTGATTTGGGCAGCAAATTATATGACTACTATAATCAGATTCAGCAACCAACATAAAGAGCCTAGCACAATGCCTGGACTGTAAAAAGCACTTAATGATGCTACTTTTTTTTTATTATCTTGCTGTTAGGGAAAATAACAAAAAAATCAGAAGAATAATTTTATAGGAAGTCTTTTTAGGTTTAGGAAAGATTAATTCTTGAGAAGCTAGCTTGAAGAGAGTTAGGAATTCTTGCCTTACAAACAAAACACGAGATCCTTAGCAATTAAAATTCAGGTCATAAGTTATATGTAAAAAGTAGCTTATTGGCAAAGGATAGGAAGAATTGTCAAGTTTCAATCAAAGAAACTGAATAGGAGATGTGGACTTCTGCCTGAATTGGTTAAGATAAAGGCTACAGGCAACCAACAATGAACAATGAAGGAAGAACCATGCTTTGATTTTGGTTTTGGATGGTAGGACATCCCCAAAATTGCTTCATTTAAAGAAAGCCTAAAGACTCTTAAACTTGATGTTAAAAGTTATTTGACATTGCACTTCCTGAGAAGTCACCATATTCACAAAATGAGAAAATAATCCACTTAGAGCCACCACAGGTTCTAAAAACATCTAGAAATGCTCCATGCCTACCTTATCAAAATTCATGTTTGTTAAATGTTTTTTAAAATTCATGTCCTGCCTCTCTTTTTATAAGCACAAACATTTATTATCCTTTTAAAATCTAATTTTAAATCCAATATAAGTCTTTTTGGAGGCTAAAAAGACAAGCAAAGGGAAAAGCATTTCCAGAATGGTGGATAAAGGACTTCTGAAATTTGCACCATCATAAAAATAAGAGCACTGGCAAAAATTGTCAAAATCAACTTTTTTGGAACTCTGGAAATTAACCAAAACTTTCAGTGATCTGAGGACTATTTATTCAAGAAAAACATCTGAACCCCATAAGAACAGTGAGCTTTGTGTCATTTTAACTTGCCCTAATGCCATTCCTTTCTGTCCATTTCCATGATACTTTTGAAAGCCAACAGTTATTGAAACTATGGTAGCTATAATAACCAATAAGCCTAGAAGCTGCTGGAGGGGTTAGGAATTTCCCACAAAGTTCTATCTCCAGAGAACTGTCACTATTTGACCTGTCTGGAAACTTTCTGAAAAGATCCTTTCCCCGGGGTTTAATTTATTTGACCTGAGTCAGGTTGCAATGTATGAAGAGCTCTGTCCCCAGGTTAATTCTCCCCCCTGCCCCCCAGGTTACTTTTTAAAAGCAATCAGTGGAAATTGTTTAAAATCATAGTTGTCTGAGGTGGTGATACCTTTTAACAAGAGGCCTGTAAGTAAAGGACTAATCAGAAGCTGTCCAAGAAACTTAAATAGAAAAACTGAGGAATGAGATGTCCATAAGGAAGTTTGAAAAGCTTGGACATATTCCTGGGAATCTCGGAGGCCACACGCATGTTTGGGGCTATGTGCATGCAAGGCTAAGGCTGAGTTGTAAACTGCGTGCCAGAATGTTGAAGGCATGCCCCAAACACACACACACACACACACACACACACACACACACACACACACACACACACACAGAGCATCTTGGAGAAGGCTCAGAGACTTACTGCTTTATGGCATTTGAAGAAATCTCTGTTCAATACTTAGCTGACTGCTAATCTAACCAAGCAGGGGAACCACACTTGCCAAGGAATACAAACTGAGGAATTAGTTCAGTAAAGTCACCAAACAGCAGCAGTAACAACAAAAACAGAAAATCCTGGGAAGAAGGAAAAAACTAATTTTCATAGTTGACAAATTGTATTATTTAACATGTCCAGTTTTCAACAAAAAGTTAGAAGACAAGCAAAGAAACAGAAAAGTATGGCTCATACTGAAGGGAAAAAAATGAATCAATACAAACTACACTCGAAGAAGCCCAGTCACTAGACTTAATAGATACTTTAGATTAGCTATTAAAAATATATTCAAAGAACTAAAGGAAACCATGTCTAAAGAACTAAAGGAAAATGTGAGAACAAAATCCCACTAAACAGAGAATATCAATAAAAAATTATAAAAAAAAGAGCCAAGTAGAAATTCTGTAGTTGAAAAGTACAATAACTGAATGAACAATTCCCAAAATGGGGTACGACTGAAGATTTTAACTGGCAGAATAAAGAAGCAGCAAACTCGAAGGTAGGTCAACTGAGATTATCAAGTTTGAGGAGCAGAAAAAAAAAGGTGAAGAAAAAAAAGGTAACCTCAGAGACCTGTGGGACCCCATCAAGCATACCAGCATATGCATAATGTTGACAGGCATATACCATATAAAAATGGAACATATGACTATATTAGCACAAAGGATGGGAGTAGATAAGAAATTATATGAGTAAGGTTTTTGTCCACTATTGAAATTAAAAACTAGATTTTTATAAATCTAAACGGATCTTTATTTTTCCCCCAAATACTTTTATTTTTTCAGTGTTATAAGATTAATTGTTCATGTACCACACCCAGTGCTCCATGCAATATGTGCCCTCCTCAATACCCACCACCAGGCTCGCCTGATCTTTAAAAATTTAAACTGATCTTTAAAAATTAAGTTGTTAAGGGGTGCGTGGGTGTCTGAGTCGACTGGGTGTCCAACTTTTGATTTCAGCTTGGGTCATGATCTCAGCGTCGTTAGATTGAGCCCCGTGTTGGACTCCATACTCAGCATGGAGTCTGCTTGTCTCTTTCCCTCTGCTCTTCCCTGGCTCACTCATGTGCGCCCTGTCTTTCTCTCAAATAAATAAGTGAATAAATGAATAAATGAATAAATATTTTTAGTATATGTGCTGCTGAAGCGAGCTCATGAATAAATATTTTTTAAAAATTAAGTTGTTAATAGTAATACTCAGGACAACAACTAAGAAACTGACTAAAAATATATAGTATAAGAAATAAAGGAATACAATGATCAATGATACATTAGAAAACTTCTATTTAACACAAAAAAGGCAATAATGGAAGAAGATAAAGAGGGCACAAGTCACATAGAAAATGATGGACATAAATGATACTTATTAGGAATTACATTAAATATAAGTGAATTAAACACTCTAATTATAAGGCAGAAATTGGCAAAAATGGAATAAGAACACATCCAACTAGGTTCTGTTTATAAGAAACATACTTTAGACTCAATAACACAAATAGGTTGAAAGTAAAAAGATGGAAAAAGACGGTGACCCAATATCAGTCCCTTCTGAATATTATTTTTTTAATCATTGAAATGAAATTTAATGAAAAAAATCTCAGACAAAAATGTAGACAGAGTGATATAGTGAACATATATGTCTTTGACAACTTCCTTGTTTTCTGGTATGACAGTTCTTAGGCTTATTTTGTACATTTTCTGGCCCCATGCCTGAAATCAACCATTTCTCCAAGAAGCCCTGGTTCCTTTTATTTGTTGGTTGGTAAATTTGTAAATTAGCATTTACTGTCTGTCAGGTTTTCAGATATTATTTGGCAAAAGTATACTAGAAGGAACAAAGTTTATGAGTCAGGGGACTTTACTGCAGGTTCTTAAAATTTCCTTGAGCTCCACACAGGGAGTCCCTCTTTGATATTCAGGAGAGGGGAAATATTGAAGTCATAGGTTAACAAACACCCCAAAGCTGATTTATTCTTCAAAATATATCCCTGTCCAGTTAGTGTTCTTTCTCTTAGTTAGGCACAAAATCTGGGTGATTCTAAGATTTGAATCTGTTCTCTGGAATGTTTATCATGTAATCAGTTCATATGCAAAATTAGTTTTGATTTTCAAAACTTGTATATTTCAAGAAGAACCACATTGGAGTGAGGAAAAAACTGCCTCTCAGCTGGTTTTGACCCAGAGCCCAGGTTGAGAACTGTATGTGTCTCCTAGTCATATCCATAATTATTATTCCAAGCACCATCTTTATGCTGACAACTTCCATTCTTCTGTTTTTGACGCAGTCTCTTGCCTAACCTTGGAACCTACTAGATATCTCCACTTGGGTGACCTACAGGCATCTCAAGTGCAACATGTCCAAAATTGAACTCATCAGTTTCCCTTACCATACTTGTTCTTTTTCTTCCTGCATTTCAGTGAATGAGACCTCACATATGCCAGGCACTATTTTAAATCATGGTGATTCAGTAATTCATAGGACAAAGTGCCTGCTCTTTTGAAATTTGGAGAGACAGTTAATAAATAGAAACATGTATAAATAAGGAAACTATTAGAATTATTATGTGGAGAACTAAAGTAATGTGGTGCAATACATGGTTACCAGATTGGAATAATCAGGCATTTCTAAGGAGGTGACATTTAAACGGATATCTGAGGAATAGTAAGCAGCAAATAAAGCTCACTTATTGGGAAAGAGTCCTTCCAGATAAAAGAAATAGCAAGTGCAAAGCCCTTGAGGTAGAAAAAAAATTGGTCTCTTCCAGACACAGGAATATTTCTTTGTGGGAAAAGTGTAGTGAGCAGGGGGGAGAGTGGTCAATGGGTTTGGGAAGACATAGAGGGACCAGATTATGCAAACCCTTATAGACTCTGGAAAGGATTTTGTATTTTATTCTAAATGCAGTGGTAAATCAACAAAGCATATTAAGCAGGGGACAGTGATACGACTGGTTTATCATTTAAAAAAAAAATCACTCTGGCTTCTTTGTGACCAGAGGTGAATGAATTTTCCATGAAACTAATGGGTCCCTTCTAAGGGCCCAAGGGAAGCCCTAATAATGTGCATCCATGGCCATATGTTTTTATAATATTTGCAGAAGTAAGATTTTTAAATTAACATATAATGTATTATTTGCCCCAGGGATACAGGTCTGTGAATCATCAGCCTTACACATTCACAGCATTCACCATAGCACATACCCTCCCCAATGTCCATAACCCAACCACCCTATCCTGGCGCCCCCCCCCCAAGCAACCCTCAGTTTGTTTCCTGAGATGAAGAGTCTCTTATGGTTTGTCTCCCTCCTGATCCCATCTTCATCTTGTTTCATTTTTTCCCTCCCTACCCCCATGACTCCCCACCCTGCCTCTTAAATTCCTCATATCGGAGAGATCATATGATAATTGTCTTTCTCTGATTAACTTATTTCGCTTAGCATGATACCCTCTAATTCCATCCACGCCATTGCAAATGGCAAGATTTCGTTTCTCTTGATGGCTGCATAGTATTCCACTGTGTGTATGTATGTGTGTGTGTGTGTGTGTGTGTGTGTGTGTGTATTTATTTATTTATTTATTTATTTATTTATTTATTTATATATACCACATCTTCTTTATCCATTCATTTATCCATTCATCTGTTGATGGACATCTAAGTTCTTTCCACAGGTTGGCTATTGTGGACATTGCTGCTATAAACATTCAGGTGCACATGCCCCTTTGGATCACTACATTTGTATCTTTAGGGTAAATACCCAATAGTGCAATTGCTGAGTCATGGAGTAGCTCTATTTTCAACTTTTTGAGGAACCTCCATACTGTTTTCCAGAGTGGCTGTACCAGCTTGCATTCCCACCAACAGTGTAGGAGGATTCCCCTTTCTCTGAATCCTCACCAATATCTGAAGTTTCCTGACTTGTTCATTTTAGCCATTCTGATTAGTGTGATATGGTATCTCACTGTGGTTTTGATTTGTATTTCCCTGATGCCAAATGATGTTGAGCACTTTTTCATGTGTCTGTTGGCCATTTGGATGTCTTCTTTGCCAAAATGTCTGTTCAGGTCTTCTTCCCATTTCTTGATTGGATTATTTCTTCTTCGGGTGTTGAGTTTGAGAAGTTCTTTTTTTTTTTTTTTTTAAAGATTTTTATTTATTTATTAGAGAGTGAGAGACTGAGAATGAGAGGGGAGAAGGACAGAGGGAGAAGCAGACTTCCCGCAGAGCCAGGAGTCCGATATGGGACTCGATCCCGGGACTCCAGGATCATGACCTGAGCCGAAGGCAGTTGCTCAACCAACTGAGCCACCCAGGCGCCCGAGTTTGAGAAGTTCTTTATAGATTTTGGATACTAACCCTTTATCCGATATGTCATTTGCAAATATCTTCTCCCATTCTGTCAGTTGTCTTTAGGTTTTGTTGACCATTTCCTTTGCTATGCAAAAGCTTTGGATCTTGATGAAGTCCCAAGAGTTCATTTGTACGCTTCCTTTCCTTGCCTTTGGAGATGTTTCTAGGAAGAAGTTGCTGCGGCTAAGGTTGAAGAGGTTGCTGCCTGTGTTCTCCTCAAGGATTTTGATGGATTTCTATCTCACATTGAGGTCTTTCATCCATTTTGAGTCTATTTTTGTGTGCAGTGTAAGGAAATGGTCCAGTTTCATTCTTTTGCATGAGGCTGTCCAGTTTTCCCAACACCATTTGTTGAAGAGACTGTCTTTTTCCCATTGGACATTCTTTCCTGCTTTGTTGAAGATTAGTTGACCATAGAGTTGAGGTCCATTTCTGGGCTCTCTATTCTGTTCCATTGATCTATGTGTCTGTTTTTGTGCCCGTACCACATTGTCTTGATGGTTACAGCTTTGTAATAGAGCTTGAAGTCTGGAATTGTGATGCCGCCAACTTTGGTTTTCTTCTTCAACATTCTTTGGCTATTTCGGGTCTTTTCTGGTTCCATATTAATTTTAGGATTTTTTTTGTTCCATTTTTTGAAAAAATTGATGGTATTTTGATAGGGATTGCATTAAATGGATAGACTGCTTTAGGTAGCATAGACATTTTTACAATATTTGTTCTTCTTTATTCTATTTTTCTTCAAATATTCTTTTACAATATTTGTTCTTTATAGTTTTCTGAGTACAGATTCTTTGGCTCTTTGGTTAGGTTTATTCCTAGGTATCATTTGGTTTCAGGTGCAATTATAAATGGAATCGACTCCTTAATTTCTCTTTCTTCTGTTTTGCTGTTGGTGTATAGAAATGCAACTGATTTCTGTGCATTAATTTTATATCCTGACACTTGACTGAATTCCTGTACGAGTTCTAGCAGTCTTGGAGTGGAGTCTTTTGGGTTTTCCACATAAAGTATCTTATTATCTACAAAGAGTGAGAGTTTGACTTCTTCTTTGCTCATTTGGATGCCTTTTATTTCTTTTTGTTGTCTGATTGCTGAGGCTAGGACTTCTAGTACTATGTTGAATAGCAGTGGAGATAGTGGACATCCCAACATCCCTGCTGTGTTCCTGATCTTAGGGGAGAAGCTCTGGGTTTTTCTCCGCTGAGAATGATATTCTCTGTGGGTTTTTCATAGATGGCTTTGATGATATTGAGGTATGTACCCTCTATGCTTACACTGTGAAGAGTTTTGATCAGGAAAGGATGCTGTACTTTGTCAAATGCTTTTCCAGCATCTATTGAGAGTATCATATGGTTCTTATTCTTTCTTTTGTTAATGTATTGTACACATTGATAGATTTTTGGATGTTGTACCAACCTTGCAGCTCAGGAATATATCCCACTTGGTTGTGGTGAATAATTCTTTTAATGTACTGTTGGATCCTATTGGCTAGTATTTTGGTGAGAATTTTTGAATCTGTGTTCATCAAGGATATTGGTCTATAATTCTCCTTTTTGATGGGGTCTTTGTCTGGTTTTGGCATCAAGGTAATGCTGGCCTCATCAAATGAGTTTGGAAGTTTCCCTTCCATTTCTATTTTTTGGAACAGGTTCAGGAGAATAGGTATTAATTCTTCTTTAAATGTTTGGTAGAATTCCCCTGGGAAGCTGTCTGGCCCTGGGCTCTTGTTTGCTGGGAGATTTTTGATGACTCTTTCAATCTCCTTACTGGTTATGGGTCTGTTCAGATTTTCTATTTTTTCTGGTTGAGTTTTGGTTTATATGTCTCTAGGAATGCATCCATTTCTTCCATATTGTCCAATTTGCTGGTGTATAGTTGCTCATAATATGTTCTTATAATTTTTTTGTATTTCTTTGGTGTTGGTTGTGATCTCTCCTCTTTCATTCATGATTTTATTAATTTGGGTCCTTTCTCTTTTCTTTTTGATAAGTCTGGTTTTCAACTTTATTTGGGGTTTATCAATTTTATTAATTATTTCAAGGAACCAGCTCCCAGTTTTGTTGATTCTTTCTACTGTTCTTTTGGTTTCTATTTCATTGATTTCTGCTCTGATCTTTATTATTTCTCTTCTCCTGCTGGGTTTAGGCTTTCTTTGCTGTTCTTTCTCCAGCTGCTTTACCTATAGGGTTACTTTGTGTACTTGAGACCTTTCTTGTTTCTTGAGAAAGGCTTGTATTGCTATATACTTTCCTCTCAGGACCACTTTTGCTGTGTCCCAAAGATTTTCAACAGTTGTGTTTTCATTTTCATTTGTTTTCATGATTTTTTTTTAGATTCTTCTTTAATTTCCTGCTTAAGCCATTCATTCTTAAGTAGGATGCTCTTTAGCCTCCATGTATTTGAGTTCTTTCCAACTTTCCTCTTGTGATTGAGTTCTAGTTTCATGGCATTGTGGTCTAAAAATATTCAGGGAATGATCCCAAACTTTTAGTACCAATTGAGACCTGATTTGTGTCCCAGGATGTGATCTATTCTGGAGAATGTTCCATGTGCACTAGAGAAGAATGTGTATTCTGCTGCTTTGGGATGGAATGTTCTGAATATATCTGTGATGTCTATCTGGTCCAGTGTGTCATTTAGAGCCTTTATTTCCTTGTTGATGTTTTGCTTAGATGATCTGTCCATTTCAATGAAGGGGGTGTTAAAGTCCCCTACTATTGTATTATTGTTGATGTGTTTCTTTGATTTTGTTATTAATTGGTTTATATAATTAGCTGCTCCCACGTTAGGGGCATAGGTATTTACAATTGTTAGATCTTCTTGTTGGACAGAGCCTTTAAGTATGATATAGTTTCCTTCCTCATCTCTTACTATAGTCTTGAGCTTAAAATCTAATTTATCTGATATAAGGATTGCCACCCCAGCTTTCTTTTGATGTCTATTAGCATGGTAAATTGTTTTTCACCCCCTCACTTTAAAGCTGGAGGTGTCTTTGGGTCTAAAATAAGTTTCTTGTAGACAGCATATTGATGGATCTTGTTTTTTTATCTATTCTGATACCCCACGTCTTTTGATTGGGGCATTTAGCCCATTTACATTCAGGGTAACTATTGACAGATATGAATTTAGTGCCATTGTATTGTATGTTAGGTGATTGTTACTGTACATTGTCTCTGTTCCTTTTTGGTCCGTTACTTTTAGGCTCTCTCTTTGCTTAGAGGATCCCTTTCAATATTTCCTGTAGGGCTGCTTTGGTGTTTGTAAATTCTTTTAATTTTTGTTTGTCCTGGAAGTTTTTTATCTCTCCATCTATTTTCAATGACAGCCTAGCTGGATATAATATTCTTGGCTGCATATTTTTCTCATTTAGTGCTCTGAATATATCATGCCAGTCCTTTCTGGCCTGCCAAGTCTCTGTGGATAGTTGTGCTGCCAATCTAATATTTCTGCCATTGTATGTTACAGATCTCTTGTCCAGAGGTGTTTTCAGGATTTTCTCTATCACTAAGACTTGTGAGTTTTTCTATTAGCTTAAGGGTGTAGACCTATTTTTATTGCTTTTGAGGGGGGTTCTCTGTGCCTCCTGGATTTTGATGCTTGTTCCCTTCTGCAGATTAGGGAAATTCTCCACTGTAATCTGCTCCAATATACTTTCTGCCCCCCCCTTCTTCTGGGATCCCAATTATTCTAATATTGTTTTGTGTTATGGTATCACTTATCTCTCGAATTCTTCCCTTGTGGTCCAGTAGTTGTTTGTCTTTCTTTTGCTCGGCTTCTTTATTCTCCACTATTTGGTCTTCTATATCACTAATTCTCTCTTCTGCTTCATTTATCCTAGCAGTAAGAGCCTCCATTTTTGATTGTACCTCATTAATAGCTTTTTTTATTTAAACTTGATTAGATTTTAGTTCTTTTATTTCTCCAGAAAAGGACTCTCTAATATCTTCCATGCTTTTTTTAAGGCCAGCTAGCACCTTGATAATTGTCATTTTGAACTCTAGTTTGGAGATATTACTCATGTCCATATTGATTAGGTCCCTAGCCATCAGTATTGCCTCTTGTTCTTTTTTTTTTTGTGTGGTGAGTTTATCCACCTTGTCATTTTATCCAGATAAGAATATATGAATGAGAGAACAAAATACTAAAAGAGTAGCAATGACCCCAGAAAAATATACACTAACCTAATCAGAAGAGACCTGAAACCAGAGGGGGAGAAGAAATGGGGGAAAAAAGAAAAAAATCTATATATTAGGCTGGTGAAAGAACAGAGCCACACATTTGATTTTGGGTGTATTTTTGTCTGTTAGAAGAAACTATCTTGGGTCACCTGGGTGGCTCAGTGGGTTAAGCCTCTGCCTTTGGCTCAGGTCATGATCCCAGCATCCTGGGATCAAGCCCTGCATGGGGCCTCTCTGCTCAGCAGGGAGCCTGCTTCCCCCGCCCCCCCGCCCCGCCTGCCTCTCTACTTGTGATCTTTGTCTGTCAAATAAATAAACAAAATCTTAAAAAAAATTAAAAAAAGAAGAAACTACCTCAAAATTTTAGAGAAAGAAAAGCTTTATACACACACACACACACATACACATAAAACAAAACAAAAATAAGGGTAAACATGATGAGGGGATGGACTATGACTGTAAAGATGAAAATTTAAAAAGATTCTAGGGGTTCCTGGGTGGCTCAATGGGTTAAAGCCTCTGCCTTTGGCTCATGTCATGGTCTCAGGGTCCTGGGATCAAGCCCTTAATTGGGCTCTCTGCTCAGCAGGGAGCCTGCTAACCCCCTCTCTGCCTGCCTCTCTGCCTACTTGTGATCTCTCTCTCTCTCTCTGTCAATAAATTAAATTTAAAAAAATAAACAAATAAAAGGCACATGGCTGATCCTTTAAAAAAGATTCTAAAAAAGGAATTGATAAGATAAGAAGTTGGCTGAAAAAAGAAAAGAGAAAGAAAAAAAAAGAGGAAGAATGTGATCAGGCTGGAGACTAGAACAAAGCCATGTGCTAGATTTAGGGTATATTTTGATCTATTAGAAGAAATTGTATCCCAAAATTTTAAAGAAAAAAACCTATATATAAAATAAGGTTAAATACAATGAAGGGATAAAAATATGACTATAACAATGAAAATTAGAAAAGATATTTAAAAAGGTATTGATAGGAAAAATAGTTAAAAAACGTTAAAATAGGAAAGAGGAAAAATTTTAAAAAATAGAATAAGAAAAAAATAAAATTAAAAAAATTTAACTTTGAAAGACTAAAGGATCATGGGGAAAAAAAAAACAATGACTTCTATGTGTTGCTTTCCCCTAGCTTTGGAGTTCCGCAGTTCTCATTGATCGGTGAACTTGGTCTTGACTGGATGTTCTTGCTGATGTTCTGGGGGAGGGGCCTGTTGCAGTGATTCTCAAATATCTTTGCCTGAGGTAGAATTGCACCACCCTTGCCAGGGGCCAGGTTAAGTAATCTGCTCGGGCTTGCTCTTGGTAGCTTTTGTGCCCTGAATGCTTTCTGTATGGCTTTGGAGGAGGAGAATGACGATGGCAGCCTCCCAATCTCCGGCCCTGTAGGAGCTGAGAGCTCAGGACCTCACTCCTCAATGTGCCCTCAGAGAAAAGCAGTCAGTCACTCCTGTCTCCCTGGTCTCCTGCCACATTCCGTGCTCATCTGGCCTGTGACCAAGCATTTCTATCTCTGGTGCACAGCCCCGTTTGGAGTCTTCAAACCTAGCTGATTCCTATAGCGCACTCCCATGCTGCTCTTCTTCTTCTTTTTTTTTTTTAAAGATTTTATTTATTTATTTGACAGAGAGAGACACAGTGAGAGAGGGTACACAAGCAGGAGGAAGGAGAGAGGGAGAAGCAGGCTTCCCGTGGAGCAGGGAGCCCAATGCGGGGCTTGATCCCAGTACCCTGGGATCATGACCTGAGCCAAAGGCAGACGCTTAATGACTGAGCCACCCAGGTGCCCCCCATGCTGCTCTTCTTGGAGGAGGAAGGTAAATCTCCCTGGATCTGCTGCTTGTTGGGTCCCTGCCCGAAGAGCAGTGGCCCGACTGTGCTGTGGATTACAGTTTAAGGTAACCCCGAGCTGAGAGCCCCTTCCATGGGGCTGAAAACCCCACCCATTTCTGTCTCTGTAGCTGGCTTCCCTGCTCCAATATCTGGGAGCTCTGCCACACTCAGACACCTCTGATCTTTTTGTGGCCCTGAGGGACCTGAGACCACACTTTCCCTGCGAGGGCTCCACCCTCTGCTTAGCCTCTGGAGTGACGTCCCTCAGTGGAGCAGATTTCTAAAAGTTCCAATTTTGTGCTCCACTCCTTTGTCACTTGCTCTGAGCTGACCCCTCCCCCTGTACTCTATCTTCCTGAATGTTGCCTCGGATTCACTTCTCTGCACATCCTACCTTTGGGAAAGTGGTCAATTTTCTGTTCCTAGAATTGCTGCTCTTATCTTCTCTCTCTTGTTGAGTTTGTAGGTATTCAGAATGGTTTGATAACTATTTAGCTGAACTCCTGGGACCTGATGATATATAGGGCTCCTACTCCTCTGCCATCTTTCTCCTCTCCCAGAAGCAAGATATTTTAAAAATTGGTTATAAATGCCATCTCTTTCCATTGAGCCTTCCCTTCCATCATATTTCCCCCATTGTTGGTGGTTGGCCTTGGACTCGCTATGGGAATTTCTGGGATCTAGCTACTGGGCAGTTGATGGAAATGCACTGTGTAGAGTTGTTATCGATAATGTAGGAATGTTTTCCAGGAACAGCCCTACTCCCCAGTCTGCCCAAAGTATGAGACCACGGGTTGTGCTGCAGTAACAAATTTGCCTCTGGTACGTGGTACAGAGAGTTTGTGCTTAGCAGAGAAGAAGCAAGATTTGAAATGCACAGAACCAGAAGCTAGTCTATAGAAGGTTCTTCCAATTACCAGACTTGTAGCATTTTATGTGGAGGGTTTGGTTCTTATCAATACCTAATCAAGACATAAGTTCTAGCCTGTAGGAATAAAATCAGTAATGCAGTATAAATGATTATAAATATACCATAAACATTTTTCTTTCTTTTTGATGGAAGTCTAATTAAAGAGAATTTATCAGAATTTCCGTGTTTGTAAGCCCAAACCTATAGCAGTAGTATAAACAAAGAGTATGTGTATGAAGTGTCATGTTTTATACATCCCAACATATTGGACTGTTTTCTTATATGTGGTCCATGCTTTCCAGACAAATTCGGGCAGTTTTGTGTGGAATAGCATGTAAAATCACCACTAATACAACAAAATGTCTTGAAGAAACAAATGCTTCAGTGGCAAAATGCCTACATATAGTGTCCAGTATGTCAGCGTATGGAGCATAAGAGTAACATTATATATAATGGACAATATCTGATATGTACCCCATTTTTATTCAGAAATGTTGACTGACCCAAATTCCAATATGATAGGAAGAAAAGTATTATAGTGGAAGCAAAAAGCAAAAACTGAAAGAAGGAAGACTGGCAGAAGCTTCAACATGTTAAAAGCTCTTATATAACAATACAAACTAAACACTTTAGAAAAAAAAATTGTAGAATTAAGGAAAAGAGCCACTATAGTCAAGAAAATATTGATAACAAAGATGATAACAGAAGAAAAGAAAGAAGATTGTAAGCATCAGACACACCTCAAGAGGAACTGAAAAAGTGGAAGATGAAGGTAACAATAATGTAAAACACAATTTGTAGGGTCAACAGAGCATATATGAAGGTTAGGTTTCACTGACTTCAGTGAGAACTGTGAACTTTCCCTTTGCTCTTTATGATGAAGAATAATTCCCTTCAACATTGTTTAATGAAAGACATATTTTTGCCAAGTCATTATCCCAATAGTATTTACACAAAATCATGCATAATATAAAATGTATCTTATAAATGTTTAAATTAAGCTGTTATGAGATCCTCATTAGCCTATCCCAAGACTAAAGATTATTGTTTTGCTTATAAACTCTTTTCAACAAAACAGATTGGATGACTATATTAATTCAGTGAAGACTCCACAGAGCACCAGCAGGCTATGGTTTACTTGGAATACCTGAAAGCCAAATGAAAATGCACTAAAACAATGTCTTGAAAAACACGTAAGTGAAGACATTCAGAGTAGTTGCAGCTATTAAATTTTTAAGGGAAAGAGGTGCTCTCTTCAGAGATTACAAAGAAAAGTGGCATTATTCAAGAACCAAATTTCAGGGGAATATTTAAACAAATTGATAAATTGGATCAATTATTGCATAAGTACTTGGAAAAATATAAAAATTGAAATGTGACTGGGGTGCCTGGGTGGCTTAGTTGGTTAAATGTCCAACTCTTGGTTTTAGCTCAGGTTATGATTTCAGGGTCATGTGATCAAGCCTCACATCAGCTCCACCTTCAGCCAACGTCCACTTGGGATTCTCTCTCCCTCTCCCTCTGTCCCTCCCCACCTCTCTCTCTCTCGAAAGAAAATAAATCTTTAAAAAAATTAAAATGTGACTTATTTATTCAAACTAGTTTACAAGACTTGGGACGCCTAGGTTGCTCAGTCGGTTAAGCACCTGCCTTCAGCTCAGGTCATGATCCCAAGGTCCTGAGTCCTGCACTGGGCTCCTTGCTCAGCAGGAGCCTGCTTCTCCCTCTGCCTGCTCCTCTCCCTGCTTGTGTGCACTCTCTCTCTCTCTGACAAATAAAATCTTTAAAAAACAAACAAAAAACAAAAAAACTAGTTTATAAGACTTAGTGGAATCAATGAGAAAATGAAGTAGGAAATTAAATTAGGAAGCCAGATGCCAAATACTACCCCATTATTGTAGATTCTACACTGAATATGACAAACACCAATCATTTGGTCATTATTGTGCATGACTGTTGTGAATATTTCTTGATAATACACCAAAATTTAACGAGTGGAAGTTTCTTAGATGTTAGTTCCAACATGGAATCTGAAACAATATCAGTAAACTGTTTGTGTTTTTGTACCTGAAAAATCCATTGCTATATCCTCACTTTGAATGGATTTTTTTAGACATGTATGATTTTGTAACATCACGCATTGATCATTTGAAAAATATTGCTTCACTGAGTTATGCAGATCTTCCAAATATTGATATATTTCATGATATAATGTAAAAACATCACATTTGTTACTATAACCATTGATCTAATCAGGAAAGTATTTATGTTTTGGAAAGCTGTCAGGCTCATGGTGGCAGATGCAAGTTTTCTAAAACTCTGATTTTTACTTGAAAACTTGAATTTTATAATTGGCAAAAAATACTGTCAGTTGTTTTCCTTGAAGTGACAGCCTCACTTTGTTAATTTTAGAGAAAACGGCTGCCAAGAACCCAAGTCTGAATAACCAAAGTTTCCTTTGTCAGTAATCCTTCCAAGTAAAAGTGGTGTTTTGTGAGAAAAAAAGTTGCTTTAAAATTGCACAAATGTTGGCCTTTGAGGCAATTTTTATACTTCAGGATGAAGTAGAAGTGCTTTATACATACTTCCCATTTTGTCATATAAAATATTAAACTGTATACTCAAGGGTCAATATTTATAACATTAATAATTTTCACCGCTCCATCAAAGGCATTCTTAAGTGCGCTGGTCTTTTGTTTTTTAATAACACTGCATATGGTGGTGACGAAGACAGCGACCACTAGTACCATTTTGTGCTACTCCCCAGTTTCTTAGGGCTGCTGTAACAAATTCCTACAGATTCGGTGATTTAAACACACATTATTCTCCTGCAATTCTGGGGGTCAGAAGTGTGAACAATCAGTTTCACTAGGGCTGAAAAGAAGATGTTGGTATGGTTGAACTTCCTCCAGCGGCTCTAGGGGAGAATTTGTTAGCTTGCTATTTGTTTTCAGCATCATGAACTGCATTCCTTCATTCCTTGGATCATGGACCCTTCCTCCCTTTTCAAAATCATAGTATCTGGTTTTAGTCATTATGTTGCCTTCTGTTCAAATCTCCTTGTCTCTGTTGTGACTGTTGGAGGAGGTCATGGAGAAGACATGACTACTGATTGACCTCTGAGATGACCCAGGGCAATTGGAGGCTCCTCATCCTCTCCCCTGACTTGGAATATACACTCTGCCCACTGTTCCCACAGTGGGAGCTGTTTTCAAGGACACAGTGATTTTTTTTTTTTCAAGGACATAGTCTTGAGAGAACAACATATCTGGACTGAATAGGTGACAGAACCCTACTAAGGCCTCTAAACTTTTCAGATTCTCATGGGCAAATCTACTTATCTTGCAGCCACCAAGACAAATCTTGTTCCTTGCTAAGTAAACCTGCCACCTACAAATCTGGAGTGGCTGGCCTCTTTCTTTGGTCTCTCTTGCCCTCCTTATATGAAGGCCAGTTTGCAAACCAATAGTAACCATCCTAAAGAAACACGATTCTCCCCCTCCCCCCACTGCCAACTGGTCTGATGTCAAGACTGATGTTGCTACACATACACAAAAGATATGAAAAGTTTTATTATTTAAATGATTGAGGTTTTTCTGGGGAGAGCAGGGCAAACCTCAAGTAGGTCTGGAAGTGAGAGAGCAAAGAAAGGAGATTAGCTCGAATTAAAAAAAAAATGAATTTTTTATTGTGGTTAGGTGATGGGGGCCAGAGTGAGAGTTCCTCCATGTAGGCAGGGCCTTATGTGGTTTGAATCTCTAACCATTGGCAAAGGAGGGATTGCCCAGCCTTTCTTATCAACTAGCTTAAATGTCGGGCAGAAGAGGGAAGAAAAGGGATCAAGCTTAAAAGGTGTTAGCAGTATTGAGGAGGACATGTATTGCATGGAGCACTGGGTGTGGTGCATGAACAGTGAATCTTGTAATACTGAAAAAATAAAAGTATTTGGGGGAAAAAAGGTGTTAGCAGTTAAACATCAGAAAATGGAGTCCGACTCCTCATGAGATAGCTTCCTTCTTATAAGGACACTTGTGATTACATTTAGGGGCCATGCAGATGATCCAGAGTAATCTCTCCATCTCAAGACCTTTAACTTCATCAAATCAGCAAAGTCCTTTAGGCCATATAAGATAACATTCACAGCTTCCGAGGGATTAGGACCTGGGTATCTTTGGGCACCTTTATTCAGCCTACCACAAGCCACCACTGATTTTGCACTGTTAGTGTAAATAGCAACATAGTGCAAAAGGAAAATAACTTCTTGATACTATGAGAACAGTTGCTATGGATCCCTTAAAAGGTTCTCAGGGCCCCCCCACAGTTCCATGGGTCACACTTTGAGAACTGTTGCTCTGGGGTATGTAGGTAGAAGTGGACTTACTGAGTTTGTAGGGATGTACATCTTCAATTTTACTTGATATTGTCAAATTGTTCTCCTTAAAGGTTGTAGCAATTTGCATTCCCACCACCAAGGTGGCAGGGTTCCTGTTTCCCTACACCCTCACCAAACTTGATATTATCAGATTTTGCCAACATGACAGATGTGACACAATCTTATTCTTTTTTTAAAATTTATTTATTTATTTAAGTAATCTCTGCACCCAATGTGGGGTTTGAACTCATAACCCTGAGATCAAGAGTCAAATGCTTTTCCAACTAAGACATCCAGATGCCCCAAACAAATATTATTCTTGTTTTACTTTGTATTTCTTTGATTTTTTGAGAATTTATAATTTTTAATAGATATATCATAGTTGATACGATTTTTAAATTTTATTTATTTATTAACATATAATATATTATTTGCCCCAGGGTACATGTCTGTGAATCATCAGGCTTACACATTTCACAGCATTTACCATAGCACATACCCTCCCCAATGTCCATAACCCTATCCCCCCCACCTCCAAGCCACCCTTAGTTTGTTTCATGAGTTTAGGAGTCTCTTATGGTTTATCTCCTTCCCCATCCCATCTTGTTTCATTTCTCTTCCCCACCTCCCCATGACCCCATGATGGACATCTAGGTTCGTTCCATAGTTTGGCTATTGTGGACATTGCTACTATCAACAGTCAGGTGCATGTGCCCCTTCGGATCACTACATTTGTATCTTGAGGGTAAATACCCAGTAGTGCAATTGCTGGGTCATAGGTTAGCTCTATTTTCAACTTTTTGAGGAACCTCCATACTGTTTTCCAGAGTGGTTGTACCAGCTTGCATTCCCACCAATAGTGTAGGAGGGTTCCCCTTTCTCTGCATCCTTGTCAACATCTGTCGTTCCCTGACTTGCTGATTTTAGCCATTCTGACTGGTGTGAGGTGGTATCTCACTGTGGTTTTGATTTGTATTTCTCTGATGCCGAGTGATGTTGAGCATTTTTTCATGTGTCTGTTGGCCATTTGGATGTCCTCTTGGCAGAAATGTCTGTTCATACCTTCTGCCCATTTCTTGATTGGATTATTTCTTCTTTGGGTGTTGAGTTTGAGAAGTTCTTTATAGATTTTGGATACTAACCCTTTATCTGATATGTCATTTGCCGATATCTTCTCCTATTCTGCCAGTTGTCTTTTGGTTTTGTTGACAGTTTCCTTTGCTGTGCAACAGATTTTGATCTTGATGAAGTCCTAATGGTTCATTTTTGCCCTTGCTTCCCTTGCCTTTGGAGATGTTTCTAGGAAGAAGTTGCTGTGGGTGAGGTCGAAGAGGGTGCTGCCTGTGTTCTCCTCCAGGATTTTGATGGAGACTTGTCTCACATTGAGGTCTTTGATCCATTTTGAGTCTATTTTTGTGTGCAGTGTAAGAAAATGGTCCAGTTTCATTCTTTTGCATGAGGCTGTCCAGTTTTCCCAACACCATTTGTTGAAGAGACTTTTTCCATTGAATATTCTTTCCTGCTTTGTCAAAGATTAGTTAACCATAGAGTTGTGGGTCCATTTCTGGGCTCTCTATTCTGTTCCATTGATCTATGTGTCTGTTTTTGTGCCCGTACCACACTGTCTTGATGATTACAGCTTTGTAATATAGCCTGAAGTCTGGAATTGTGATGCCACCGACTTTGGGTTTCTTTTTCAACATTCCTCTGGCTATTCGGGGTCTTTTCTGGTTCCATATAAATTTTAGGATTATTTGTTCCATTTCTTTGAAATAAATTGATGGTATTTTGATAGGGATTGCATTAAATGGATAGAC
The DNA here is from genome assembly GCA_028533885.1 of Nasua narica. Lineage (NCBI taxonomy): Eukaryota > Metazoa > Chordata > Mammalia > Carnivora > Procyonidae > Nasua > Nasua narica. The sequence continues at coordinate 79,805,446 of CM052801.1, read as the reverse complement.
TGTTTTAGGTAGCATAGACATTTTCACAATATTTGTTCTTCCAATCCATGAGCATGGAATGTTTTTCCATTTCTTTGTGTGTTCCTCAATTTCTTTCATGAGCTCTATGTAGTTTTCTAAGTACAGATTCTTTGGCTCTTTGGTTAGGTTTATTCCTAGGTGTCTTGTGATTTCAGGTGCAATTATAAATGGAATTGACTCCTTAATTTCTCTTTCTTCTGTCTTGCTGTTGGTGTATAGAAATGGAACTGATTTCTGTGCATTAATTTTATATCCTGACACTTTACTGAACTCTTGTATGAGTGCTAGCAGTCTTGGAGTGGAGTCTTTTGGGTTTTCCACATAAAGTATCATATCATCTGCAAAGAGTGAGAATTTGACTTCTTCTTTGCCAATTTGGATGCGTTTTATTTCTTTTTGTTGTCTGATTGCCGAGGCTAGGACTTCTGGTATTATGTTGAATAGCAGTGGGGATAGTGGACATCCCTGCCGAGTTCCTGATCCCAGGGGAAAAGCTCTCAGCTTTTCCCCATTGGAATGATATTCACTGTGGGTTTTTCATAGATGGCTTTGATGATGTTGAGGAATGTACCCTCTACGCTTACACTGTGAAGAGTTTTGATCAAGAAACGATGTACTTTGTCAAATGCCTTTTCAGCATCAATTGAGAGTATCATATGGTTCTTGTTCTTTCTTTTATTAATGTATTGTATTACATTGATTGATTTGTGGATGTTGAACCAACCTTGCAGTCCAGGAATTTATCCCACTTGGTCTTGGTGAATAATCCTTTTAATGTACTGTTGGATCCAATCAGATAGTATTTTGGTGAGAATTTTTGAATCCGTGTTCATCGAGGATATTGGTCTGTAATTCTCCTCTTTGATGGGGTCTTTGTCTGGTTTTGGCATCAAGGTAATGCTGGCCTCATCAAATGAGTTTGGAAGTTTCCCTTCCATTTCTATTTTTTGGAACAATTTCAGGAGTATAGGCATTAATTCTTTTTTTTTTTTTTTTAAAGATTTATTTATTTATTTATTTGAGAGCGAGAGAAGAGCGAGAGAGAGCATGAGAGGGGAGAAGGTCAGAGGGAGAAGTAGACTCCCTGTGGAGTCCGAAGTGGGACTTGATCCCGGGACTCCAGGATCATGACCTGAGCCGAAGGCAGTCGCCCAACCAACTGAGCCACCCAGGCGCCCAGGCATTAATTCTTTAAATGTTCGGTAGAATTCCCCTGGGAAGCCATCTGGCCCTGGGCTCTTGTTTATTGGGAGATTTTTGATGACTGTTTCAATCTCCTTACTGGTTATGGGTCTGTTCAGGTTTTCTATATCTTCCTGGTTCAGTTTTGGTAGTTCGTGTGTGTCTAGGAATGCATCCATTTCTTCCAGATTGTCTAATTTGTTGGCGTATAGTTGCTCATAATATATTCTTATAATTGTTTGTATTTCTTTGGTGTTGGTTGTGATTTCTCCTCTTTCATTCATGATTTTATTAATTTCAGTCCTTTCTCTTTTCTTTT
>CM052801.1:79769857-79793814 GCA_028533885.1 Nasua narica | reverse complement strand
CTGTGGTATGAAAGCTGCGTGAGAACTTGGATAATTCATATCAACAGACAATTGTGAATTTTTAAGAAAATATGATTCTAGCTCTTCACTGACAACTTTTTTTCTTGAGTTCTTCACTAACAACTTTTTTTCCTTAAACTTTTCATTTAAGATGCTAAATGGGTGAGTTTGAAGCCCCCTCCTTTGTTTTATCCTTCCCACTCTATGGAGTAGTGTTAAGGACAGGAAAGGCTTAGATAAGCCTTTCTTTGGTAACAGGGAGGTGTGCAAGAAACAGAGCTTATGTATTTATTTGAAAAGATCCTGCTCTAAAACACATGGGAATCTGATTGGCTTAGGGACGACTGCACGTCTTCCAGAAGGGTGATGCTAATTGGAATTTTCAACGGGGAATTCACATGTGTGAAAGCCTGAGAGGCATGAGTTTGGAGAAGGAAAATGTAGAAAATGTAACTTTTTCCAGTTCAGGCTAAGGAAGTGAGATGGAGCCCAGGGAATGTTAATGAAAGTTGATTAGGGCATACAGAAGTCTTTCAAGAGAGATGCTTGAAAGATTTATAATGCAAGGATTCAAAACAACTTAATGCAAAGGGAGAAAGAAAACATTGTGTGGGTCAGTGTTTCTCACAATGTTGTCCTTGAATCATTTACAAAACTACTGTCTGGGTTATCCAGGTCGTGTCAAGATCTTTTGAATCAAGACCAATGTGGGGGCCCCAGAATCTGCATGTTTAGCAGGTTCTCCAAGTGTTTCTTACATATACTGAAGTTGGAGATGCTCTGGTATAAGCACAACTTTGGTTCTAAGTGGAGGTTGGTTAAGATGACAGTGTAGTTTGAAATAGAGATTTCCCTTGCCTTAGGAAAGAATGTCTTCCCGAGAAGTTAAGTGTTAATAGAGGTTTTCTACATTTACATTTATTGTAATTGTACCAGTGGTACTCATTGTTACTCAAAGGAGGCCAAAGGTGTAGACTTTCATAGTGAATGTTCACATTCAACTGATATTTTAAAACATCTGGGGGATCTTGAATCACTGTATTGTACACCTGAAACTGATATAATACTGTATGTTAACTAACTGGAATTAAGATAAAAACTTTAAAAAATGGGGGATCTAATCTGTTATTATCAATATTAGTTAGCTATCTAAAACAAAATGCAGGCATCTAAAATATCCACTCTATTCCTATTTCTGTGATCCTTTACACTTTGCCTTTCATAAAAACATTTCGTGTCAATTTTAAGCTTAGAAAATAGAGCAAATTAGGCTTAATTAAATTTGACAACCATGATAACATGCTTGTTATGATTATATAAATGAGATTTTTGTGGCTTCCATATCTGTTGCATCTCGTGTTCAAACAAAGATCTCACATTGGAGCAGAAATATGCTGATTAGATGAATGACATTAAGTACAAAATTGTATTGTGCTGGGTGCATTTGAATTTTACACAAAGAACAGTCTTGGAGTCTGATTATCCCAGTCTCTGATTACTTTGTCATTCACAGTTTTCATAAATGGTTTAATCATTTAATGAATTGATAATTTGCTATTGAGTCAACAAAATATCAAGTTGAAAACCTTACTTATGAAAATCTGAAGTCTAGTTGGATGTTCACTTGTTGCATTATTTAATAGTGTATATATAATTGTTCTAATTTTTTCTACTGTCCTTAATCACTTCCACTTGATTTGATAAGACTCTTGCAGGCTCTCTGTAAGATTTTCATTTTGACAGGATGATGATAATACATGGCACATTGAGAATTATAGCAACTCGAATAGAAGAGAAAAATGGCTTTATAGTGTGGAAATGTGGAGTCCCTATTTAGAAAATCAAATCGGTGGGTAAATGAAATACATTCCCAGCCTATTTCCAAATTATCTTTTCAACAAGGCCCATGTCAATCCACAGTGTTTTCAGTGTAAAGGAATCCAGAAGAGTATAGGATTTCAGAACTAAAGACTGTTAGAGCTGGAAGGAACTTAGGATTTCTCAAACTCAGATATCTATAAGGGCCAGGCAGTTAACATAAATGAGCGATGTACAGCAAACTGCAGTATAAAGTGTGTGGGGGGGCCCTGCCCTTTGCTGATTGTGGAAATGTGGACTTAGTATATCTAAATATTCTGATTTTTCAAGAGATGCCCAAATCTGGTTTTCCCTTTTCATCCTTCTGCTGTGTCACTCCCAGGACCTGAGACCCTTTCTCTTAGTCACAACTGATTGGACCAAGGACAGATGCCTGTCTTTGAGGGATGCTGCTCACCCATAGACTGGCAGCCAACTCTTGTGACCCAGGCTTAAGATGAACAGAGGCAGATTATTATCTCAGAAAGTTTGATTCATGATATAAAGGAAATTTACCAGTTGGTAGCAGAGCAGAAAGAAGTAGACACAGAAACTGGAGCCAAGTCAAATTAATTGCAGAGCTCTTGATACAAGGTCACGCACTTCTGCAACTGAGGTCTTTGGAGTGGCCTAGAATCTAAACCCACCTACCACCTAGGTTCTCATGCTAGGTAAGGTGTTTTATTTTAACAATGATCTAAGCCAAAGGTAAATGGACACACTGTATCTGGAAATGTGTATGTGCAACATCGGGTTAACTGGGGATAATAACCATTCTATGAATTATATGAGAACATGTGAGAGGGTCCGTGTTAGTACCCAACACATAGTAGGTACGTAGTCTACCTTCCTGGCTCCCTTCTTCTCTCCTCCCCTACCACCTATGTATTGATAAGTTGCTGGCCTCAGTCAAGGGCAGGATACCAGTATCTGTGACTCAGACCAATGATGGATAAAGAGTGTTTTCCTATTTGTGTCTGTAACTCATATTTTTCCCAACTCAGGTCTTGAGGGGAATTGGTGGAAGACCCTGACCCTGGCTGCCTACATCTGTCTAGATATTTTCAGTAGAAATGGATTTAAGAAAATTAGATTTAAAAAAAATCTGTGGAAGGATTGGAAGAGTGTGCTCTAGATTAGGCCTGAAGGAATGGCTCCCAGAATCTTATAGAGCTGTTCCACCAGTTGGCTACTACCTCTGATACCACCAATGGAAGGCTCAGTTTAAGCACCATGGATATGGCCTGAGGGACAGAAGCTGGAATTAGGAAATGCCTCTGTCACTGATGGGAAGCTGGAGATCAAGAAGCTGGAGACTAGATGCTGGTACACTGATATAGAACATTCTCATAATTATCACAGTAAAGGAGCCCAAAAGGGCAAGGAAGGTGGCCTTGGCTTCACTTCTACTTTCTAAATCTCACATAAAACACACATTATTGGTAGAAGCTATTTCACACCCAGAACTCTAGCTAGAAAAGAGTCTGTGAAATATTTAATGCAATCCATATAAAAATACCAACAGCATTTTTTCACAGAGCTAGGACAAACAATCCTAAAATTTGTAGAACTACAAAAAGACTCCAAATGGCCAAAGAAATCTTGAAAAGGAAAACAAAACTGGAGGTATCACAATTCTGGACTTCAAGTTGTATAACAAATCTGTAGTAATCAAAACAGTATGGTACAGGGCACGTATTGCATGGAGCACTGGGTGTGGTGCATGAACAATCAATCTTGTAACACTGAAAAATTAAAATAAACATATTTGGGGAGAAAACAAAACAAAACAAAACAAAACAAAACAAAACAAAATAAACACATGGATCAGTGGAACAGAATAGAAAATGCAGGAACAAACCCACAATTATATGGTCGATTAATATTTGGCAATGGAGGCAAGAATATGCAATGGGAAAAAGACAGTCTCTTCAACACATGGTGTTGGGAAAACTGGCCAGCAACATGCAGAAGAATGAAACTGGACCACTTTCTTACACCATATACAAAAATAAACTTAAAATGGATTAAGGACATAAATGTGAGATCTGGAATCATATAATCCTAGAAGAGATCACAGGCAGTAATCTCTCTGACATTGATCATAACATCTTTCTAGATATGTCTCTTGAGGTAAAGGAAACAAAAGCAAAAATAAACTATGGGGACTATATAAAAATTAAAAGCTTCTGCACAACAAAAGGAACAACCAACAAAACTAAAAGACAACATACTGAATGAGAGAATATATTTGCAAATGACATATACAGTAAAGGGTTAGTATCCAAAATATATTAAGAACTTATACAACTCTATACCAAAAATCCAAATAATCCAATTAAATGGGCAGAAGACATGAACAGAAATCTCTCCAAAGAAGACATACAGGTGGCTGTAGACACATGAAAAGATGCTTAATATCACTCGTCATCAGGAAAATACAAATCAAAACCACAATGAATTATCACCTCATGCCTGTCAGAATGGCTAAAATCAAAAACTCAAGAAACAACAAATGTTGGCGAGGATGTGGAGATAAAGGAACCCTTATGCACTGTTGGTGAGAATGCAAACTGGTGCAGCCACTGTGGAAGACAGTATGGAGGTTCCTCAAAAAATTAAAACTAGAACTACCCTATGATACAATAATTGTGTTACTGGGTATTTACCCAAAGAATATGAGAACATTCATATTCTGTGTGAATAGAAGTGTTTATGAAGTGTTTGAAGTTTTTATGAGGTGAATATGAAAAAAACTAATTCTATGTTTATTACAGCATTATTTATGATAGCCAAACTATGGAAGCAGCCCAAGTGTCCATAAGTAGATGAATGGATAAAGAAGATGTTGTGTGTGTGTGTGTATGAAATTCAGCCATAAAAAAGAATTTATATTATTCAGCCATAAAAATGAATGAAATTGGGGTGCCTGGGGGGCTCAGTTAGTTAAGCACCTGTCTTTGGCTCAGGTCATGATCCCAGGGTCCTGGGATGGAGCCCTCATGTTGGACTCCCTGCTCAGTAGGGAGTCTGTTTTCCCACTTCCTCTGCCTCTCGCCCTGTTCATGCTCTCTCTCTCTCTCAAATAAATAAAATCTTTTAGAGAGAGAGAGAGAAACACAGTGAGAGAAGGAACATAAATAGGGGGAGTGGGAGAGGGAGAAGCAGGCTTCTCGCTGAGCAGGGAGCTCAATCCCAGGACCCCAGGATCATGACCTGAGCTGAAGGCAGACCCTTAACAACTGAGCCACCCAGGCACCCCATAAATAAAATCTGTAAAAAGAGAATGAAATCTTGCTATTTGCAACAACATGGATGGATCTGGAGAATATAATGCTAAGCAAAATAAGCCAGTCAGAGAAAGACACATACCGTATGATTCCACTTATATGTGGAATTTAAGAAATAAAACAAATGAACAAAGGAAAACAAGAGACAAACCAAAAAACAGACTCTTAACTATAGAGAACAAACTGATGGTTATCAGAGAGGAGGTGGATAGGGGATGGGTAAACTAGGTGAAGGAGATTAAGAGTACACTCATCTTTTTTTGCCGGGGGGGGGGGTGTAACTTTACTTATTTTTTTGGGCAGTGTTATATTAGTTTCAGGTGTGTAATATAGTGATTCAACAATTCCATGTATCATCTCATGAAGAATATACTTATCTTGATGAGCATTGAGCTGTTAATCACTATATCATACACCTGAACTAATATAATACTGTATGTTAACTACATTGGAATTAAAATTTAAAAAAAGAAAAAAATAACTAGTAGGAAAATAAAAAACATAGTGGAAAAACAAAGTCTATGAAATGTAGTTTTCAGTTTGCCAGTCTTTGTAGCACAGAAGGCACACTAGAAGCAAGTGGGAATAAAGGATGGATGAGCCAATCCACAGTGTCTACAACACTGTCCTACCATAATAGTCGTGAGGGCTCTCAGGATCCCCTTGTACTGGGCCTGTCACCCAGTAGCATCTAAATTCTAAACTACCGTAAATCCCAATCATGTTGATAATTCTGATAAAACACATTTGTTGCTTTGTGCCTATCTTTCTTACCTGTCCCCAGCTCACTGAGGTTCTGTATTTTCTGCAGGGATGGGGGTGGGTGGGGGAAGGATGTAGGAATGCCACTCTTGTGATCACTGGGGACTTTCTCAGTACAGTGTAAGGTCTCCTGGGTACAGTAAGTTTCACAGGTCTTTACTTTTGTGCTTCTTGAGACAGTGGAGATGAACTGAAAAACACATTTCTTTGTTAGCTTTGCAATGCTATGAACCTGCATTTTATGTGATTAAAGCTTTGGACTCCATTTACAGCTTTTTAAAAACTGTTCTATACTTGCTTCATGGTTTTATTTTCTTCATAGAAGTCTTTAGTATACTCTAGGGTTTGAGATAATGCTTTCAGTGCATTGAAACGGGGGAAGGGGCAGGAATTATTATATCTGCATTTAAGAACATTATCTCTGGCAGGACCATAGTGCTAGCACGTGTCCTTAAGGATATAGTGCTCATCTATTGGGGTATGTATCAGTCAAGGTCCCAGCTAGGAATAGTTGGCACAATTTGAGTAATTTGATAAGAATTTAATTAAAGATACAGGAAGGTTTAAGGAATCAGCAAGAGAGTACAGGACTTCAGGGCTAGTGACAGTGGATGAATGATTACATCTGCTGCCTAAAGGGGTGAGTAGAGGAAGCTGTGAGTGGTCACCAGACTGTGAGAAGGGTAGCTATGTGGAAAGATCCTCTTGATAGCAGCTTGTTGCCTTCCTTAGGTCCCAAAGAGAGAGAGCTGGGGGATTAATACTCTCTCACTATCCTCCAAACTCCTACTGGTGCTCTCCATTGGCCAAACCCAAACAGAAGCCAGAAGACAAGGGAGCCCATTGACTAGGTCCATACAGGTCAGTTTTCTGAGGCGGAGAGCATGGTAGAGAAGGTTAGAGTTGGAGTTGATGGGCAAATAGGAGACATCCAGCACAGATAGGATGGAAGCCATTGTCCGTGAGCCTCATAGAACTGACACAGCCCTGGAGGTCCACATTCTTTCCCTTGGCTCTAAATTTGTATCTTTGCATCTTTGAGAAGGCTCACTTTCCTTACTCCTATGCTTACTGATGTGGGTTTGTAAGCATGTAAGTGTATACATTGGTTGAGTCAGATAACATGGGTGTCCTCTTTTGTGAAATGTCCAACTGCTACAAGAAGGGAAGAGGTGGATCAGTGGAACAGAATAAGAAGCCTAGAAACAGACACTATCATAAATCAATGCTTAATAACCACTTAATAAGGTGGCAAAAATGTTAAGGAGAAATTGTTATTTCTTCAAGTTAATGATTGTAGCACCATTATTCAATAAAGTTATAGTCTGACCTCACACTTCAAAATAAATTCCATACGGATTAAATAGTTAAAATGTAAATAACAAAACCAGAGATCCAGAGCAAAAAACATAAATATAATTTAGGAGAAGGGAAGGCCTTTTAAATGTGGCACCATAGTCAGAAACCATAAAGGAAAAGATAGACTTGAATATATAAAAATCAAACTTCTATATGCCAAAGAAATAGAAAGAAAATGACATGCTGAGAAAACTTGTGACATATGACAAAAGGTTAACCCATAAAGTGTTTACAAGTCAATAAAGAAGGTAAACATTCCAATAGAAAAAAAAAACCAGGCAAAAGACAAGGACAGGCAATTTACAAAGGATGAAATACAAACAACCAATGAAAAAATGAAAACAATTCAAATTCACTGATAATAAAAAATGAAAATGAAACAAAAACACCATGCCATTTCACAGTTTTCCCCATTTTTTGCCTGTCAGTGGCAAAGAATAAAAGTAACAATAATACCCAGTGTTGACTGGGGCGTGAGGAAATAAACACTTTCAAATACAGCTGTTGGGAAAATAAATTGGTATAATCTTTCTGGAGGGTAATATGGAAATATGTTTCAAAAGTATTACATGTGCATGCTCTTTAACTGAGTTGTCACAATCTTAAGAATTGGTCCTAAGGAAATAATCAGATATGTTATTTGTAAGGAAAGTCCTACGACATAATTTTATAATGTTGAAAATTTAGAAGCCGTCTGAATGCTTTAACAGTATGGAATTGGCTAATGAGTTATGATACATCTATAAGTGAATCACAGTATATCCCTATGTTGGAATACTATTCAGCCATTAAAAATAATGTTCTACAGGGGCACCTGTGTGGCTCAGTCATTAAGCATCTGCTTTCAGCTGCGCTCACAGTCCCAGGGTCCTGGGATAGAGCTCCATATCAGGCTCCTTGCTTGGTGTGGGAAGCCTGCTTCTACCTCTCCCATGCCCCCTGCTTGCGTTCCCTCTCTTGCTGTCTCCCTTTCTCTGTCAAATAAAAAAAAATAATGTTCTACAAGAATGACATCGAAAATGCCCATGATATGCCACTAAGTGGAAAAAGCAGGCATCAAATCTATGTATATTGAGTGACAACATTTTATTATTCATAAAAAGACAAGAGGGGAATAAAATATTAATGAGAGTTATTTCTGGGTGGTAAGGTTGTGGATGATTTTAATGTTTGTGCCTTTCAGATCTTTATTCCCATTTTTTTTTTTTTTTTTTTGCATTAAGGAGGCATTCTCTAGGAAAAAAAAATTAGAAATCACAATTCCAGCATAAACTCTTTTGGTTTGTTCTTTTGTCTATAAAGGCAACTGACTGAGGATAAATCATCTGTGCTAGTAGTGGTCTTGGGCCAAGTCCAGCCCATTAGGCCTATGCTAAATTTCCACAAGCAATAGTAAGGGTGGATCTGATTGTGGGGTAGTTTAAATGGGAAAGTTGCTGGGAAACTCACCTTACTCCATCCTGCAGCACAAAGACAAGTGCTTTCTCTGACACTTGCTTTTCAACCTTCAGTGGCCACTGAATGTCACTGTGGTTCCAAGGAAATGCAGTGAAGATAAGACTTTTTGGTCCTGGTAATGACTATGGAGATTGGGATAGGAAAAATAAATAGGCAAAGCAGCCCCAGAATTCTCTAGAGGCCTGCACAATGCCTACAGCCTCCTATTTCTACTAAGTATACATTGGGGCTGATAAATGAGCAATGAGAACAAAGTGTTTGAGTCAACACTCCCAACCTCTAAGATTTTCTAAGTCCCATGTAGTAAGAACAAAAGACCCAGGTTGTGATCCTGGTTCTACCAAACCCTGTCCAGATTCCTTCAGTTGACAGATGGGGAAACTGAGCTCAGAGATGGAGAACAGCCTCAGGAGGCTGAAAGGGGTTCCCCAATAGGCAGACTAAACATCTACTTAGGGTACCAGCAAAGAGCAAATGGACCAACTAGTGATGCCTTTCCTCGAAGCAGAGGCCATGTAGCATTCCTCTCCATATACTGGTGTGTAGTATGGGGTCTGGCACATAGTAGGTGCTCAGGAAAGCTGGAATGGCATCCCTGACTATTACTCCTTCCATCTTGATTAGGTACCCCTCCCTAGTGGTATTGTGGTGCTTGTGCTTACTTCTATCATAACACTTATGTAGCCGAGTTATAATGATCCATTTACATGTTGGTTGGTTGCTTGAGGCTAGGGACTGTGTCTTTTGATACAACCTTCTGCAGTTAGTGCAAAAGAAAAAAGAAGTTTTTATAATCCCTCCCTGCTCTCCCCTATCCTCCTTCCACCCAAGGTGGTGGATCATGGTAACTAGAAAATCCTTCCCCCTGCCCCTCAAATGGGTTGAGTTACAAGTTCAGAGAAACTGGAGTTGGATTAGGGGTAGGATTAAGAGGTTCAGGAGTTGAGAAAGTTAGTGACACTATGCAGCTCTAAGTGGCTGATAGAAAAAAATATCCCATTGGTGGGATGGTTGGAAAGACTGAGACTGAGAGACAGGTCCAAAGAGGGCTGATGAAGTATATGATGTAAATATTTCCTCTATAGCCCTAGGAAATCTTCAGTATAATCTTCAATACTTTGTCAATAGATTTTTTTGGGTTGTGTATTTGTGAAGAAGTGTCAATATTGGTGGGCAAAAAACTTCAAAACTTCAGTTTATCATACTTATCATGATATGATATATATACATGATATGATGATTTTGGGTGTATTTTGGTTTGGGTGAATGGGGGGAAATCAGAGGGGGCAATGAACCATGAGAGACTGTGGACTCTGAGCAACAAACTGAGGGTTTTGGAGGGGAGGGGGTAGGGGGTTGGGTAAGCCTGGTGGTGGGTATTGAGGAAGACATGTATTGCATGGAGCACTGGGTGTGGTACATGAACAATTAATCTTGTAACACTGAAAAAATAAACATATTTGGGGAAAAAATAAAATAAAATATAATGCATTCATTTAAAAAAAAAAAGAAGAAACTACCTCCTAAAATTTTAAAGAAAGAAAAACACACACATATGTGTGTGTGTGTGTGTGTATATATATATACACACACACACAAATAAGAGTAAACCTGATGAAGGGATGGAATATGATTGTAAAGATGAAAATTAAAAAGGATTCTAAAAAAGGAATTGATAAGATAAGTAGTTGGTTGAAGAAAGAAAAAAAAGAAGAAAGAATGTGATCAGGCTGGAGACTAAAACAAAACCGTGTACTAGATTTAGGGTATATTTTGATGTATTAGAAGAAATTGGAAAAAAAAAAAAGGAAGAAGAAATTGTATTCCAAAATTTAAAGAAAAAACTATATGTATACAAAAAAAAAAAAGGTTAAATACAATGAAGGGATATAATATGACTATAACAATGAAAATTAGAAAAGATTTTTAAAAAGGTATTGATAGGATAAAATAGTTAAAAAAAGTTAAAATAGGAAAGAGGAAAAATTTTAAAAATAGACCAAGAAAAAATAAAATTAAATTTAACTTTGAAAGACTAAAGGATCATGGGAAAAAAGCAATGACTTCTATGTGTTTCTTTCCCCTACCTCTGGAGTTCTGCAGTTCTTATTGATTGGTGAACTTGGTCTTGGCTGGATGTTCTTGCTGATCTTCTGGGGGAGGGGCTGTGATTGATTGTTGCAGTGATTCTCAAATGTCTTTGCCTGAGGCGGAATTGCATTGCCCTTACCAGGGGCGGGGCTAAGTAATCTGCTCTGGTTTGCTTGGTAGTTTTTGTTCCCTGAATGCTTTCAGTACAGCTTTGGAGGCTGGGAATGAAGATGGCGGCCTCCCAATCTCTGCTGGTAGGAGCTGGGAGCTCGGGGCCCCACTCCTCAGTGTACCTCGGAGAAAAGCAGTCAATCCCTCCCGTCTCCCTGATCTCCGGCCATGCTCCGAACACACCTGAGCATTTCTATCTCTGGTGCACAGCCCTGTTTGGAGTCTCCAAACCCAGCAGATCCCTGCAGCGTGCTCCTGTGCAGCTCCTCCTGGTGAAGGAAGGTAAGTCTCCCCAGATCTGCCACATGTGGGATTCCTGCTCGAAGAGCAGTGGCCTGACTGTGCCTCGGATCACAGTTTAAGGTAAACCAGAGCTGAGAGCTCACTGCTCGGCTCCATCTCTGCAGCTGGCTTCCCCACTCCTATACCTGGGGGCTCTGCCACATTCAGACACCCCTGGTCTTTTTGTGACCCTGTGGTACCTGAGACCACACTGTCCCTGCAAGGGCTCCACTCCCTTGCTTAGCCTCTGGAGCAACGTCCCTCAGTGGAGGAGACTCTAAAAGTTCCAATTTTGTGCTCTACTGCTCTACCGCTTGTTGGGAGCTGGATCCTCCCCCTGCAGTCCATCTTCCTGTTGCTTCAGATTCACTTCTCTGCATGTCCTACCTTCCAGAAAGTGGTTGATTTTCTGTTTGTAAAATTGCTGCTCTTCTCTTCTCTCTCCTGTTGAGTTTGTAGGTGTTCAGAATGGTTTGATGACTATCTAGCTGGACTTCTGGGACCTGATATCTCAGCCTCCTACTCCTCTGTCATCTTGCTCCTCCCCCCACAAAAAATTTGTTTTCTATTAACCATGATCACCATGTGTACATTACAGCCTTATGACTTACTCACTTTATTTTAAATTTGTTACTATAATTTTTTAAAAGTTAAAGTACAGTTGGCTTATGTTAGTTTCAGGTGTATAACATAGTGATTCTACATTTATATGCATTATGCAATGCTCACCATGTTAAGTCTAGTTACCATGTGTCACCACACAAAGTTATAATATTATTGACTATATTATCTATGCTGTACTTTCCATCCCCATATTTATTTTGTAACTGGAAGCTTGTACCTCCTAATCCCCCTCACCCATTCCACCCCCTCTCCCCTCTGGCAACCACTAGTTCTCTATATTTTGAGTCTGTTTCTGTTTTTTTTTTTTGTACCTTTGTTTCATTTTTAAAATTCCACATATAAGTGAGATCATCCAATATTTATTTTTTTCTGTCTGACTTCTTTCACTGCCCATAATACCCTCTAGGTCCATCCATGTTGTCACAAATGGCAAGATTTCATTCTTTTGGCTAATGGCTACTATCCCATTGTGTCTATATATATATATACCACATTTTTTGGTCCATTCATCTATTGATGGACACTTATGTTGCTTCCTTATTTTGGTTATTGTACATAATGATACAAAGCCAGACAAAGACACCACACAAAAAAATTACAGGCCAATATCCCTGTTGAACATAGATGCAAAATCCCCCCAAAATATTAGCAAGCTGAATTCAACTTATACATTACTAGAAAAAGACCTCTTGTCTTTTTGATAATAATCATTCTAACAGGTGTGAGGTAATGGCTCACTGTGGTTTTGAATTGCATTTCCTTGATGACTAGTAATGTTGAGCATCTTTTCATGCATCTCTTGGCTATTTGTGTACCTCCTTTGGAAGATACTGTCTTTTCAGGTCCTTTGTCCATTTTTAAATTGGGTTATCTATTTTTTGCTATTGTGCGTATGAGTTTTTTATGAATTTTAAATATTAACCCCTTATCAGATATGTGATTTGCATATAGGTGGTAAGTTTACTCATTAGTCTTTGCTTTTTGGGCAACGGAAAGGGGGGAGCTGAGATTTACCCTGAACTGTGGGTCCCATTGTCCCTTTCCCTGGACACTTCCTTGTCTGTTCTCCAGATCAAACTGTTTCCTATCTGAATCATCTCTCTTGCATCCTCTCTCTCATTCCCCCGGAGACCTATTCTCTGTTGTTTCTAGGCTACATCTCTTTCTGAAGCTGAGGACCTTGTACACATCCTTGACTCCTCTCTCTCTTTTTGCCTTCATCCAATTCATCAGCAAAGTCCTTTCGCTCTACTTTGAAATACATCCAAGATCTGACCTCTTCTCACCCTCTCTACTGCTACCACCCTGGTCCAAGCCATCATCTTCTGTCTCCCTGGGACTCTTGCAATTGTCTTGTAAATATTCTCCCTGCTCTTACCCTTGTCTTGTACAGTATGTTCTTAACATAGAAGCTGGGTGACCCTTTCAAAACTGAAGTCAAATCATATAACTTCTGTGATCTCATACCTCCACAGCTTCTCATTTCTCCCAGTAAAAACCATGGTCCTGGACGAGATCCATGACCTCACTGACTTCATCTCCAATTACTCTTATCTATGACTGCTCACTACACTCTAGCTACAGTGACTTCTTTGCTGCTTCTCAAACACACCAGGCATGCTCTCACCTTAGAGTCTTTGCTGACTCTTATTCCCACTGCCTGCAATGATCTTCCCCTAGATATCTACAGAGATCATTCATCACCTAAAGGTCTCTGCTTAAATCATGATCACAATGGCATTTGTGCAAGTTGTTTCCCTGGGAATGTGACCTAAGGAAGCAGGAGTGAGGGTCTAGGAAATCAAAACAGGGACAAAGGGAAGGCCAATATAAAGATCAATTATGGATTTGGCCACAGCTATGGGTGAGTGTTTTCTCAGTTCTGCTAGATATCTCAGAGTATGTACACTAAGTTTATTAGCACCATTTTCTGCAGGCTAAAAAGGGAAAAGCATTTATCCACCAGCTCCCCACCCCCCATGCAGGACAAACTACATAATTTGTAGGACCCAGTACAAAGTAAAAATGCAGGGCCTCTTGTTCTGGGTCAGAGAAAGAACTCTTGACAACATTACTAATTCTCTCTTTGTTCCTCCATGGCTCCTCCTTTTCCCTGTTCCAAAGGAGCTAGGGAATGGTGCAAGCACTCCTTGGCACAACCCGTACCTTCTCCTGGGGTCATGGCATCAATACATTGGGAGGATGAACAATGGAGTTTCTCATTCTTATTCTTTCTCCTGTTTGTGAATTTGCCTGGATTGCTACCTTCCTTCTTCTAGTGTGTAGCTGAGGTTGGGTGATGGGTATTGACTTGACCAGTGACATGCTAGCATAGACCTTGGGCTGGCAACAGGTCTTCCTCCTGGTACTTGTTTTGAGTATGAAAACAGCAAATAGGTGCAGTCTTGACTTTCCATCTTGGCAAAGACTGCCGGTTGATTGTCAAAATATGTTCTTCCTTTCTTCCTAGGAACATAGTGCGTAGTTATACCTTCCCCAGGCCCTTGTGCAGTAGGTTTAGCCATTTGGCTAAGTTCTCCCTCAGCGAAATGTGAATGAAAGTGATAGGTGCCACTTGCAGACCTTAAGAAAGCGAATATGCCTCCTCTATACTGCAACCCACAACAACCTAACTTGAACCAAACAGATGACATCCATGAATGAAGGGATGAAGGGGCAGCCCCACAAAAGGAAACCAGATCCTTAAATGATCACAGGTCATATAGAGCCGACTTGCTTACCATCACTTATGTACTTACATCACAAATAGTATGAGAGAGATATATCAACTTCTTTTTAAAAAATTCTTGTATTGTGAATGCTGTTTATTAAAGCAGCTCACCATTTTGTCCTAAAACACTGTAAATGGGCTCTATATAGACAGAGCCCCAAATTCAAATTAGGACCTTTTTGCTTCAGTTAAATCTTGTGCAGGTGAAGGCAAGCCTTATTATACCTGTAAACAGAGATTGAGTTGTTCCCCTGGTGGGGAAGTATGCACAGACATAGTCATAAAGTCACTTGTCCTCCCGGGGTGGAAGGAGACCTGGCTAATATCAGAAGTCATACCGAAGTTGGAGGCAAGGGTACAGTCTGGCTATGGAAAGCCCAACTGGTCCATGTAGGGACTGAATCCATTAAGACCTTAGCTTGATGGGGGCACCTGGGTGGCTCAGTGGGTTAAAGCCTCTGCCTTTGGCTCCAGTCATGATCTCAGGGTCCTGGGATCAAGCCCTGCATCGGGCTTTCTGCCCAGCAGGGAACATGCTTCCCCTTCTTTCTCTGCCTGCCTCTCTGCCTACTTGTGATCTCTCTCTCTGTCAAATAAATAAAATCTTAAAAAAAGAACTTAGTTTAATTAACAATAAGCATGATACAACAGAGTTAATGATCCCAGGAGAAAAAGAGCCTGAGTGTATGAGAAGTTGTTTTCTTGAAAAATAATAGGGAAAGAAAACCTTTACAATTCTAATAAAGGATCCTAGACATGGAAGAGAAAAAGTCACATTTTTGTCATTCTAACTTGATTTTACGGTTATTAAAGATTGTATTCTGTGGGAAATTTCATGTGAATGGCTTATTAGAGCTTCAGATTTTCTGGAGCAAAGAAAAGTAAGGTTGTCAAAGAATTGCCAAACCTCAAAGACTCTTGATACAAGATACTCTGAATCTTCATGGTCTGGACAAACTATTCTTTCTTTAGGTAACTGGAAATGGAATCTTTTGTCTTCTTATAAAGCGATGGAAGGCCTTTGTTGATTCCATGAAAGCAGAATTGTGGGTTTAAGAAACATTACTGTGTCACCTCCTCGAAGACGCTGAGCAATGTGCACCCTTTAAACATGAAAGAAGGAGAGTGTGAATTATTTTAGCTGCAAGTTTAAAGACTGATCTTAGAAACATAATTATTTAGCAAGTAAGATTTACTCTTTATAATTGGGGGGATAGGAGATGAACCTGCACAAAGAATTAAGCCCATGTAAGAATTAAATATTTATTTGCCTTCTAAAAAAGATTGAAGCAATAAATCATAAAAATTTCTTTGACAAAAGTCTTTGAAAACAACTTTTCATCTCTTTCAAAGGAAAAGAAAATCTGTCACTTGGTTAGCACCAGGTGGTATTAGTTGATTGATGTTTTTCAAATAGGGAGAATATATTTTAAATGAGTTGGGGGATATTTGTGATATTTTTCTTGAAAGTGAGTGCTATTCTCTCAGGTATGGAGTAATCAGCATTTGCATGTCATGAACTTTTTGTTATTTCATATCTTTGGTGCCTGTGGGAGCCGTGTTGTCTCTTCATAGCTAAGTGATGGCTCAGTTAGCTTGGCTTCCCAACCAGTCATCCCCAAACTTAGTGGCTTCAGGCCATAATCAGCTTATTTGCTCACAGTTCTGTTGGTCAGTTATTTGGGTTGATCAGTTATTGTGCTGGTCCTACCTGCAGTCACTGACACACTGACCTGGGGTCACTTAATGCAGTGAAGCAGGAGCGAAGGGAGAGCCAAATGCAGAATGACTTCACCCTTCCCTCCTACTTTGTTATGGAAGGGTCTTCTGCTGGCAAAAGCTAACCAGAACTTTGCTGGCAAAGAGAGTCTTGGAAATGTAGGTTTTCAGGCTTTCAGCAGTCCAGGGAAGATTATAGAAGGTCAGGTGTGGACCCTAAGTACCCACAGACGATATCTGATGTAACTAAAGGAGGGAAGGAAGGAAGTTGAAAGAATTAATGAGACAAAATATACAAGTTGTATAATATGGTGCCTTGGTACATAGCAAACACTCACAAAGTGTGTAATTGTGGGTACAAATACACATAGGGAATAGTCATTGTACATATATCTACCTTGCTTCTGCTAAATAGGTCTTTACAAACTAAAATGTTTTTCTCTTTTTTTCCCCTCCCTATGGTCTCTTAGATTATATTAAGAGCTCCACATAATATATTTTCTGATTTATCTTGAAATGTTTAGCTACTGGAAGTAGATTTTTAAAACTTTTTTTTTCTATAAAGTGTTCTAGAAATATAAATGTAGCATATTAGAAGCTTCTAATATATTTCATTTTGCTTCAGTGGCTACGAGGAGTGGATTACCACTTGTCTAAAAGTCATGGAATTTTATCAAATAGGAGTATCTCTGTGACTAATTTTCCTTTTATTTCTGTGATTTCTTTGCTTTTTGTTGCTCAGATTTCAGAGTTGTGATGAATTTTGCATTAACACAAATCTTGGAGATGACAGTAGAATTGACATTTCTTCATGAAAGCAACTGCAGATCTGGACTTTTCATCCTGCCAACCGTGGCCAACTTCTTAGATTACTTTGCAGCCATCACCAAATGGTCTCCCATTTCCTGGAACTCAGGCAGTTTTTCTCCTAAGGCCAGATTTTGAGGTCCATCCACTAAGGCAGTTTCTGGCTAGTAGAAGCTTCCCTGAACTTGGTGTTCCTCTGGGCATGCTCAGTAGTCGACTAGTTCCACCAAGTGGTGGAAAATGAATGGGAAAAGTGTATGAAATGAAAAAATGGGGGAAAACTCCTATATGAGAAAGAGGAAGCATTCCACCTCACCTTCATCTAGACAATTGTCAAGTAGATATGAATTATGACAGCACAGTCTACAGTGGTAGCTAGGGCTATTGGGTATGGCTGGAGGTGGATAAGCCAAATGGATAGACCCGCTCTTCTGCTCTTGTGCTCTGTCAAATACATATGTCACATTGTTTGGTTAGCTTCCCGTGCTCTACCACATGATTGTCTCACTTATACTTGCCCGTATAGATGATACCTTTATACTTGCCTGTGTATCAGGCAGATATCTTTAAAATAATTAATTTCCTATCATCTTTATGATAAAATTCACACCTCTTGCCATGGTGGCCAAGGCCTTTCCTGTTTTGATGTTGGCTACTTTCCCATCCGGCCTAAACTCCTGCTACTCCCCACCTCATAGGTTATACTCCATGCTGAATTTCATCACCCACATCCACCAGCCACCAGTCACAGCTCACCACCAATAATCAACAACCACCATCTGCTCACTATTCCTGTCCATGTCCAGTAAGCCCTGCTTACTAGGTCTATCCATTTGGCCTATCCACCTCCAGCCTTACCCAATAGCCCTAGCTACCACCATCATCTCTCCCCCCCACATATGAATACCAACAGTAGCCAAATTTACTCCCCCTAATTCCCAACCCTTTGGCTTAGTTCTGTTGATTCTCCTTAATATCTCACTAAATGTCCCATGCATCATTTCTCTTCTCCCTAATTCTTCCTTGTTCTAGATCAAACTACTACCATCTCTCTGCTGGAATACTGCATCAGCCTCGTGACTAGGCTCCCTACCTCCAGGTTAGCCTCTCTCCAATCTATCCACTGCATGCTGCTGGAGTGATCTTTCTGACATCTAAATATGACTGCATATTCCCAGTTATAAAAGACAGTGATGGTCATTAGTTCTGTCTACTAAATATATCTGGCTCATCACTCTTCTAGATACATGGTAGGATCACACTTCTTTAACCCCTTGAAGTTAGGTATGATTGTATGACCTGCTTTAGTGAATGAAATGTGAGCAGAAGGACTGAATGACGTCTTGAGGAAGAAACTTCAAGAGCCAGTGTACAATTTGCCCTATTCTCTGTCTCTTTGGCTCCCAGTGGTGGCTATTCTGTTAATCTGCATCCATGAGTGAGAGCCCCCCAGACTACTCAATAGATATGTAGCATGAGTAAGAAACAAACCTTGTTATTTGAAATCACTGATTTTGGGGATTTTGCTGAGGTATAATCTGGCATACTTTGAGTAATGCAAAGATTAAGGTAAAACTCAAACTCTTCAGCAAAATAATGATGTCCTTTATATAAATTTTTTTTAAAGATTTATTTTTATTTTATTTATTTGAGTCAGAGAAAGAGAGAACATGAGAGGGGAGAGGTCAGAGGAAGAAACGGGCTCCCGGTGGAGCAGGGAGCCCAATGTGGGACTCGATCCTGGGACTCCAGGATCATGACCTGAGCCAAAGGCAGCTGCTTAACCAACTGAGCCACTCAGGCACCCCAATGATGTCCTTTATAATCTGACCTTCCAGTCTCATTTTATTCTATTTATCTCCTCACATCCTATGCTCTAGACAAACTACTCTTCCTGGTATGTGCTCCCGTGCTTTCCTGCTTTGGTTATTTGTTGTTTCACCTGTGCTTCTAACTCAGCATGTCCAAAAACCATTTCTGCCTCTTTAAACTCTGATAGCATTTTATCTGGGTCATTTTTCTATTTGTATCAGAGTTTCTTAGGTATGTATTTTATTTACTCTGTTTGCCTGGAATCTCCTTCATGCCAGTGTTTCAGTCTAAATCATCTTTGTATTCGCCTACACATTTAGGTCAATGCCCTTGATCATGTTAGCACTTAAAGATTTGTCAAATGAGTGTACTCTGTTCCTGAAATACAGTATAATTATAACATCATCTTAATTTTTGCTATAGGGTTTTTTAAATGGAAAAAATAGCTTTACTGAGGTATAAATTGATATATTAAAAAGCCTGCAAATGTTTAATGTATACAATTGATGGGTTTGGACATAGGCGTACACCCATGATACCATCACTACAATCAAAGTATTAAAACATATCCATCACCCCTAAAAGTTTCCTTGCATCCCTCCCCTTTTTTGTTGTGATAAGAACACTTAATATGAGATCTACCCTCTTCACACAATTTTAAGTGCACAATCCATGTTGCTAACTATAGGAACTGTGTTGTACAGCAGATTTCTAGAACTCTTTCTCCTTGCATAATCGAGACTTGATACCCATTGAACTATCACATCCCATTTCCCTTTCCTCCCAGCCGTTGGTAACCACCATTCTGTTTTCTGCTTCCATGAGTTTGACTATTTTAGATACCTCATATAAATGGAGTCATACAGTATATGTCCTCCTGAGACTGACTTATTTCACTTAGCAGTGAATCCTCAAGGTTCATCCATGTTGCCACAAATGATTGGATTTGCTTCTTTATAGGCTGAATAATACTCCATGATATGTATATACCACATTTTCTTTATCTATCCAGCTGTTGATTGATATTTGGGTTGATTCCATATCTCCGCTATTATGAATAATGGGACAGTTTGTTTTGTGTAACTGGGTGGGTCAGGGGGTAACTCTGAGAAAGGGTAGGGAACTGACTAGGGGGATGGGATGGAAAAGGAAAAAGGGGAGAGAACAGTGAAGTTCATGCATCGTTACCTGGCATCTGCCCAAACCCTAACACTGTGCTAGGCACTGTGAAGAATTTCCAGGAAGAGGACTTGAACTCTTGATCCCATGAACTTATTGTGTGGTGTGGTGATAGAACATTATATGCATGAAACAATATAAAACTGATGGAGATTATAGTACAGACCTGAATTACTGAAATCCTGTCCCACACAGTGAATTTTCAACTATTTCTGTGATATGCTATTGTATCTCTAAGACTATTACAAAAATTTTCAAGCAAAGTTAGTGACAGTGTACCTCAATTAAAAAATTGCCATATACTTAAATTAGGGGGAGGGAGGTAATGCACAAAATCGTGATTGTTGCAAATCCAAACCATGACCAACAGCAAGCTGTTGTGGATATGAAAAAACTGGCTGAGTTGGAGCTTGCGCCCACTCGGATTTCTGTGGTTGATTCTATTCTGTGTGACTGGATAGCATTTTTAATCTCTGAAACTCTGAAGCAATCTGACGTGATTTAAATGTCGTGTGTGTGTGTGTGTGTGTGTGTGTGGTGTAGTGCTGATAAATGCTCTATGTTTATCCCGGGAGTGGGGGGCTGGGAGACTGGGAGGCCCTGATTTGTCACATTTGCCTATTTCTGTGGTGTCAGTACTCCCACCATGGCCACTTGTAAAATTGCCAAGTGAACATTGACTGTGGAGTTGGGAAGGGGCTTGTACAGTTAGCTCTCAAAAGCCCCTGCACACTGGCTCCAATGCACCACGTAGTGAGGAGGTGGGTGGGAGGAGGGAGGCAGAATGATGGGTGAGGGTAGCCAGGGATATAAACCAGCAAAGGAACTGCTTTAAAGACCCTAAAGTGAGAAACAAGGCCAGCGGTTTGGAGAATTTTGAACTACAGTAGACATTGGAACAATATGGGTTTGAATTGTGCTAGTCCGCTTCTATGTGGCTGTTTTCCAATGAATATAGCACAAGACTGTAAATGTATTTTCTCTTTCTAAAGATTTTCTTAAAGATATATATATATAATATATAAAATATATAAATAAAAAATATATATATTTAAATATTTTATTTAAAGAGGCAGGCAGAGAGAGGGGGAAATCAGGCTCCCTGCTGAGCAGAGAGCCCCATGTGGGGATTGATCCCAGGACCCTGAGATCGTGACCCTAGCTGAAGGCTGAGGCTTTAACCCACTGAGACACCCAGGTGCCCCTTAAAGATATATATTTTTAATTTATTTGTCAGAATGAGAGAGAGAGAGCACAAGTAGGGAGAGCGGCAGGCAGAGGGAGAAGCAGGCTCTCTGCAGAGCAAGGAGCTTGATATGGATGCGGGGCTCAATCCCAGGACCCTGGGATCATGACCTGAGCTGAAGGCAGATGCTTAACCGACTGAGCCACCCAGGCGCCCCACCCCCCCTTTTTTTAAAGACCGATTTTGGCTTTTTAAGAAGTTACTCACTTTGAAACTCATCTGTAGTGATACAAATCAGAATAGTGCTTGCCTTCTGGGTGTAGATGGGGAGGAGGCACGGGGGAGCATTCCGGGGTGCTGAAAACTTTCCATATCTTGATTCGGGTAGTGATTATGCAAGTTCATTTATATCTCAATAATAAATAAATAATCATAAAAAATTTGTTGACTTTCGGGGTCGTTGGGGGAAGGGAGGGAAAAACGAAACAAGAGACTGGAGAGGGAGACAAACCATAAGAGACTCTTAATCTCAGGAAACGAACTGAGGTTTGCTGAGGGCGAGTGGGAGGGATAGGGTGGCTGGTGATGGACATTGGGGCGGGTCTTTGCTATGGTGAGCGCTGTGAATTGTGTAAGACTGATGATTCACACACCTGTACCCCTGAAGCAAACAATACAGTATATGCTAATAAAAAAATGTGTTCACGTTGAATATCCTGTCTCCTCCCTGCGAAATGTTTCTTCTAGGTATATGTTAGATAAAAAATAGTGGGAAGGGAGTGGGAGGCAGGGAAGAAATGCAAATTATCTTATTAGGCAATGCACATCCCAATAACTACTATATACGATGTGTTTTGCACAGTGTACATTTCACACTGTGCATTATTCATTATACACACGGTGGTATTAGCTAGGAAATTGGGATCAGGTAAATAACACCAGGAAGTAATGACTGTTGACATTACATGTAGTAATCTGTTTTCCTGGAACAAACTGCAAATGTATTCTGTTTGGAATTAATACAGTATTTTAAATTTTATCCATAAAAATGACTTATGAGATTGAATCCATTAGTTTAATGGAATATCACAATCATTATTCCAAACTTATTTATATTGCAATCAGTAGAATGGGATGTCTCTTCCGAATAAGAAAATGAATGTGAATGCCAAAGATTTTCTCTTATTTAATTTTAATAATTGTAAATCATCATATGTGATATGTATTTTTCATATTTATGCCTGTAAGTAAATCCCACTGGAGAAAATAGAATAGGGGAAAGCCATATTAAAACCTACAAACTGTTTCTCTCAGATGGTTTTAGGGTTTTCTGTTTCCACAGTGAAATGATCAGCATTAAGGCATGGTCCCTACTGAGGGTCAAGTATAGGCCAGCAGTAATGGACAAGGGAAAGCCCATGGCATGGCACTCATTATATGAAGCATTTCAGAGGAGCCTTGTATCTCACCAGGATATTTGTCAAGGCTGGAGCTCCTAATCAAGACCTTGGAAAATCCTGGAATGGCAATTCCTTTTGGAAAGAATGTTAAAAAAATTTTTGAGTGGGATGTTGTTGGCTCCACTGCCTCTAGAAATTAGCTAATCAACAGGCTTAAAATTTTACTATTAGACACTCATTCCTTTGGTTTGTAATATTGCCTCTGCTGGATAGCCCAATTAAAATATTCTACCACTTACAAGTTGGGGTTAGCAAGCTTCTTAACCTGTTTGTGCCTCAGTTTCCTCATTTGTAAAATGGAGAAAATAAGAGTACCTGCATTACAGGCTTGTGATGATTAAATAGTAAATATGACTCTCAC
This sequence comes from Nasua narica, assembly GCA_028533885.1. Classification (NCBI taxonomy): domain Eukaryota; kingdom Metazoa; phylum Chordata; class Mammalia; order Carnivora; family Procyonidae; genus Nasua; species Nasua narica. Next base: position 79,770,665 of record CM052801.1, on the reverse strand, counting down.
ATGAAAGCATGGTTGATTTATTATATTGTCAAGTCTCTTCTAAAGGTACAATTTCAGAGACGACACTCAGAAAGAATGAATTAAATTGGAGGCGTCTATATGTTTCTGTGTCCCTTATAGGAGAAATAGAGGGTTCAGGAACCAGGGAGTGGAAACAGGAATGGCCTTGCTAGACATCACTCCCAGTGATCCGGTAGAGGATTTTGGGTTTCCTGTCTCCGGAACTCTCTGCTTCACAGTGTAAAGGGGCTACACTCTCCCCAGGGAACAAAACAAGGATCCCATTGACCTATAAGCTACAACTGGCACTTGGACCCTTTGTGTTCCTTGTGTCCAATGACCAGCAGCCAAGAATAGGACTCGGCAGCCTATCAGGTATAATTGATCCTCATTGGCTGGAGATAAGAATAATGTTCCACAATAAGACTAGAGAGGAATAGGTGGCACTCAGGTGACCCACCTGGGTGCCCCCTGATAATCCCCTAGGCTTCTGTTACTGAATGAGCAGTGTGCGCAGCAACCTCACTCTAGAAGGGTATGGTTTACTGATCTTTCAGGAATGAGGTTCTGACTCAGACTATCAGATGAACCACTAAAACCTGCCAATGTGATAGCTGAGGGGAATTTAGAATGGATAGTGGAAGAGAAAGGCAATGAGGACAGTTGCAGCTCAAGACCAAGTTGAAGTGCTATTGGGAGGCTGCACTTTATCCCACCCTGTCCCTGTTGTAAGGGCCACAGGAGCCCTGGAGGGGCTTCTCCCTGAACACGTGTGGAGAAGCAGATCAGCACAATACAGGGACGGACT
>CM052801.1:79662828-79769357 GCA_028533885.1 Nasua narica | reverse complement strand
CGGTGGTGATTAACACCCTGTCCTGTTGTCCTCTCTGCATGGCTCAGCCCTTTGTGGCAGTGGCAAGAGTAAGGAAGGAGAGCTAAAGAGTGGGCTGCTTAAATTACTCAGAATGCTTACACAAATACACATGCTTGGCTTTATATAAAGCAGATACACACACCCCACCCATTCTTTCCTTGTTCTTTCCTTGGTTCCATCCAGGTTCCACCTCATATCTCCCTGAGCATTACAAGAACCATCTTTTTATATTATGCTTCCAAAGATGATTCATGTAGCTTGTTTGGAACCTGCACATTCCTTCACTGGCAACAACTCTAGTTGGTTTTCTTCCATGTGAGTGCAAATTGTATTATAATTCCAAGATCCAAAGGATGAGAAGAATCATACACTTACTTTTCACTGCATCTTATAGCCGTACAAGTTGATGTTAAACTGACCCATTTGTTTTTTCATCATTATTGTACTGTGAATTCTGCTTGTGAGTGAAATCCCATTTGTCAGGTTGTCACATCTACCAGTTTTAAAGTTTATTAGATTTATTCCTATATTTTACTTTACTCTTTATCAGTGGGGTTTTAAGTCAGGATGGAGACTCTTAGAGGGCACTCTGGTTTAGCTGTAGGGTGAGGGTAAGAGCAGAGGCAACAATTTCTGTGTTGGACAAGCTGAGTTTGATGTGCTTATGGGATAGTGCAAGTGAGGAGGTACCACAGATGTTGGGATATACTGGTTTGACGCTCAGGAGAAAGTTTTGAGATGGAAATGGGGACTTGAGAGACAGCATAATATAGGTGGAAATGGAAACTACGGGAGTAGCCAGAGAGAGTGTACAAACTGAGACGAGAGGAAGAAACATGATGGAACTCAGGAGAACATTGACATTAAGAGATAGAAAAGGAGACCAAGAAGCAGGAGAGAAATTAGCAGCAAAAGGGTAAGAGGAAGATCAGGAGAGAGTGCTGTTATGGAAGTCAAAGGAATAGAGATTTTCAAAGTGGGACAGGTTAATAGCATTAAATTCTAGAAAGTGGCCAAATAAGATAATGACTATCAAGTAGAGCAAAGTAGGGGTTAGCAAACTTTTTATGTAAAGGGAAAGTTAGTAAATATTTTAGACTTTGTGGGCAATACTGTTGCAAGAACTCAATTCTGCCATTTTAGGGTGAAAGCAGCCCCAGATGATATGTAAATGAATAGGCACGGCTGGGTTCCAATAAAACTTTATTAACAAAAACAGGCAGTGGGCCACATTCAGCCTGTGGGCCAAAGTTTGCCATCCCTTGTGATAAAGTAGGATTGTAGTTTACTGATGACCTTGTCAAGAGCAGTTCTTGTGGAGTGGTGGGGTAGAAGCCATAGTATAATTATTGAGGAAAAAGAGATGGGGAATAACAAGATTTTCCAAAGCTCTGTTGTAAGTGGGGAAAATGTAGGCCTTAAAAGCCCTTGCCAGGTTGAGAGTTGGTTTCCAGTCTTTCAGGAAAATTAACACTCTCATCGGGGAAGATGGCAGTGTGGTTTGGAAATATTTGTAAAGTTGTTTCCCCCATCAGCCTACATTCAAGCTTCTTGTGAGCTGTTGCTAGAGCTTTGACTTGTGCAGGCTTAATGAATATTTATTAGGAAAAATTTAAATCAACCATTTTACTACAGGACTGAAACTCAGTGAAACCACTGAAAGGCCAGTTTTGCCGAATCCGCTGACATGGGGAGAGAATTATTCCTTAGGCTGACATTGCAGATTCTTTTATACTTTTAGTTATTATTTATTAATTATTTTATTATTTTATTTTTCAAGATTGAGCAAGAAAGAGAGAGAGTGTGAGTGGGGAGCGGGGCAGAGAGAGAGGGAGAGAATCTTAAGCACCTTCTGTGTTGATTGCAGGGACCAACTCGGGGCTCGATTTCATGACCCTGAGATCATGACCTGAGCCAAAATCAAGAGTCGGACGCTTAACCAACAGAGCGATTCGAGTACCTTGGTTCTTTTATACTTTCCTAGAGAGGGTATTGTGAGTCAGTAAATAAGCAAATATCTCCTGATCTGAGGATGGCAGGAAAGTGATCATTCTGTGGTTCTCAGCAGCTAGGGGCCTGCAAGAGTTAGGTGTGACCCCTCAATTGAAGAGGCTCATGGGTTTGGAGGCACAAAAGTCCCACCTGAATGTATTAGGAAGCACACATGCGAGTGAACAGGCGGAAGGAAAGTCTTCATGTTGGGCTCCTTGCAGTTCTTTCTCTGAGTAAAGCGCTGGGCGCGATGGATGTAGATTCATCGTCTACCTTGCCACCACTCCCGCAGGTCCCCTGAGGGCAGGAGCCAAGTTTGCTCCTGCTTCGTCTGTGATGTTACAAGGACAATGCCTGTCAAAGAGCCTGGGCATCTTGCCCGTTCAAATGAGTTTGTGACCCCTCAGTTTTGAAGATGCTAAGGAACTGGTGGTAGGTTTGGGACAATGACAGACCCTCCATAATAACTTCCTCCGTCCTCTCCTGACAACAGTGACAAAAGGCCTCCCAGGAAGCCTTTTGAGAAAGCCCAAATGTGTGTCCTGCATCTTCACTGAATATGATTGTCTCGTCTACAACTCCTAGTCTTAGATGTGCAAGACATTTCCCAGCACCTCATTCTTCAGCTTTCAATTCTAGAGGCAAGTTGCATTAATTCCCCATGACACTCTTCACTCTCTTCCAAGTCCAGAGTGATAGGGGTGAAACCATCAGTCTCTCTAGTGGCCCCAGATTCAAAAGAGACTTCCTGTTGGGATGGCAAGTTCTGTGTGTGCCCACAACTGAATGCAGATATATTGTGGCTGAGTGTCCTATCTGCCAAGTGATCTGGTAATAAACTGGTTTCCCAAAGCCCAGTCCAATGGAGTGAGGATAGGAGGGGAGGGGCACGGCCCAGAGTAGCTGAATAACTGGCTCTGGCTCCAACCGATAGGAGGTTTTGGTGATATAACTGGCCCATGGACCTTCTGAGACAGCATGTTACTCTATCCCGGGATCACGACCTGAGCCAAAGACAGATGCTTAACCGACTGAGCCACACAGGTGCCCCACAGGAGTCTGCATTCTGAGGGATAATGGTTCTGCTTCTTGCTTCTCAATGTGTTCTCCTCCTCTAGGTTCATCTCCTCAAGTCACAGTCAACCCTCTCTCCCCACCCAGTACCAGGCAGGTGATTTACAGTTCTCGCTTGAGCCTACCAAGATTTCCTTGAGTATACTTACCCTTCCCAGTGGAAGATTCTATGGTGCAATCGAATGTGAATCTTGACAGGCAAGGAAACCAATGCGGGGACCAAGGGACATTTTCCTTTTGTGCTTGGGGGTTGTGAAGCTCAAGACCTTTTTGCAGACCTGGTTGGCAAGCCCGACCCGATGTGTAAGCAAGATACATAGCTACCCGCCGTCTGATTTGAGAAAGACAACCTGCATTCCTTTGGCTTCTCCCTCCCACCATGGAGGAAAAAAAACAAACCCAAACCCCACCCGAACCCAAATTGTACTCTATTATCCTCTGCCACAGCACCCGAGAGTGGCTTTTCCTTCAGGGTAAGCAATTGGAAGTTGCTGTTAAAATGGAAATCTATTATTTTGAAAGGTCTGGGGGCATCATTTGGTACTTGAACTGATTTTATCAGCCCCTCCCTCCCTGGGAACTACCACTCCAATCTGGTCACTAAATCTGCTCCCTAGGGACTCAGTTCTCTGCTGGTGGGACTGCTGTGGGTGTCCTAACCAAAGACAGGAAAGCAGCTGAAGAGCCATAAAGCATGATGGTTGGCCAGCCTGTCGCCATTTCTGAGGACAGTGAAGATGGGAGTACTCTGCCAAGGCCTCCCAGCCAAATTAACCTCAGTGTGTTTACATCAGTCTACCCTCGAGAATCTTCTGAGAGCTTTCCTTTTCCACCCTGAGTTTTCTGTTTCCAAGGCCTCAGGCTCCCTGTTCAAAGTCCACGACCCCTGCTAGCTTCCTTTCTCTCTCTAGCGTCTGAACTGCCCCTTTCTTCTTTCCTAGCTCTGGTGCAAATGATCCCTCCTATCATTATCCCCTGTTTTCTATGGGGACCAGAATGTAAAGCTGGCCTATATGTAAATACTTGCTGTATGTGTTGGATAAAACTGTATTCCATGGGTGCCTGGGTGGCTCAGTTGGTTGGGCAACTGCCTTTGGCTCAGGTCATGATCCCGGAGTCCCGGGATCGAGTCCCATATCGGACTCCCGGCTCTGCGGGAAGTCTGCTTCTCCCTCTGACCTTCTTTCCTCTCATTCTCAGTCTCTCGCTCTCTAATAAATAAAAAAAAAATTAAAAAAAAAAACAACAAAAACTGTATTCCATGTTCAGAATCTACAAATCAGACTAGATCTGTGGCCTTTCATTTCTCTCTCAGAACCATTGTAAAATCAGTACAGTCCTGAGTTCATTACTTCTCTCTGCACTCTAGAGCAGTGACCCTGGGTGGGATGAACGTTTTTTTCCCAATGGAACTTGAAATTACTCTCAGGAATTCAGACAGCAATATAAAACGTAGCCAGTTACCTTAGAGCACCAGAACGTGCACTTTGTGATGGTGTGGCCAAGCAATTGGAAGTGTTATTGAAGAACATCAATCGTTAGTTTGGGCAATTTGCTGGGAGATCAGATCTGGAGATGGGAGGTGGGAGACCAAGGTTAGGGTCAAAACCTCTGAGGAGAGGGTCCCAAAGGGTAGAGGAGACAAAATGGGAATGGAAGACCCTGAAGGCAAATTTCCTTATCAATGAAGTCCTGCTTCTTGCTGCTTGTGGACACCATCCCGACAAAATAACCTAAGGTCTGGGTGGCCCACTGCTATTTAGGTCAAGAGCTCTGAGCCTGACTGTGTGCGGTTGTAGCTGAGTGTCGGGCGGGGGCGGTGTCATCCTTTATGAGAATCACCGGCAAGGTGACTGTGACATCATTGGCAAAGGTTCTGGTGGGAAGTAAATTAGTGAACAATAACGTCTTGGCACCTGTATCCGAGCAAATTTTAAATAGTCAAAGCACAGACACGGAGTTCTTTCTTTACAATTTTATTTACAAAATGTATTAAAACTTTGTACAATACCTCATGGCAATGAGGCTCCGTAATTTATGCCCGCACATGCAATTTACGCTTTTACGGCCATTAGTTTGCTTGGCAATTTTTCTGTTCACTGAAGTACAGCTTTAACAACGAAAAGAAAAGAATCGGAAAAGAAAATCCTCAAGTGACTACCGCCAAACTCCCATAGCTTGAAGTTAGTAGCAGAAATTTGAAGCAATCAATGTTTTTTTTTAAACATGCAAGTTTTTAAAAAATAACAAACCAATTTACCCGCCTCTTCATTCCCAGTGAAGTTTCCTCTGAAAAACTGATTTGAGTCAATAAACATACATTTCTCTTTATACAGTGCCTCTGAAAACATTTGTGTGTAGGTCTGGTTGATTTGTTTTATACAGCTTCACATTTGCACGGCGTCAGCTTCCTGCTCTGGACATCATAGCATTCGGAAGTTGAAAATCACAGGTCCATGAAAACAAAACAGAACAAAAACACAACAGCTTTCTTGTTGTTGGTTCGATATCATTTAAAATTTGACAGGTGAGTTATTCGCTGATGACACAATTTTTGGAATGAAAGTTTATATTACACTTTTCTGGAAACGTTTCATTGGAACGAGACTTCTTTCTTCCTTTTCTGAAGACAAGAGCGAATGGGCAGCGAGTCGGCTAAGCATCTAAAGGTCACACTTGGGAAATGAATTCGAGTTCCTAGTTTTTACAGTCTGGAAACTTCCCAATGCACGTCACTGATGAGAGCAAACTACTGAACTACAGAAAGCATACGTCAGTATATAGGAGGTAATTAGTGAGCGGAGACTATTTCCTCTGACTGTTCTGATAATGCCAACGGCAGGTACGCAATTAGTTACTTGATAGCCCGTGGAGCAGTGGAGCGATCTTCTGAGAGAGCCAGTAGAGAGACTGCTCCGAGCAAGGACCTAGGAGTGATGCTGAGGCCCTCGATTTAGCAGTAGGTTTGGGAATGCATTTTAGTCTTTGCAAACTAGAAAAGGACACATGCAGTCTGACGGAGAGCCTCGGGCAGTAACAGGCAACAGCTGGGAAGACAGACCTAGCAAGAGTAAAGTCGGACTGAGAACTGTGGTCTGAACCCACTGGCCCGCCTTGCAACGTGGTCCTATCTCCGAAGTGTACACTTGGAAGGCATACTTAGCGGAGAAAGCAGAGCTAAACACAGTGTTGTTTCTGAGAAAGATACTCTAAACACATTTGGGAGTATAGGCAGCATTTCCCTCACCTCAATGTTAAATACTCAGCTATATTGACTTAAAATGCACACTGAAGCAAGAAAAACAGATCTGTGAGCTGCAATTCCAGGCTTCTTGGAGAGCCCCGGGATCCGTTTTAGGAAAGCACCGAGAGGTTTGCCTGATAGTGCCCCGTCCCTTGCTACACACAAAAGTCAATTTCCAAAGCTCTGTTAATCCCTTCACCGAGTGGGAAGTTATCAAAGCATTTTCACAAAACCATTTCAAGAACACAGAGAAGTCACGGTTTAGTCCCTTTTCCAAAGTGTTTGAATTTTCTTAAGTGTCACATTTACATTCTAAAGATATACACATTTCAGCAACGTTGAAAGGAATGGGTGCACAGAACATCACTACCAACAGGAACTACCAAAAACATCTGGTCAGCAGATCCTAGAAGAAATGCCAGTCTGTCTTCCCAAACACAGGGAGTCAGAGATTTTTTTTTTTTTAAATCAGGAGGAATTATTTTAGCTGAGATGGGCCTATTTGCTGAACTGGAATTTAAGATTTGTGTGTGTGTGTGTGTGTGTGTGTGTGTGTGTGTGTGTGTATTAAAGAACGTGGTGTTTGTTTATTGAGCAGTGGTATCAAAGAATGGCTTTTGTTGAATTAACTTTTTTTTAGTAAGATTTTTTTTCACATACTGGAATCTTGCATGTCCATTTTTTTTGTTGGTTTTAATTTTTTTTCAAGCAAAGCAAAAAGATTTCAATGATGGTTTGCATTGTCGCGAGTCTCAGAGTGTTCCATAAGGCACTGAAGGAAAAAAACATCAGTTTTTCCTATTGAAAGGTCATTGCACCATCAGCAATATTCGTGTCACGCCCGACACCAAGGAGAGTGAAATCTGGCTCAGGATCCTTGAAGCAGCCACGTTTTCGGTGATTCCTCTCATCACATGCCGCCAGTGGGATGGGATCTGCAAAGGCAAGGGGGGGGGGCACTTTCATGTGAACGGGCTTTCTCTTAGGAATCACCAAGTTTCTTATGGCTCAGTGTATCTTGGACAAGAACTGTGAGTGTTTTCTCAAACTGGCATCTCTGGGGCCGCACCCGGTTTGACTGGCTTTAGGCAACAAATCTGTTTAAATTCTCTCTCCTGATGCAAATGCTTTGCGATAGGTTAAATTAGGTTCTTCCTCTACTGTGCCTTGTACTAAGGAATATACGGATGTTGCATGAAGTCTAACTCTAGGCATTGATCACTTAGGATGCAGGTAGAGTAGGAAGTCTTGGTAGAATATATAGAGAGATATTCAGGACAACTAACCTGAGGGCTGTATTCTGATTGCAGAACCTGTGACAGAGGACTGTTTACCTAAGACAAAGGATAAATAGTGTTCTGTGTGGCTTGTTAGATTGAAATCCATTTGACTGTGAGAAGAAAATTTGCCATTCATTGCTGGAAAGATGACAGCGTGTCCCTCTTAATACCAACAACCTTGGTTATTCCAATCTGAAAACAGCACACGGGCCTTAAAGGGGCAGCACACTCCAGAAAGAGGTAAGAACAGTGGTGCCCATGAAGGGGCTTGGCAGCCATGGCATCTTTGCCCAGACATCACAGGCCTGACTGGGATTCTGATGCTGCCCTCCCATAGGAGGTATTAACTAGTGCGGGGCATTCCTTTGCTCCTGGCTCTGAAGCCTGCAGGGCACTTTCCTGCCTCCTCTTCAAGCTCATACCTGTCTCCTCCAACCTTTCTCTCTTTACCAAGGGAAACTGTTTTGCTTTTCTCCCGAGCCAACGATTTTCCCAGCAAGAATGTCTATGCATGGGCTGCAGAAGGAAAATTGATCATTTTGAAAATGGGCTGCATGAACAAAGTTAACATTTTCTGGGAAGACGAAACAGGACCGTCTTAGAGGAAAAATGGAAATCTTTTCCCTTAACTTCAGGCACCTTGAGGTCTTGAAAATGAGAAGCATTTCAAAAATATTGTTGAAGAAACCAAAGAAGCTAGAAGTAGTTCTTGATGGCAATGGGGAAATTGGGAAGAGTCTCTTAGGACGATTAGCAGAGCCAACCATAGGGTGCAATGAATCTGGAACACTCAGTGGTCACTCACCTGCCGAGGCAAGCTTGGTAACCACCCTTCCAGTAGTTGGTCAGTAACCCAGAGAGGCAGCAGATAGTCGGGAGGCTGTCTGCTCCCTAGTGGGTGTGGGATCTCGGACTGGTGCATGTGTTCCCACAAGTCCAATAGTCCTGACTCTTCTCACCCACACGGCAGGAGCAATGACTCCCTCTTCTTTCAAGGATGCTCTTTATTAACCAGGTTTCACCTGGATCATATTTTTGCATATGATTCGTCCTGGGGTCAGTGTCTTGAGGAATTACTGGTACCCCAAACTCCTAAGGCTGGCTCTGATAATTAGCAAGAAAAGTAAAATCTCAGGGTGCCTCTTGATCTCTGTGCCCCTGCATAGGCCATGACAGATCTAGGCCAATTCAGAGAACTGGAAGCCTAATAACTAGGTAACAAATGTGAAGTCATCAGGAGATCTTCCAGAACTTCATGGGAATTAAAAGATGAATGGATAAAGGGCTCACCCTTCACTTAACCGATATTATATGACCAAACTGGCTGAGAGCAGCAGAGAGGTTTCTGTTTCCTGCTCAGTTTGTTTTGTGACTCTTGGACTGATACATGGAAGGATTTTTCTGGCATCCTCTGAGGCTTTTCCTTCTTGTCTGGAGACTTCACATAGACTCAGAGGATAGATTTGTTTGCCGAGGCTTTCCCCAGCTTTTCTTTTCACCCTAAGATAGTTGCCAAGGTGCTAGCTAACTGGGCCATAACCACATTGGCATTGATGTCTATTAAAATGTGATCTGTGCCTCATTTAGCTAGAATTTTGCCTCACAAAATGGATCAACCAAGATGACTAAAGGAAAGCCAGGGGACCAAAAGCTGTGGCAATTTCATTTCTGGGTCTCCACTTGAGGACTGCAACATTCTGTCCAGAGGCTTGCTGACCCCAACCTTTTCTTTCTTTCCCCTTCCTCTCTTTCTCTCTCTACTTATTTCTGTCCTTTCCCCTCTGCCCTTCCCTCCCTCTTACCTTTCCTTCCCTAAGTTACATGCCCTGAGATCATTTTCTCTAGAATCTTACTACTCCCTGGACCAGCAGCAGCAACATGGCCTGGGAGATTGTGAGAGATGGAGACTCAGGTAGCATCCCAGACCTGCTCAATCCAAATGTGCATTTTTATAAACTCCCCATATGATTCGCAATGTACACTGATTTTTAAGAAGCACTGCTCTAGGGCTTTAACAAGAGATTGAGACTGTGGTAGTTGAGGAGTAGAGACATAGATTCCCGGATAGAATGGTTGATAATAAAGAGGTTGGTAATAAAGAGGTTGATAATAGAATGGAGGCTGTGTGACCCTGAGTCCTGATACCCGTCTCAGAAAGATTCTTTTTGGGGAAACCAGACGTGATTGACTGTACAACCTCACATGCAATGCTTAAGAAGTGAGGCATATGCTTTCTTTGGTAAACAAGTGTGACATAGACTTAGGATCTGCTTTCCATTTGAAGGGATCCCGTTGGGATTTCAAAGTTCCTGGAGGCCACCAGGCCATGGATGGTTAGAGGCAGACTTCTAACCTTTGCTAAACCAGAGAGATTCCAGCTATGGGAGGAAGGAGGGCTGGGTTCTAGACCCAGAATGGCCACTACCTAGTTGTGTTGCCTTGAGCAAGTCACTCGGTGTGACTGGGTCTTAGTTACCTGAAAGGGAAAATACTTCATGACCCATTGCCTCAAATGAGGCAAAGATGTGAGAGCACTTGGAAAACTGTTATGCTGATTTTAGGTGTATTCTGTTTTTGGATGCCAGTATTTCAGAATTTGGGATAATTAAGGTAAGCCGAAATCACTTATGTTCTACTCTCTGAAAAAGCAAATCATGTGCCCTGAATTGTGACGGGCATATATAACCTACTGAAGAGTAAAATACTGTGGGCACACAGGAACATGACACACTTGCATGCAAATAGTGCCAATTACAGATCGATCTATGTATTGTACATTCAGCAATGCAATGGGAACACTCAGTGGGTGGGTTAGTTCATGTTGTGGCAAAGGGTTGTGGTCTGCAGCAGGAGAGAACAACCAGCAACTTCACCAAACAAGATAATGCTTTCCATGGTGAAGACATATGGTTTATGTACATGAAATATTATTTAAAAGAGGATTGAATTTAGTTCGACAGTGTGAAATACAAGGAGATCAAAACGCAAATACTGCATTTGTAGAAACTCGAGTGCATTCAAGGTATTTGTATTGACATGACTCATGAGGTGAAACATCTCCCACCTAGAATGAGGGCTGTGGAGTTGCTAATTGTTCTGTTCCCCTTCAGATAGGTGTGTTAGCTATGACAGATGCACTTGAAGGTCACAACACTATATTCTTTTAAACACTTCCAGATTGGACAGATTAGCCCACTTCAAGCTTGCCTTTGAACATGTCCGAGCTATTGGTCGGGGTGGAGGTGGGGGTTTGGCTATAGCTACTGGAGTCACGGTGACATCAGTCAGGTTGATCTAAGTATGGATTTGGGGGCAGCCAAGAGCAGGGAGCCTAGACTGTTCTTTGGGAGACACTTACCTGAATATCAGTTCCAAGAAAGGGACAACAAAGGAACTCAAAGATTAAAGAAATGGTCTCAGGCTTAGGCTTAAGAGAACCACCGCACCCTTACAGAAGCACTGCATTTGTCAAGGGTGGCAGTGCCCCACTTCCATTCCTCAGTCTACCATCGGTTCCAGAGCCGCTGCTTTCTCTAGAACTGCACTGTCCAATATGGCAGCCACATGCGACCACTGAACAGTCAACAGGAGGCTAGTCTGAGTTTAGATGTAGCAGAAGTACAAAATACACCCCAAATTTCTAAGACGTAGCCTGAAGAAAATAACAAACTATCTCATTCGCTTTTGATATTGAGAACATGTTGAAATGAGATCTTGCATATATTGAGTTAAAGAAAATGTAGCGTTAAATTAATTTCACTTGTGTTACTTTTAAAAGTGTGGCGACTAGAGCACTTCAGATCACACATGGGGTTCACATATGCAGTTCACAAACATTCCCATTGAACAGTGCTGCTCTAGAGAATTTCTTCTACTTTTGGGTCACACACCACAGTACGATTACGACGGTGCTATTAGAAAAGCAGCGCTGCCCGACAAGAAAGCGCAACCATTGTTCACAAAGAATCAAATGGTTGCAAAGGACGGACGGTACTTGAAACAAGAAACTGAAGTGAAAAAACAAAGGGAGAGAGGAGAGAGAGAGAGAGAGAGAGAGAGAGAGAGAGAGATTAACATATAGTAAGGTAAGGCTGATTAGTTTACTAGACCTTGACCGTACCCCTAGATCTTAACACTCTCTGTTCCATACACGTTGTAGCCTTCTCTGTATGTAGCGTAATTTTGAGTGTTGGTGGCAGGAGCAGGCTTAAAGTTTTGGGTGTTCTTTGTGAGTTTCATGCGTTTGGACTCTGCCCGTGATTTGTAACAGAATTCTATCAAGGCCACCATCATGGCCAGCCCCAGACCTCCGACAAGTATATAGAAAACGCCTGCCACATTGCTCAGGCTCAGAGCGCTGGTCTTGTCCTAAGAGAAATGAACAACGTGATTAGTTCTTGGGGAAAACACAAGCAATGGGACATCACAATACATGACAACAATATAGGATAGTTCTAAGTTGTAAAATAACATTGATGTAAGTAAGTATTATGACTCGACTCTGGCAACTGGCTGAGGTTTCACAATGGCCCACAAGATGGTAGATTGTGCCTCTGTTGACAGCTGTGGTCCTCACCTAGCTGTTCATTTATTTTGACTCCTTAATTCCTTTGGTACCTCAAAATGGTGTCAGTGACTAAATAAAACAGTGCTTGGCCACGGGAGCAAAAGTGTAAACACAAGCACAATTTATTCCTCTGCCGGCCTCAAAGCACCATTTGCCAGAGTCGAGCTGTGACATAATCTCTAGAAATGGAACACTCTTTTCATTTGGGAACTTGAAGCACTCTTTCCCCTCTCTGGCCCGCAACACCCCTTTCTCCCTTGTTCTCCCTGTGACAAACTTGTCAACAACTTGTCTTTAAGATACTGGGTGAAAATATTAGAGGTTCCTGATATTCTTATCTGGGGATTTACTTAGCAAGGGTTTGTTAAAAAGGGCTTAACTTTCCCCTTTCCCCTGGTGACTGAGAGATTGCTCCCTTCGGGGACTGGTTGCCGAGTTCGCATCCTCAGGGCAGCAAGTCTTTGCACTGCTGGAACAAGGGCACAGCACAAAGAATTGGCTCCCTTCCATCTTCCTCAGAGTTTTAGGAAAACTGTTAGGAGGACCCACGGGGTCCTGAATTGGCTCCACACAAATCAGAAAGATTTTCTAGGAGGCTGATGATTAAAAACAAAACAAAACAAAACCAGCTCATTTTTAGTTTTACTCCAGGGAATGTAGTGAATAATTAAAAAAAAAAAAAAAAAAAAAACAAACCCAAACACTATGCTGCTCTGTTTTCTATTTAAAATGGGGGGAAAAATTGAGGAAGCCGGTCAGTGACTTTCAGGTCGAACTATGCAAATCTGACTCTCTGCCTGTATGATAAAGCAAAAACTGAACTGCTGAACAATGGAAAGAAAAAGTTGGTGTCTTGAGTCCTACCTTGAGGTAGGACACACCAAGGGCCCGGAGCCTTTCTTTGAAAAAAAAAAAAAATAAAATAGCATTTTGTAGTCTTTTTAGAAGGAATGTAACCATTTTGCTGCTGAATGCCATTGAATGGAATACCCAAATTGTTACATCAGTGAATTGAATATTTTATTGACCTGGTAATACAGTGGCCATAGCTGACACTCAACACTGTGGCTCAGCTAGTCCTGGTATCATTTAAAGGATTAAATGGAGAGATGATACAGCCACGTCCTGATTCTATTGTTATAGGAGCCAGTGCTATACTTGTTTACTTTAATAAGAAGGCCAATTCGAATTGAACTGCATCGTCAGGGAGAGGGATATGTGTGAGCCTCATGCCTGTAACAACCTTGCAAATAGTCAGTCTTCTAGGGTGAATGCCAGAGAAGTAACTAGAGAAGTGGGAATTTCTGTCACTTATGAAATAATGGATCATTTCCTTAAGGAGGCTGGCCAGGCTCTCTGCAAGGATGCTCCATGGTCCACTAGGAAATGGACCAGTTCCAGCAATCCTCCCTCTGCCATGATACTGTTCTATGTATGCGGTAGTTGATGGGGGAAAAGTGTCCTTGGACATAACCCGCATTAAGTCATAGCAACAAGAACAGTTTCCAGTTCCACATATGTAAGTTTCACAGAATTCCCTGTCGTGACATGTGGAAAACCAGTAGCAAAATGGTTCACTGCACAGGGGAAATGAGTGGCATTTCATGAAATGAATTAACTGATACCACAATATTAGTTCAAAAAAAGGCAAGGCAAAAATTGAAACTAAAAAGAACTTTCTTAGGGGAGCAAAGGGGGGCAGGAAGGAGGCGGGGAAGAGTGTTTCATGCTTATCAATGTGATGTTATCCTGACAACGTATACCCTTAAGGAGCATGCGACTAAATTTCAAAAGTATTACGTACAGAGATTCAAATGACACCTTTGGAAGAGAGAAGTGTGACAGACTTAATGATATTCGAGATCCAAATAGATGCTGAACTCAATACAACAGCAGCTGGGAGGAGGCTAATCATTCTGCTTACAGAGACCAGTCTTTGTTATTTATTTCTTTGACTCTTTTCACATGGGATTGACATAATGTAGGAATAACCAAAGGTATTTACAACTACAAAGTCTCTGACACTGTAAGAGGTTAAGAGAAAGTACTGTCACAACTGGATCTTTTTTTTTTTTTTTTGGTTGTGGTTATTAGGTTTTCTCTTTGAACTTTCGAAATGTGGAATACAGTAAAACCCCCTTATAACACAGCTCAGTCTTTTCACAGCTTTGGAAGTGCGGTGGGCCAGATTGCGTTCCAATGTCAACACTAGCTCCTCTGGTCAAGGTCAATGGTTGATGCCCCCATGGCAGGTCTCCACTGGTGGGGGCCGCCCCCCTCGTGCCTTTAGCGCTGGTGTTATAAAGGGGTCCCACTGTGTAGGGGAGGTGTGTGTTGGGAAGGAAAGCCGTTTTGGGGTAGAAAATAAACAGTGGTTCAAAATGTGATTGCTAATCAGTACAAAAAGACCTTCAGCGACTGACCTTACTCCCGGAGTCCTTGGCTCCACATTCCCCCTTATCGTACCACCATTTGTTTTTCAGCTTGTCTAAGATGCCTTGTTCACTGAGTTTCAATACTGCAAGGTTTACAGGCGTTCTTCACGTGGGAAATAACATAAATAACATTATATTATGTTATTTTATGTTATTCAAGCTTCAAACTACTTTAAAACTATAGAAAGCGATAAAGCAGGGGGCCCTGGCCACAGAGTAATTTTAGAACACTGCAGGCAACCTGAGCATTACCTTATAAAAAGTTAACACTACAGCAACGCTATATTTACCAGGGCCTGCCCATATCGCTTTGAGTAATCGGCACACACTGTTAAATAATGAGGATAGAAAAACAGGCACTCCTCGGTTAGGCTGTGTGTGGTGGGGAGGGGGTGTCCCCTCAAGTGACAATCGTCCGGCGGCAGCTCGTGGTAGCTTTGTGGCGGAGGTGTGTTAGGTTTGATCTAACCGGGTGTCTTGTTGTACTTCCAGACAGAAAGCAAGCTCTATGGGGGGGGGGGCAGAGGGGGAAGCGGCTCCGTTCGTTCGTGGAGCAAGACGAAAGGATGAATCGAAACAGAAGAGAAAATAGATTCTATGTGCACAATGCGCCTTCCGATTAGTTGTCCTTTATTACACAAATCTGTTGCCCAGATGAAACTGATCTCAGAAAGAATTGTCCTACAGACATGTCTTTACTCCACAAACTGAATTCTTACGCACGTTCTGGTTTTAGGATTGAGAGTAGAATGTGGGTTGAGTTGTGGCCAAGAGGAGTTTCAACAACAAGAGAACCGGCCTGTGGCTCGTTTCTGTTACTGGCCGGCCGTCTCTCTGGTGTGGTCACCTCAGAGCAGAGGGTGAACCAGATTGTTTAAAGATGAGTTACTACTACGGCATGATCTAAGATGGCAAACTGGGAATCGGCCGCTGTGGGCAAGAATGTAGAGGAGCGGTTCAGAAGACTTCTTCAAATGAGAGGCTCTCACAGCCCCAGGAGGCCAGGCCATTGCTCACTGACCCTCCACCTCTTAAAGCACGGGGTCTGCAGTCCCAGCCACTGAGCAGGCAGAGGAAACCCTCCTGGTTCCAGGTTAAGATTTCCTCTCTTAGAAATTTCTTCGGCCTGAAAATGGGAATAGGGACATTTACCCTGTCATCTTTCTAGAGCTAATGGGTTTTAAATAAAGTATCTCTTGTAACTTCAGATAAAAAATGCATTATATTTAGAGGGTGGCATAATTCTGTTATGAGGCAATAAACTGTGGGTTCAGAGTCACATGAATAATACTGCAAGTACTAGTGCATGTTATGCTGAATGCCACCAATTCACAAGGGGGAAAGCAGACCCATTTCTGTTACTATGAACATGCCATAAAATTCCTTAGCTTATTTGGGATAAGTTGGACCCACCAACATACCCAACATTGAGAAGACTTCCTGTA
This sequence comes from Nasua narica, assembly GCA_028533885.1. Classification (NCBI taxonomy): domain Eukaryota; kingdom Metazoa; phylum Chordata; class Mammalia; order Carnivora; family Procyonidae; genus Nasua; species Nasua narica. Next base: position 79,753,299 of record CM052801.1, on the reverse strand, counting down.
GTCCCAGAGGCGTGGCCTCTATCAGACCAAGTCCCCAGAGCCTATTTCCTTTCTCCCCACCTTTGCCGTTGAGAGCGGAGGGACCATCTCATTCTGAGATATTCCGAGAAATGTGTCATCATTTAAAAATAATATGCAATTTCAGATATGAAAAACTATAAACCTTGAGTGTCAGGGAGGTGACACTTTCTCAGTTGGTGCCGGGCTTGGCAACCAGAATATCTACATTTTGTATCTCACCAGAAAATTGAGGTCCTTTTATACTTTAAACAAGTTCCTTCAATCAATGCTCAGAAACTTAGCCTTCTCAAATGCCAACAGGGTTGGCTTGGGATGCAAAGCAGCAAAAGATACTCAAAACTTGGAGCCTCTTTAAGATATTACTGACAGCGAGAGTTAAGTATTAGATTTTTAACTTCACTTATTTATTTATGTTTCAAGATTTTCTTTTTAAGTAATCTCTACACCCAACATGGAGCTTGAACTTACAACCCCGAGATGGAGAGTTGCATGCCCCACTGACTGAGGCTGTCAGGCGCCCCAAGTCTAAGACTTTTAAAGGACAGACCGGTCATCTATGGCCCTGAAATCAGTGTTGGAAATGCCTTCTCCCCTACTTCCCACTGTTTGGCCCCCTTCTGTCTCTCCTTTCCCCTCATTTTTGTTTTATCACCACCTCTCCCCCAGTGCTATGCCGTAAGCCAGACACTGGCACCCATGCTCTGATGGCGGGGGGGTGCTTCCCCATGGCATCTGGATGCCCGATTCCATCAGGATCCCAGCAAAAAGTACAAAGCATTTTCTTTCTCCTTTCTGTGCTTCCCCCTTTCTTATTGCAAAGGGCACGCTGTCCTCCCGCTGCTCTCTGATGACGCCCTTACCGGTCCCCGTCCTCCCTCAATGTACTGTGTTCTTCACATGAATTCCTAAGGACGGTGGCTCTTACTGGCTCTCCGGAAGAGAGCAGTCTGATTAAAGGCACTCACACTATGGTCCAAATAGAGATCTCTCCCCAGGCTCTCTAGGGTCAACCATTAAGTGAGCTAGGTTGATGAAGAGTGTTACATGTTAGTTTAGAGCAATAGTTTTCAAAGTGTGGTCCAAGAACCCACAGAGGATCCCTGAAACCTTTTCGTCAGAGGGTCCCCATAATCAAAACTATTTTTCTAATAATACTAAGACCTTCCTTGCCCTTCTCACTCTTACTGCTTTCCTGGAGGCTTCGCGACACGTGATCTTGCAACAGATTGAAGGACAAAGCAGAAATGAGAATCCTGTTCTCTTCTATGAAGCCAGATATTAAATAGATTTGCAAACTCATAGGACAATGCCACTCCTTAGTAATTTTGTTTTGGAAAACTATAGTTAGTTTTCATAAAAAGTATGTTACTTATGTTAACATACATTGGGTTTATTATTTTTAAAATAAATTAATGAATCCATGTTTTTAAAATGCCATTTTAATTTCCAGTATGGTAAATATTCGTAGGTATAACACACATAAACAAAATCTTCTGGGAGTTTCCTATAATTTGTAAGGGGATCTGGGACAAAGCAAAGTTTGTGAAGCACCGGTCGGGAAGGAGGGAAGGTTTTTCCTGTGCCGGGGCCTTTCCTAGGTTGCCACCACCCACTCTTGCCCAAACCGGGGCTCAGTATGTTAGCAGTTTAGAATCCCACTTCTGACAAATGGCCTATCCCTGCCCGAGGCCATCCAGTGGCCTCCACAGAACAGCTGGTAACTTCTCTCCATGTCTATGGCCTCTGTGGTTATTGTGGAGGTTACCTTAGTGCAGGGGTTCTCAATCAGGGGTACTTTTGTCCTCCAGGGACTATTTGGCAATGTCTCACTGTCACAACTGAGTGTGGGGACACTGCAGGCCTGTAGTGGGTAGAAGCTAGAGATGAAGTAGATGCCCTGCTGTGCACAGGAAGCCCCCCAGTGCGGCCCCCAGGGTCAACTGCCTGAGGGCATCCAGACCTCCTCTGGTGCCCCGGGGACTTTAGAGAAACCTGACAAATGGTGTACTTTCAGTTTCGTCTTTGATTGGGAGAAAAAAAAATCACGGGGCTTATGAAAACTGGCAGGGAACCAATGTGCATTTGGGAACTTCTAAATAAAAATGAAGGAGAAAAACAAACATTTCAAGCAGCAGCACAGCGAAGGAGCATAAAAGCTGTAATCAGAAATCACAGATAATGCCACTTAACAAGGTTAGGATAGCTGCCAAGAAAAGAAAATACTTTAAAGGCCTAAATCTCCTAGAACTATCTGTGGCTGTGGGGTGGAGTACATTCCAGAGATGGCGGAGAAAAAACACCAGGATTTGCTTTCTTACTGAACCTTGCTGGATGTATTGACACCCCCCAACACACACACACACACACACACACACACACACGTGTGCACATGCACACACAATTTGAGATTTTAAAGGAAGAGGATTGAGGTGGGCATTTGGTGGTTTTAAGTGTCACTTTCGCCACGAAGTCATTTTTGCTCCCCACCTCAGGATTTTCTCCCCTCCTTAATTATTTGTATCCATGTCTCATAACTACCCCTACACTGTGTGCTTCTCAGGTGCAGGGACCGCGGCTTACATATTGGTATCCCCACTCGGAATCATTCTCTCACCAAATGCTTGTTGAACAGATAACTCTCTTTTAGCGTTTTGCTTTTCGGTCTGGTATTTCACAAAATTATCACACTTCCTATTGTTTGAATTTAGTGATCACACTAAGAAGGTAGTTTTGTGGCCTCTACTTTGTAAGTAAAGAAACCGAGGCACCTGAGAGAGGTTAAGCAACCTGCTCGAACCTGCACAGCAAATGATGGGGCAGGCCAGAGGGCAAATGAATATCTCGTCAACTTTGTACTGTGCATTCTCCAATGGAACACACAAAAGGGTGGCAGTCCTTATTTTTGTTCTCCGTGCTTGGATGTTCATAATGAAGTTTGTCTTCAGGGACCACCATACTCCAAATAACTATCAACCTGGCAAGGGCATATCTGGCAGCTGGGGCCTTTCACTGTGCTGCAGCAATATGTCTCCAGGGGAAGGCTTCAGAGCAATTACTGTAGGCCCTTAACTGGTACCTCAGAGAATTATAAGTCAGAAATATTTATTGTGCTCACCTCAACAGAGAGCAGAAAGAATTAAACAAACTAGGTCAGATTCCTATCATGGAAATTAGTCGGGCATTTTCCCCTCTGATGGGCTTGCCATGAACCTTTTGCTGAGTACAGCCCTCCTAAGACAAAGGCAAGGGTCCAGAGGCTGAGGGAGAGAACAGGCGAGCTCTTTGTGATATAATTTCAGGGGGTCCGAGGAGTGTCCCCTGCTCCAAAAATATTTTCCTCACACGGACCGGGAATTCCATCCTGAGACTCGCACACCTTTAAGTTTGGGCAACCTTCCTAGTTAAAATGCAAAGCTTCTTTGGGAAATGGGAAATGGACCGGGGTAACTATTTACAAACTCCAACTCTTTGCTCCATTTTGTTTAAAAACTGTTCAGGGAGGAAAAGCGTGAAGCTTCCCGTAAGAAGAGAACGGTCCCCTGCATGTGAAGTCAGAGAAATGTGTATGGACCGGTGAGCACACGGAGAATGTAAGGGCAGAGGCGAATTAGTGTCATTTGAAAGCGTGTGAAGCTTTCCTGAGTGTGGGGAACGGTCATGGAGTGGCATCTATTTTTTTTTTTTTTAACAGAGGTAGTAATGTAATTCATAATGCTTTGAAAATGAGTTCTACTTTGGAAAAAAAAAAACCCGTAACTGGATGATACAGATTTTTGCTTGTGTCTGCCATCCACACCTGGCAGGACCTCAGCTACAAAGGACAGTGCTCATGAATCCAAGGTTTCCAGCCCTGGGTGGTGGGTGTCCAGGTTTCTGGCTCATTCCCGGCATGTGCCAGCCAGGTCAGTGTTATCTTAGTGATGGCCAGTGTTACATAAGGAGACAGTTTTAGGATAAGAAGACCATTTTCTTTACTGTGAAAGTAGAAACTGTTTACTTAAAAAAAAAACCAAAGTAACTAAAATTTTTGATATATTTCAAAAGAAGTGTCCCATTTATTTTTCAATTTTGAGTTCAGGAAATACCCTAAAATAGATAGTTTGGAGCCATGAACAAAGAACAGGAGGTGCGGGGAGAGCGATGTGAGGGTGCTGAGTTTACCCGGAGTGAGAAAGAAGAAAAATTGGCCCTCGTGCATTAATGATCAAGTTGATTCCTCCCAGTGGTGATTCTGGAAGTGTTCATATAAAATCTGTACTGTGGCTATGTCTCTGAGCCTGAAAAATACAGAATCCCAGGGGCAGTACGATTTATCTGCCCAAGAGACTATGGGATAGATTCTGCTCTGAATGGCTTCACTTCTCCTTTCTGAGCAGGGACACCTAAAGAGCAAATGCCTATTTAATTAATGGTGCTAGAAGATCTTCAATGGTGCCCTTAGGAGGGATAGATATATGTGTAAATACGTAGGTTATAGAGAAAGACAAGGAGATCACAGAGGAGTAAAAGAAATGTATGAGTAAGGGTGATATATTTGCATAGTCTGAAGAACCTGCTCTAACAACACAATATCTGGATGATGATGCTAGAAGCTTATCACAACTTAAGCTGGAAGCCCTCCCCTCCCCTCATGCCTCATCTAAATGTCACTCCAACTTACTGACACTTGCTTTTTGTTACCTAGTGATTTTGTTTCTTTTGAATGACTTTTTAGAATTGTCTTTAGCCCAGTGGAGGGAGGATAGCCATCCACTCTTTCAGTGGCTTTTCTACTGAAGATATTTCAGGTTTTCATGGGGGAAAAATCACCTTTCCCAATTGTTCACTTGCTTCCCTAGCTTTTTCTGAAAAACTCCTCGCATCACTCAGGAAATCACAGGCATGTGCAGACAGGCAGCTAGAGACATCTCTGCCCAGGTAGGTCTTGATTTATTAAGTTGAAGCCAATTGATGACCAAGCAAGAGAAGATTCTTTGCTAGATAGGAGGATTTACTGTAATGTCCTTTATATTCTTTCTGTCGGCCACCTTGGGATAGGTGACCTCTCCATACACTAGTTAGAATAGGTCACGGCAGTTCAAAATATGCCCTAGGCTACACTAGAATCTGGAGCCCTTAAAAAAAATTCTCTATCCATTTCTTTTCACAGGGTTTTTTGGATGCAGGCGAATGAGGGTTTAAGTGATTTCAATCCTTCTACCCTTGGATCAGCCTGAACTTTCTCCATAACTTGGCAGCATGTTTCATATGATTGCTGGCATTACTGGGCTCTGGCCACCCAGGCAACCCTCAGTCCCCAGGGGCAACTATAATGATTTGCAGAGTTATGCAGAGCTTAGCTGCTAGAAGCTCCCTCTGAGTGAGAATTTATATCTATGTAGTTCACAAATGTAGCTCAAACCTATTTAACTCCTTGCTAATGAGACCATAATTTAATGCAAGTGCAAAGAGCAAATTCAATAATGCATGCATATAACACGAGGAGTTGAAAGCTGTGAGTCATTTTACTAACGGCCTAACAATGCTAGTGACTGAAACCTACTGATGAGTATCTTTGCTAGAGAAGCAGTTTCAGAAGTCACTTGTGGATATGTGAGTAAAGCCAGTGCATTTCCAGATGACAGTCTCAAAATTCAAAGTGATAGACCCCTTGAGTCCACAAGTCGTGAATTTCACTGAGGGACTTCTGCCAAACTGGGACTTTCTCCAACCTCTCCCTTTAGAACAGGAATCCAAAACCATTATTGGTTATGGACTAGCTCACACAACCCAATTTGTCTGGGAGGACTTCTTACTCCATTTGTCCCTGATAGAAGGAGCTCAGGGAACATGCTAAGCAACTGGAGAAGCCGGTTTTGGTTAACATGTGGCCACAGATACCTCCCCAAGTCATAATTGATATGATGCACTTGAAAATTCTGTCTTAAGAGCCACTAAAAACTCAAACTATCAAATTTGGTTGGGCTTTATGATGTATAAATGTGTTTCCTTTAGTTCATCCCAATAGCACTAAGAAAGAAAAGCCTAACCAGAGAAGACAGACAAAAACTGATCTCACGTTATATCAGAAGCTCACATGACATGTGTTTCTGAAGACGTCGAGTTCATGCCCCTGGCTCTAGGCAAAATGTTCATCGAGAGTTTAATCTGTTGGCTGCCAGCATCTTCTTTTCTCCCCAATAGCCCTCTCTTGAGCATGACCCATTGAAAAATAATCAGTCTTAGCTTATACTCCATTAGACTACAACAAATGGGGTCTATCTATCAGATCTGAAAGTTGACTACTGGTTGCCAGGACGTGTGCCCCCATCTCTTAGCATGCATTCTAGCATCCACTTATCTGCCCTTTCCAGCAGTGAGGCTACATAGGACACACCAGCGGAGTCAGTCTCTCCCTCTCATTCTCTCTCTCTCTCTCTCTCTCTCAAACACAAAGTATGCTATTGCCTTCATTTTGTATTTTGAGAAATATTTGCTTCCAGGCCAGATGAAATTAAGCTTTAAGATGAATTTAGTGCTTGCAACACACTTTTGCCACCTGTGACCAATGTGGATTTGCCTCACGTGCCAAGGGCCAAATGCTGTACCGCTCTCTAGAAAGTCAAAAGAGAATGGATTTCAATTGTTCTCCATAAATTTGCCCCCACCCTTTACCAACTTCAACTCCCACCCTTTTTGCATGTATTTCGATCATTTCAAATCTTTCATGTCTTTTTTCCATGGCTGTCTTATCTTTCGGAGAGTGTGGTTCTAGAACCTTCTCTCCAAATGACAGGAAACCAAATGATTTGGTCTTAGTGGGGCATAAAGGGTATAGACACACACCATTTCACTCTGCCTCTGTGGCCGTGTCTCTCCTCTCGGCAATTGTATAACAGCATTCTTACCTGCAGGCTTTTCACTCCTGCTGCTCTTTCTGTAGTTCGGGTGTTGAACATTTAGTCATTATTTTGTCAATAAGAAACACATTCAAGTTATCAGAATAACACCAAAGGCAAATCATCATGTCTTAATCATAGATATCATGTTAAGGCCACACAGTCAATTGCCCCTCCCCCCAAAAAATCGCTAGAATGGATTAATTAAAACAATTTTTTTTCTGGGTTACAATTTTTTTTCCGGTGGTAGAATTGATTCTTTAACACCATCTGGCAAAATCAATGGTTTTGGCAGTCACTGGACTGGTTCAGTTCTTAAGGCAAAAAAGGTCCCTTGCTTGAAGCAGCCACTTGAGAGAAAGTGAGGGTTTGCTCTTGGGAAGAAGACCTGAGTAATGTTCAAGGAGCAAATTTAGTCACTACCAGCAAAGAAAACTGTCAGGTTCTTCATACTTCCAGGAGGCAGCACCAGCACAGAGACATGCAAACCAACGAAGAGCATAACATACTCACCCTACTCCTTGATCCCAAACCAGTCTCGGTGATTCACAGGAACTTCTTCTAAGATCCAGGAAGTGCCATCGATCTGTAATGATTCTTGCCTACACACATAACAGTGTCAATAAAGAGTCATTGGGATCCATCTTAACCCTGGGCATCCAAAATGTCTACCTTTAGGGATGGCTTCTGCTAATAAAAGGTCCATCTTGTTGCAGGTAAAAGTCAGATGCAGATTCACATCCGTGACTCAAGGCCCAAGAATGTCAAACAATTCTGGGTGTGGAAGAGAAGTGGTTAAGAGACGGTGGCATAGGAGAGGAGGATTGTAGACATACATGGAAGAAGAAATACACACAAAACTGAGGATCTCATTTATACATATGGGAAACATAGTATCACCTCATTCCGCTAAGGACCACCAAATAGGAAGCTGAGGGCGTTTGGAAGTGGGCTGTTCTAAAGCATAACTTCTTACTGTCTTTGAATATGAGACTTGCTAAGCAAATGCAGGAGATCGAAAACATGATTGCTAGTGATAGGAAGGAAGGACGTGTTTGAATTTCTTAAGAGAACAAACTCTTTTTAGGTCCTTTGAAAGCACCCACGTGAAAAGAAACACGACTGATTTTAACTGCAAGCCACTTTTTGAATTTAGGAAAACAAGTTCTGTAAATGCTTTCTTAGCATCACAATGGTTATTTTAGTCCCTATATAGTTTTGAAGATAATAAAGCTGCATTTCTCTATCGAGGTTCTATAAGTCATAATGATCACTCAACCATTTCTTCACTTAATCCAAGTTTAACTGCATATATCCCATTGTCATCCCTTACTTCCTGATATGCCTCGCACGTTAAGGCACCGGTCATGCAACTTGTCCTTCCAGTCAAGGGGTTCAGGGTGGTTGCATTGAAACATTCTGTTCCAGTGTTCCCCAAAGCTCACAAAGCGTGCTGATTTTCAGCTTGCACAATACGGACACTGGAAGACTAAATCCCTGGATAGAACTAAAGCCAGGACAATTTTAGGGTGAGGTGGGGGAGGGTTTAAAAGCCTTGTCCCCCCCAGGCACAGGTAGCTTGTTTAATAGAGCAGACTCCCTCTAGGAAGGTAGAGCTACACAGGAAAGCTAAGCTGGTGCCCTTTCCTCAAGATTAAGGGAGAGAAGCAGGGTGAGCGGGGGCGGATCAGAAGAATTTGAAAGTTTGAGGAGATAGGCAGCTGTGAAGGGAAGCTGATGTGCTTATGTGGTAATTCAACAGCTAAATCCCCATTCTGCTGTGATTTACAGAGACAGGCTTTCACTGGCTGTGTCACAAACCCCTGGTGATTGGGGTTTATCGGTGAAACAACCTACTGGCTCTTAATTACTGCATTTACGCACACATTGTAATAATGCACTAACACCAAAGGGTGATTTGCAGGTTAAAAATTCCCAAACCACAGCTCTAATTTTCATGATCCTTGCCTGTACATTTATAGTTCAACAAGGAAGGATCAGGTCTGATTTGTTTAGGTCCTATTAGCCCAGGTTCAGGAAATGGCTAAAACTGAGCAATATTTCGGTTCAGGGGCCACCTCAGTGGCTGACCTTGTCTAAATTCCTTGCATTCTGAAAATGAGATAAAATCAGTGAAATGAAAGAAAAGAAATATCTGTTGCATTAATTTAAGCATGTGCATATTTAAAACAGCCGGAAAAATTGCTGGTCCCTTCTGTAGAAGGGTAAATTTTGAGAATAGGATGAAAATGCACGATGTCTCATGCCAGGGGGAAAAGTCAACATTTTAACATAATTGCCCACTTATCATTATTTTAAGGTTGTGGGAGAGAAACAGATAAGTATTGTAGGTTTTTCTCCCTCTCCTGGTTTCAGAGATAATAGGCGTGGAAGTGTTTTTGAAAAAGTAAAAGCACTCATAAATGTCAGGGTTTGTGATTATTGTCATTTTTAGTAATCAGCACTGAGGGCTGAAATGGCTTAAATATGCCATTTACCTTGTAGCTAGGGTAGTTGAGAAGGAACCTGTTTTTTACAGAAATATCTCACATGCAATCAGGTTCACAATTGCTCATTGGATGGGTCTATGTGATCAATTGCTGCCTGCAATATTATCACAAGAAGTGACCCTGAAAATCAGCAGAGATTCGTCACAGCATTAGCTGTGTGACCCTCTCAAAGTCACCACCATCTCTGGGTCTCACTCTCCGTGAAATGATTGTACATTCAACAATTGTCATGTTAACTGGGGATGGGATACAATGAGGACGTGTAATTCTCAAACCACTTTACTAATACAGTCAAATTTCACTGGTTTGGACTATCATACGGGAAGGACTGTCTGAATGAGAATCCTGAATTACAAAACAGGTTTGAAGAATGACAGCTTTATTACCTAAGGTCTGTTTTGTAATTCAAACTCACTATAATACATTGCCAAAGTGGAGGTCCTTGTGAGAACTACTTTAGCAGATAGATTTGTAATGAATATGATTATATCAAATGAATGCTTGCAATGTTTGAGGAAAAATTTGGTCTCTTAAGGAAAAAATTCAACTGACAATCTAAACTCCTCATTTGCTTAACAAACCTCTCTTCGCCCCTTTCCTGATGCTATACAGGTAGGGTAGACCGTTGACTGGTCCCTGTTGGGTTTGTCATAAATTATTAATCTGAGGGCTCCAGATCAATGGGGCTTCGCTGCCTTTTCTACCTTCTTCTCCACTGATTTGCTTTTGGCGTCACCACCAAATAGTTGTAAAACAGATTCAAGTTCATCTCTTGCCCCTTCTCTTGCTCACTCTCAGAAAACAGCAGGTAGCAAGAAGGGAGAGGACAAAGGCAAGCTCCTTGGTAATCCGGAAATGGAATAAGCAATCGTTGGAGATGCAGTACTCATCAGACTATTATCCATAGCTGAGAAAAGGGTTGACTTATTCAAAAGGCTGGCTGGAGGAATGGCCAAAGCAAGTGATTTGAGAGATGCCTGGCGGGTAGCACTAGTGTCAAAGAAGTTGGAAACATTTAGGCTCTACTGAACTGTTTTTCCTACTTGCATATCGAAAATCAGATAATCTGGAAATCGTGGGCTGGCAATAAGGTTACTTGATAACTTTGCAGCAGTATCAGCTGAGGAAAAAGAGAAAAGCTTGATTGCTGGTTGTAATTAGCAAAGAGCTGGTCTAAAGCTTTAGGGGTCTTCCGGATACCAAAACATCTGGGTGAAAAGTAAAAATTCGGCCAATTACATGCAGATTTGTTTTTGGTTTATGTAACAGCAAACATCTGGTTATTTGAAAACTTCTGGGCACTTGGCATCATGTGGATGTTCTAGTCATCTTGACACAGTCCATGGCTCCTTTGTAACCATGCTGAATGTGAATGATGAAGTCATGAGAGCAATGTATCCAATCCAGCTCAATTTTCATTCTGCAACTGACTTGAATGAGAAAATTAGGTTCTCTGTGGCCTGCTAAGAACATGAGAAAAAGACCCGGAAGAAGATGCTAAATGCTCTAGGCATCAGGTTAGCCACTGAAAACTCAACTGAGCCAAAAGCTTGGCTAAGCTGTCAATGTCATCAGCTCGCACTGGTGGGAAAGGAAGTTATTGCTTTCTGACACATAGTAAAACCTTGATTAATTGGAATCCATAAGGGATGAATGAAATTTTCAATAAGAGTGCTCATTTTGTTTCATTCTTGGCTAACAACATTCTTTTATTTTATTATTTTTCTTAAAATGCTTGTATCCACTTTCTCGCCTCCGGGAAGCAGCCTCTAACGTTTAAGGGTCAATCCAGATGGAGAGAAGACATGGGAGACAAAGCTGAATGTGACCTAACCACAGGTCATCTCTTGGCAAGTGATTTAAAAAAAATCAATTCCTTGCAGAATTCTTCTTTTTTGGTACTATTGCTGCTTTCTCGTCAATGCGGAGTACTGAGGAGGGGCAATTCAGTTAGTTGGGATACTGGTTAGTTGAGTTCTGGTTAATCAAGGTTTTACAATAAAAGACCTCACCAATGCCTGGTAAGATTATGTGCTGGAGAAAGTTGTATTTGAATTTATCTCTTTGAAAGTGCTCTGTATCAGTGTTTCCAAACCCATATTATACTGCAGACTGGCCAACTAACTTTTCCATCAGGATCCTGAGGAATGGAGAGAGAAAGAGAAGAGCAGAGGTGTAACCATTGTCTCTGAAGGAGAATAGGGTTGGTTTGCCTGTCTGTTGGCCTGTGTATGGGAAACACTGTTCTTCACCTTAAGATGCCCATGGTATCTTGGTTGTACAAGAGTTGATCTTACATGCTTCAATATAATTCGCATGCCCTTTGGGTCATGGAGGATTCTGTTTTCAGGTCCTCTGTTGTACTTACCCAACATGTCCTTCCATTACTTGATATCATGGCTTCTGAGCTTGCCCCTATTTCTTGTTGCTTGGATGAAGGCTATTTGTTTCATTCTTCCTAGCCCTGAAGAGCATTGTGGAGCCAAAGGAATGCCAAGTAAGATGGATTTTCTCACGAAGGCAGCCTGGATAACAATTAGACCTACCTGAACCAAGAACATGGCTGACGAGAAGCCAAATCAGGGATTTATACACATGGAGTATCACGGTTAGGCGACGCACTTGTTTAAATATAAAAAATGTCTTTGCCAAGTCTGTATATGGGGTGGCCTGTTGAAGAAAGACCCCATTTAACTTGAAACCGAGCTTGTTCTTTGGCTTTCAAGTTAAGTGGGGCCAGCTTAAGCGGGCCATCACATACCAAGAACAACATCTCATCACTCATACACATAACTGAAGAAGCCAACTCTAATCAACCAACCAACCAACCAACCTCTGTGAGCAACTGTCATGCCTTAGGGAAAAAAAAAAGCCTGTAACCTGACTTCTTGGTAGATTTGATTTCTCACACCACTCGTGTGAGGCAGGTGGGGATAGTCTTAAGGCAAGCCTGGGGCTCTTGAAAGCCTAGGCCATTGAAACCCATACTGTGGCCTTCATAAGGCAACCAGTCTGGCATGTGAGGGGAAGGGAGGGGTGTGGAGGGGGAGCCTCTGTCTGGGAGTTTAAGAAGGGACCCAAGTTAGATCAAAAATGCAGGCAGTGCCCTGGAATCTTTCCAGTTCCCAAAGCTGCCAGGCAGGGGAATAACCTGGTCATTCCACCTTATGTGTGAGTCTTGTGCTCTCTCCTCAATAATAAGATAACAGTCTTGCCGATTACTCGTCACTAAGGGTACCCGGTTGTGGTGACATTGAGGCTGACCTTGGAGTCACCGCCCCCGCTGCCGCACTCTCCTTTGTCGTACCACCATTTGTTTTTCAATTTGTCCAAGAGGCCTTGCTCATTCAGTTTTAATACTGCCAGGTTAACAGCATTTCTTGAAACGATAAAACATAACTTGTAAGAAAATGCACAAATGCTTAGGAAATCGTTAACGTATAAAAAGGAGCACAAGAGGACAAATTGGCTAAATTTCACAGAACGTGGAGCTATAAAAATGTCTGTACAGCAAATACAGGGTTAAATATTGGAAGGTGGCATGGAGGATAACATTTGCTCAAAACTGAAGTGTGCGGGATGGGGAAATTGTCTTTGAGAAAAAAAGTAACAAGAACACCACATCCATGCAATTAACATTCGTCACATATGGCACCATAACTTGGCTTTTACCATTTAAATTGAAAAAGCCGTTGAACTGTAAAATTAAAACAGCAACAAACAGTCAGAGAGGACAACACAGAGAGAGAACATTAAAAAAAATGGATGCATTAAATCGATGAAACCATAATTTACCGTCTTATTTAACTCCATGGAATAGTGTAGGTTTTAAACTTTTAAAAGTTACCTCAAAATCCACAAGAAAGAAAATGACAACAAAATGCATCAGGGTAGGTGGAATACTATAACAACACGGATATTGTTATATTATTCCACCCACCTTAATGCTGAGCCTTTAGGGGTTGCCACACCATAGCCTTTGGAATCCAGATTTCCACCAACTTTCATGGTATCACACGGTTTTCTCTGCTCAATGTACTCATTCATGGTTGACTCCAGCAGGAAGGCGAACTTTCCCTTGGACTTCCGCACTCGGGCCACTCCATCTGCTGTTGTTTTGGTAAACACAGATGGCTCTGCTGATTTCATGTAAGACCACATTTTCTCATAGACAGCAATTTTGGACCTCTGCAACAGAAAGAAGGGTTCTTAGAGCTGGCAGATATTAACACTAGAAAAGGCATCGGCGCAGTGGTTTTAGACCATTCATGAATGCCGCCCCCAGGAAGAAAAGTGGGCCATGCTGCGACCCGGAAGGTACATGCATCTGTATTTAAGGTGGTTCCAAAATCGGTTTTCTCAAAACCACACTCGTCTTTGTGATGTGTGATGCTCTCTGAGATATTCCATCCTATTCTAATTCACTGAAAAAAAAAAAAAAAAACAACAAAAAAACAACAACCACCAAAAAACCCAAAAACAAACCACCAGTCAGGACCCACTGAATTGATTTTATGGCCCCACTAATGGGTTTGAAATCTAGATTGAAAAATACTTTCTTGGTTCAGTCTTCCTCTCCATTCAGAAATCACTACGACATCTTGTCCTATGATTACCCTTTACCTGCCTGAAAAAAAAAATGCCACTGGAGGGAAGTGTACAACCGTTTTAGTGAGCCTACTCCAGCACAGGGCATCAATTACTGTAAGAAAGTACTTTCTTATTCTGAGCTGAAATTTGTTTCTCAATAACTTCCAACCAACCTTTAGCATTATCTGCTACAGCTATGCAAAGCGATCCCATCCCTGCTTCTGCATAATGACCCTCCAGATGTTGCAAGACTGTCGTTATACCCTCTCTCCATTTCTTCATCTGGTCAAACTCCACTGAAGTCTAAAACTATTTCTAGAACGTTCACAATTTCCGTCTCTCTCCCATAGGATTCTAGCTGGCAATGCCTCTCTTCAACTAGATTGCCTAGAGATAGACATGGTACTCCAGATATCCGACAAAGACAGAATGGAAAGACACACGTTTTGCTTCTTGTCATTGGAGCGTTATTTCCTAGCACAGCACTGCCTGAGTTTGCATTAATGTATTTAGCCTTTCATCCATCCTTTTAACAAATATTTCTTGAGCACGTGCTATATCTAAAGCATTCTACTACAGGTGTGAAGAATATAATAGAGAGTGAATAGAGTCCCTCTTTCAACTCAGCTGGAGGCCAGACCCAAACTGTTAGTTCTTCCTGCCAAACCAAGTTTCCCTCATCTTTACTGTTTTGGATTTTGAATTTAATGCCATTAAATTTCATCTCAATTCAGGTGGTCCTTAGAACATGTACTAAATGCTTTTGGCTCTATGTTAGGCATTCTGTAGAATATAAAGGAAGTGTGATCTCAACAACCTCATGGCTTCCAACTGATTTGGGAGCTAGGTCCTTAGGAATGAAAACCCTATGGAAAAATTCTAAAGTGCTATTTGACCAGAGGTGAGGTAGCATGGTAGAAACTAGACATCTATGCCATGACATCAAGTGTCCTTTTATGGGCTTTCCTGGCCCCAACCTCAGTTTTTTTGATTGTTAATTTAGTTGCTCTCCTCTGGATTTTGGCTGGCTACATTCTTGAGGCCTGCTTAAATAATTCCAGAGGGTCAGAGCTCCCAGAGCTATCCCCAAGGAGAGTGTTGATGGCAATCAGAACCCCCACTGAGGCCCTCACTGAGCCACTGAAACTGTTCACTGAGGTTGGACATATGGTTTCCACATTTGGTTTGCAAAAAGAACGGAGGAAAAAAAAGTCAATGGCTGAAGCCAAATGAGCAAAATGGAGAATGGTAGGAAAGAAATTTAGAAGGATAATCAGAGGTCAGATCTTGTAGGGCCCTGTAGGTCATGGTAAAAGTTTTGATTTATTCTTATTGGAAACTATTGAAGGATTTTGAGGAGGACTGTGATAAGATCCAATTTAAAGTTCTAAAGCGTTACTCTGGCTGCTGTATGGAGAACCCTCTCTAAGGTGGGCCAGAGTGGAAGCAAAGGGATTGGTTAGGGGGCTATTTTCATAGTCCAGGAGAGAGATGGTGGTGGCTTTGACAAGCATGGAGCAATGGAGGTACAAAGAAGAGGCTGAATTCAAGATATGTTTTGGGGAGATAGTACACAAACCTTGCTGATGGACATCTTCACCTTATGATCCTATAGACACTTTGAGATTAAACATTTCCAAATCAAACTTACTATCTTTCTTATAAAGCCTGGCTCTCCTAAATTCTATCAGTAAACCACCTAACATTCAATCTAGAAAGTTTGGTTTCAGCTCCTTCCTTGGCCTCTCCTTATGCCCTGTTTATTCTGACATAGAAATGTAGGATCTGGAAAAAAAAAAAAAAAAGAAATGTAGGATCTGTCCTTTTGTCTTCTTTCCATCCTCATTACCATTGCCCTGGAGCAGGCTTCCATCATTTTCTGGTCTGGACTACATCGCTTCCTAATTGCTCTCTCGGCTTCATCTCTCTCTTCAATTTATCCTCTAGCAATCCTTCCAAAATGTAAATCTGATCATTCTTTAAAATCTCCCGATAGTTCCTTAAAACCTACAGGACAAAATTCAGACTCATGTATGATATTCAAGAGGCTTTATGATCTTGATCTACACTCTGGTGTGATCTAGTCCCATTGGACCACTCAATATTCACTGAAATAGGCCGCACAAGTTCACATCTTTTGCCTTTGGTTACGCTTTTGCTTCTGCCTGAATTATCCCTATTCACCTTAGAGGTTCAAAACAAGTATCATGTCTTCTGTGAAATCTTTCCTGACTCTCTCCTGGCCCCATAGAAGTGCTTTCTTGGGTGCTCTGAAAGTACTTTTGCTCATACCTTTGCTACAAAGCTTACTGGAATGCATTTTGGCGAATTGGCTATGTGACTGTCTTACTCACATTACTGGGTGTTGTTGAGGACAAAGTCCATGCCTCATTCAGTCTGGTGGCCCTCTTGGCAGCCAGCACAATGCACATAGTAGACATTCGAGATATATTTGCTTAATAACTGAAGCTTAGCCTGATCAGGGTGATATCTAGATTGTTGGTCAAAGTATAGGAGGGTTGGTGAAAAATGCCTACGAGCACTAGTTTTAGAGCACTGTAGAATTCTAGAGCTGAAGTTACTCTCAAGATCACTGGGTCCATGTTCCAGCTGAACCAATCAGGATATAAGCTTTGTAATCTGTTTTGTTTTGTTTTTGTTTTTGCCATGTGGTCTGCCTTTGTTGTCCACACCAGTAACTTTCCCCTAATAATCAGATTGAAATATCACCCATCAATATTTATGCTCATTCCATATCACTTTATCCTCATCTGACACATAAAACAATTTCTAAACATCACAATGAAATGCATTCTCAATGACTGAATTTTATCTCAGTAGGAATTTCCTAGTCAGTGGCTCAAAAAATTTTTTTTAAAATAGTAAATAATTCAGATCCACTGAAAGATTTAAAAGAATTCTGTAAGAACATCTCATACCTGCCACAAAACTCAAGAAAACATTATGAAGTCAGCTGAAGTCTGACTATATTCCCCTCCCTAGCTGCATACCCTTCCTCCAGACCAAAAGTAACCTTTACACTGAATTTGGTCTTTATCATTCCCTTGCATCTCATTATATTTTTAGGAGAATAAACACATCTCCTTTGTGATAGCTGCAGAGCATTTCAATCTATGGCTATACCATACTTTATCTACCCAATATCCTATTGAAGGACTTTTAGGTCAGTTCCAATTTTTTTTTTTTTTTGTATTAGAGATAATACTGTAGTAGGTGTATATCTCTGTGCACTGGCAAAGAGAGAGGTATTTTGTGTTCATCTGGCCTGATCAAACCTGAATGAAAGAGGGATGAGGGGTAGACCAATTTGTCTCTTACACTATTTATAAACAGGCTGTGGCTTCCAAAGATAAATTTATAAGCAAGGGCAAAGGGGTCTGTGAATTCTGATCCAAATGCACTATAATTTGGATTCATTTACTTCATCATTTGTTTCAGCTCTGTGACTGCTGATACAGGTTAAAAGGTTTATTCCTTTAGGTAATGATGCATTTCTAAGATAATAAATAGCAGTGCTTGAAGCGGGCACTTTAAATGTGTGTGGTGTACATGCAAAGATATTAATGAATGCAGTAAATGAGAAGTTAGTGGCAGAAATGACTGGGTCCTGGTTGATGACTGAATTCTGAACTAGGTTAAGAAGGGGAAAAAGCAATGGCTCATAAGTAAGAAAAATTAAGCTGAAACATCTTCCTAACTAGTATTTAAGTGACAATCTAACATTTAGACCAAAAAGAAGAAAAAAAAACCACTAGCATTTTTTTTTTTTTTTTGCAGTCTGTCTTATTTTGGCTGAACTACGAAGGCAATAAAAGGAATTGAATCTTAGCTCAGTCATCTGGGAGAAATTTAAAAAATTATGGGCAGGATGTGTAATAGCAAGTTCATTTTTCTCAAACCCGCCACGATTCATTTATTTCGTCCCACAGAGTACCATGTTGTACTGAAGAAGGAATGAACAATGGGTATGGAGAGAGGCCACTCGAAATTCTCTTAGCGCTACTAGATAATTAGCATATGAGATCCAAAAGGAGAAATCCATGAATGGAGGAGGAACAGATTAAGCCAAAACAGCAGATAAAGCAGAGCTCTAGCATTCATGGATTCAATAGTCACTGTTTCAACTATTTGTAATAAATCATGAAGGTCAACCATAAGGAGAAATTTGCCTTTTTGTTGAGTGGAAATTTGAATCTTGGGCCCAGTGAGGCTGATGCGTGGAAACAAGTGACTGCACTTAGCCTGCCACTCAGACTTTGTATTTCTTTGCAGTGGTGCTGGTTGCTCCTCATCACTGCATATTATTCCTCTGGAGACCCAGGTAATACAAGGTAACTGTATAGTGCAGTAGTTGACAGTGTGGAGTCACATTGCTTGGGTTTGAATCCCACTTGCTAGATGCATAAGTTTTCTAAGCCCCCATGTGCCTCAATTTCCTTATCCATCAAATGGGGTATTTTTTTTAAAGTGCCTACTTCAAGTGATTCTTGGGAGAAATTGCATGAGTTAATAAGTGCATCTCAGAACAGTGCCTGGCATACAGGCAATGCTGAAAACATTATATGTTTTTATAGTACAGAAAGCGTAATTTCTTTTAGCAGTAGAATTGAATAGCTTTATCAATTACTTTAGTCCCATAGTCACAGAATCACTACTTCGTTTCATGGAGGGAATGATATGTTCAAGTGTTACTCATGTACTCAGGTCTTCAGATATATTCCTGGTAAATGCTCATGGTCTGCCATCAATAAAAGTTGTTACCATTTGATTTGGATTTAAAAAATTTGTTGGAAGAAAAAATGGGTAGGATGGCAAATTTTCCTTTAGAATTTATGTTTGGTAGTTTAGTTGAGGTTTATACATTAAAATCCCCATTAACCAGAACAATGTTACTGGGGAGACCTGGTGAATGAAGCTTTCTGCCTCCCTAAGAGTTAAATTAGAATATCCACTTGGCCAATAGAACATCCCATTGGAATCAGTAGAGTAACAGGCTTTAAGAAATAGAAGAGACCTAGGGCGCCTGGGTGGCTCAGTGGGTTAAAGCCTCTTCCTTCGGCTCAGGTCATGATCTTAGGGTCTTGGGATCGAGTCCCACATCAGGCTCTCTTTTCAGCAGGGAACCTGCTTCTCCCTCTTTCTCTGCCTGCCTCTCTGCCTACTTGTGATCTCTCTCTGTGTGTCAAATAAATAAATAAATAAATAAATAAAATCTTAAAAAAAAGAAATAGAAGAGACCTTAAAAATCATCTGGTCCTGCCTCTCACCCAATGCAGCAGGGTCTTCTCTGCTCAAATGTCTGTGGTGGTGAGGCACTCCTGAGTCCAGAAGAGGCTTGTAGTTGATAACAGTACAAGTTAATGGAAAACTCTTATTGTTGGGCTGACATCCTTCATAAGAGTCTCTCTCCCCTTTAGTCTTAAGCCTTCTGCTTGAATTGGGTAGTGTCTCCTTTCTGCTTCTGTTTCTCCATTGTAGGAGCACTGGTTATATTGATTTGTAATGGCCATTTTCAGCACAATCTGAGATCCTTGGGAGTAGGAATAATGTCTCTCTCTCTCTCTTTTTTTTGTCTCTGCTTTCCCATTGATTAACATAATGCCTGGCATGTAGAAAACTCTTACTATATATCCGTGGAATGAATGACTATTACAATTGCAGTTCGACCTACTGTCCTAATTCTGTACTCTGTAAGAATACAGAATAAATATGCTCTTTTCCACATGGTGTGCAGCCTGAAGATGATCACCACCATGTCGCCTGTTAATTGTCTCTGTCACAAGCTAAACATTGTAAGGGCCTTCGTTTATTACCCTTATGACATGAATTCTAGTCATTCCCCTCCCGTATCTGGAATCCCCATCTTCTAGATACTTTTTAATTTTTCAGAATCTCTCCTAAAATCTGGCCCCAAGAATTGATGATATATAGAATTGATGAAGAATTGATGAAGTATATTATACTTCAGACAGTGGCACTAACACAAATGACAATGACACAGTCTCTTGTCATGATCTGGACATGAGCACACAATTTTTCCTTTTGAGAGGATTCAACAGGCACTTTTCAATATGTTGATAGCTGAGAATTAACTGTATTAACAAAACAGACCAATAAATTGGGAGTATGATTGTCAACAGAGGCATGCATAATCTGCTAATTCAGTTATGGTATTACTTTGCTGTCAGCATGCAAAGTATTACATAATTTACCAAGAGTATTGGTGTTTGTGATATCTCTATAACCCAAGCATGTACTGTGTGTTACGAGTAACTAAATTTGAGAGGGTACAGTGAAGGAAAGATCAGGGGAAGATGGTTTTAGGTAAATTTTTTTTAAAGATTTTATTTATTTATTTATTAGGAAAGAGAGAGAGTGAGAGAGAGCATGAGAAGGGAGAAGGTCAGAGTGAGAAGCGGACTCCCCATGGAGCTGGGAGCCCGATGTGGGACTCGATCCCGGGACTCCGGGATCATGACCTGAGCTGAAGGCAGTCGCTCAACCAACTGCGCCACCCAGGGGCCCCTAGGTAAATTTTTTTAAAGATTTTATTTTTAAGTAATCTCTGTACCCAATGTGTGGCTTGAACTCACAGCCCTGAGATCAAGGGTCATATACTCCACTGGCCGAGCCAGCCAGGTGCCCCGGTTTTAGGTACATTGTACCCCAGCATTCCTTAAAGTGGAATGGGCTCGCTTTATGCATTTATTTTTTGTCCACATTTGCCATCATGCCAATATTTTCCATTTCCATCACTAGATGCATAAGACTGGCTTTGTACATGTCACAGAGAGGCTGGGTTCTCAGTCTCTGCCTCTTTCCCCCAATTCCACTGTCTTCTTTATTCAGAGATCCATTCTGTCCCTCTTCTCTGGCATCAGCAGTCTTAGTCCTCATGGAGGTATTCACTGATATTACAAGGGTTTCTGTTACCCTTGGGGCGCCTGGGCGGCTCGGTTGGTTAAGCGTTTGATTCTTGATTTTGGCTCAGGTTGTGATCTCAGGATTTGGGGATTGAGCCCTGTGTTGAGCTCTGCACTCAACATGGAGTCTGCTTGGGATTCTCCCTCTCCCTAGGTCCCTCCCCCCACTCATGTTCTCTTTCTCTCTCTCTTTCTCAAGTGCTCTCTTAAATTATTTAACATAAAAATTTTAAACAAACAAACATCCCTGAGAGTATCTGTCACCCTTGAGGAAGGGATCATTTTTATTTGAATAAGGAATTGGTGTCCCAAAAAAGGGAGTGAGTTTCTTGGCATTGTAAAAGGTGCTACTCAGGAGCTGGAAAAAGCCAGCCCTGCAAATAGGCCATTTAACAAAGGGGGAAATGGCATGTTCCAAACAAAACTGCCTTACCCTCACTCAGTTTGGCTTCTCTACTTTTATTGTAGATTATTTATTGCTTAACAATTTGGTCAATTTCTTCTCTAGATTGTACCTTTAGTTAAGAAGACATCATTAAAAACTATAATCTGCGTTTTCTTCCAAATAGCATCTCCTCTGAAATTACTACTTTTTTTAAAAGATTTATTTGTTTGAGAGAGAAAGCATGAGAGTGAGGGGAGGGGCAGAGGGAGAGGGATAGAATCACAAGCTGACTCAATGCTGAGTGTAGAGCCCAATGCGTGGCTCGATCCCACAACCCTGAGATTGTCATGACCTGAGCCACAACCAAGAGTTGGATGCTTAACCCAGGTGCCCTGAAATATCTACTTATAATAAATGTTTGCAGCAAGGCACTGCTAGCTGGTACAAATTCAAAAAGGTGGCTTTGGGAGCGCCTGGGTGGCTCAGTGGGTTAAAGCCTCTGCCCTGGCTCAGGTCATGATCTCAGGGTCCTGGGATCAAGCCCCGCATCGGGCTCTCTGCTCGGCGGGGAGCCTGCTTCCCCCTCTCTCTCTCTGCCTGCCTCTCTGCCTGCTTGTGATCTCTCTCTCTCTCTGCCAAATAAATAAATCACTTTATTAAAAAAAAAAGTGGCTTTGGCCAGCTGTCTACCTCAATTGAGCACTCCTGTGTGTTTCTCAAATACTGGGATATAGACAGGTGATCCTTGCAAGGCAAGGCACTGAAAGAAAGGCAGCTGGTGCCACGATTGCTCTGGAGAGCTCCTGACCTCCTCTTTCCTCCTTCTCTTCTCTGTCTTTCCTTTTTTTTTTAAGATTTTATTTATTTATTTGACAGATTGAGAGAGAGTGCACAAGTAGGCAGAATGGCAGGCAGAGGAAGAGAGAGAAGCAGGCTCTCCACTTAGCAGGGAGATCAATGTGGGGCTCAATCCCAGGACCCTGGGATCATGACCTGAGCCAAAGACAGCTGCTTAACTGACTGAGTCACACAGGTGCCCCTCTGCCTTTCTTATTGGTTGCTGGCTTTGGAAGAGGACAGCTGCTTTTGTGTCCTAGTGGGAGGACTGGGGGGAGAGCAAGGCCTGATTGGAGGGGACCCATTCTCAATGCTTTAATGTGGTTATAAGTCTCGGGTCTACAGAAGTTCTTTGCATGGTGGCTCTGACAGTGGAAGTTTCAAACACTTGGGTTAGGCCTGTGAAGGGGAGATTTTGGGGGCAAAACTATTGCCCATCACATAATCCTTCAAGTATTTCTCTTTCTTATTCAGAGACACCTTAGATTCATCATGACCAGAAGCAGGAGATAGTTGAATTTCTTTAAACTTTCTATTCACGTAAGGCTTTCAGTTTGCCAAGGTGATTTTATACATGTCGTCCTATGTAACTTCCATGGCAACTTGGTGTGGTAGAAGCAGCAGAAATTGTATGTTTATTGCTTCATCCCCAGCACCTAGAACAATAAATATCTGTGGAATGGAAGGATGAATCCCCATTTTATAGATGAGGGAATCAAGAGGGAGAGAGGGTAAGCATAGGGCCGAAGCCAAGCGGTGTCACAATGGGTGTGTTCCATCAGTCCGGCCCAGAGTCACCACAAACAAACAAGTCTGGGTAATGCAGTGCTTGCTACACATAGCCTCCAGATGAGTCCCAACCAGAATGCCACCCTGCTGGGCTTCCGATACAGAAATTCGGGAGTTGTTGCCAGTCCCATGACTTGCTCCAGCTGACACAGCTAATGAGGACCAAAGCCAAGATTCCCTCCAAGTCCGTGACACCCTACAAGTCCGTGGAACTCATGCCTACAAATTGTTTTCCCAAGACAAGCCCAGTCTTGTCTGCTCTGACACTGACAATATCCTTTTCGGTGAAAGAAAGCAACTCACCTTCAAAAACGTTTTTAATTTCTTGTTCAAGCCTTTTTTTTTTTTTTTAAATCAGGATAAACTGTCAATTAACCCCAATCATTTCCCACTAAGGCACTGGAATCAGTGAATGTTCCTGTCACTCACTGTAACCCTGCTAAGGGCCCCCTGTGTTCACGCCTCACCATATGACAGGATCAGCGCAATTTGGAACAAAAGAGGAAGAGTAGCACATCTGGCTTGCCAAATGCATCTGACACATGGTTTTCTTCCACATCTGCTTTGAAGAAGCCAGCCGCTCCGATGAGGTGCATTTGGAAAAATAAATCATTGACTTTTATACTTTCTTTCTCTAAAGCAAAGGCAATGGTTTCCATTTTGACTTGGAGCAAGGCACACAGGAAATTACTTCATTTCTAAAGCATGACCCAAACCTCAGTTTCATTGTCTTTCTTTTCTCTGTTTCAGGTTCACACATTCCTAAGCATTCAGACAAGTCCTGCTTGTCAGTTTCCTCTTGCTCAGTCAGCAACTGCCATGTGACGATGTATTATAGGAGCAAGCCAGGGGGAAGAAGAGGAAAGAAATACTGGTTTCTATTCTTAGTTTTTCTATTGGTACATTAGGATCCTGCCTGAATTATTTTGGGGGCTAGGCTTTTAGACAACTTCAGTGGAGTTGGAGGTCACCTTTTGCTCAGATATTGAGTTTTGCCCTTAAGTGTCAGGTGCTCGTTCCAAGTGCCTTTGCCTAACTAACATTTTCACACTGTGCGCTCGAGTCCAGGGACAGGTTTCCTTCCACTTCGAGGAGTTTCAGATGTCTCCTCTCCAAAGGTGCAGGTGACAATCCAGATCAGTTTCCAGTGACCTTTCTAGTGTCCCTTCCTAGCATGCAAAGTCAGATCACTGTTCTGATTTGTCTTCTGCTTCTCTTGCCAAGTTAAACTAGGAATACTCCAATGGGTTGGAAGTAACATTGGTGGCTGTATGGCTTTGAAAGCCGGAGTCAACAAACATTTGGAGAAAATGGTTTTAAGGTCCTATTACCCTAATCTGGGGGAATAGAAGGGACCCAGTATCTTCCACCCCTGTGACTCTCAAATCAGCAATGATTTTGCCTCCCAGAAGACATGGCAATGTCTGGAGACTTTTTAAAATTATTACAATTTGGGGAGAGGAGTGCCACTGGAGAAGCCAGAGATGCTGCTAAATATCCTACAATGCACAAGGCACCCCCACGACCAACAACGACCTGGCCTGAAATTACCGTAGTACCACAGCTGAGAAACCCTGCTTTATAGGCTTTGATGGAGCCACCATTAAATGGGCAAAACACCAATAATTAACATTTAATTAAGCCCATACTTCCAGACTCTGTTTTAGGTGTCTTACTTGTGTTAACTCATGTAATACTCACAATAACTTTGTGAAATAGTTTATATTATTGTCCCATTTTAAAAGTGCATAGACAGAGGCACAGAGAAATTAAGTAACATACCTAAGGCTGTCCAGCCAGCAAGTGGTAGAGCTGGGAACTCACTCATGCAGCCTTCAGAGTCTGTGTTCTACAACAGTACACTGCTCAGGTAGGTTAAAGGATGGTTGCAAATTGTACTCTAGGGCTGGACCAAGTTCACATAAATTCCGCTGAGAATGGTGCCTATGCTTTAGCATGACATCAAGGGGCATGATATTTCCATTATTCCCTCCCTAAAATGTGAGATTGAAGACTAAGATGCCTTACCCTTAACCCACACAAAGTCCTCACTTTTTAAACCAGAAGTCAACAAATTATTCTTTCCCCTTTATTTTGAGAATGAAAACATATACATATGGACTACTAGGGCTGTGATCAAGAAAGACTGAATCAACTTTTATTGTTTCTGATATTCTCATGTTTTACTTCCCCACCTGGGCAGTACTAACTCTTCCCCATTTGGCTTGCCAGATACAAGATGCCCTCCCCACTCCATCCTGCTCACAGAGAAGGATTGGAAACATTCCCAACTGAGCAAGAAATGATGGGGAAAAGCGTAAAGTGGGATCCCCTGGCAGGAGAACTTGCATTTCAGCAAAGATCAAAACACAGCTAAAGGAATGGTAGCCCAATGGTGGACACATCAACTGGTTAAGGAAGAGGTGTGTGCAGGTATCAAAAAGTGACTTTTCTAAGTATATATCCTCACCTTTAGATTGTAGGATCTATTTTCAGAACAGAGAATGGGTCACAGAGAAAGTGGGACTGCCACACCCTTTAACTACTAGCTAGAGCAACGTCTCCAATTCCCTGACTGACTCCGAAGCAATGGATTGCTTCTAGGCCTGCCATCACTGTTGAACCTTCTAGGGTTACTTCCCTCTGCCTGCTGGACTTCTATTTTTCAATGAAATTTCATCTTCAGCAATCCAGAGCCTATAACCCTTGGCCAATTAGATTTCACTTTCAAGCTGTATTTTTATTTTTTTATAACTAAGGTATTTAAAAGAGAAGTTCAGTACTCTTATTATTCTTGAATCAGTTATAGTTATAATGCAGAGGCCAAGCCTGACAAGAACAAATATTTTTCTATTAAGCAGAAAAAAATCTATCTTGGAATTGCAATATTTTGAGTTTCCATGGTCCCTGTTTCTACGGGTTCTTAGAGCAAGAATTATTTTCATGCTAAGGGGGGAAAAGCAATAGAAAAAAAAAGAAGTAATTTGTTCAGGAAGAGCCCAAATTTTCCACTTAGTGTTTTTTGGGGAGAGTTAGTTTTCCAAAAGGTGAGCCAGAACTAATTCGAAGAGACGTTCTCTTAAAGCCAGCTCATCTGTTTTCTCTCTATAAGTAATGTATACCTGGGCAGCCACTGATCACTGCTCCTGTGATTCTGATATAACTGGCCTGAAGTGGGGCCGACAAATTTTTTTAAAAAAAATCTTCCTAGGTGATTCTAATATTCAGTGTGGGTTTAGAACAATCAATAAAGATTCTGCAACAGCTAGCCACGTTATTGCAATGAATACGGACAATCAGAAGGCTACCATTTATTAAGCTCTTGGGGGCACCAAGAACGGTGCCTCATACTTCACATATATTATTGTGAGTCCTCGAAATGGCTTCGTGAAACAAACATTATCCCCATTTTATTGATGAGGCAATGGATGCTTATTTACTGGTTCATTTACTGGTTCAAGATGATACAGCTGGTAAGATTTCTAGCCCTGACCTCCCTAAATCCTGGACTCATTCATCCAACTGCCTAAGTGCTCGAGTGTCTCCACTTGGATATCTCATAGGCATCTCCAACTTAGTATGGCCAAAATACACCTCTCGATTCTCCCCACCTCGACTTGCTATTCCTCCAGTGTTCTCCATCAGAGAAAATGGCCCCACCATCCAGTTCATCCAGTCGTTCGGGCCAATCCCCCTCAGTCATCCTTGACTTCTTTCTTTCCTCACCTGTCAGCTCAATCTCCACAATATATTCAAAACCCAATCACTTCTTATCATCTTAGGAAGCCCAGCACAACAGGCTCTGGTTTGTCTTGTCTCATCTCTTACTGTTCTTCCCTCTCTTACTTCACTTCAGCCATGTGGGCTGTCATTCTCAAGCCCACCAAGCATGTTCCCGTGTCAGAGCCTTTGCTCATGCCATTGCATCTAGAACAAATCTCCCCCCACCCCACTCCACCTCACGTTTATATGGCTTGCCCCCTTGCTTCTTTCAGGTGTCTGGGCAAATGTCACCTCAATGGAGAGGCCCTTCTCCATCAGCTGAGATGGAACAGGGTTTCCAACATGTTTTCTCCTGACCTGCTTGTTTTCATTTCACTTAACACCAGCAGAAACGTATGTTATTTACCTATTTATCTTTTTTTGTCTCATCCACTAAGTTTCATTTGAGCATTTAGAACAAGGGCTGTCTCATAGAAGGTCCTCAATAAATATTAACTGAGTGAATAAATGAATGAAGTAACTGAGATTTAAACCCAGATCATTTGACGTGGAAGTCTATATTGTTAATTACATTGTCATCAATTGTCTCCCCCACCATTTTTCAAAGCATAGAGAGGTAAGGCAATAATTGCATAGATACCAAGTGGCAGAAGTAGTTTTCAAATCTAGGTCTGTTGGCTTTCAAAACCTGATCAATCTTGTAACACTGAAAAATTAAAATAAATTTGGGAAAAAAAAAATAAATTACTCTAATATTGTACTAAAAAAACCTGTTTTTTTTCCCCCCTACTACTCCACATTGCCTCCCAGTGGAGAAATTGTTAGTGACTATATTGACCAAAATGCCAGTGAATTCATTGAGGTTTACTTCTTTGACCTGTCATTTAAATGTGATCTTATATAGCCTTCATCTTCCTTGGTTCAGTTTTGAAGCCTGTGCAAGTATGCTATGAGGTAAAGGCACCAATATAATACTCCACTGGCTTGTCACAAGGCCCTAAATCCTACCTTTATAGATCATGCCTTCTGTTTGACTTAGACAAATTACTTAAATTCCTCTAATGCTCTAATAATTATCTCTGAAATGGAGATAAAATATGGAATGAGATAATTTATATAAAGCACCCAGCACAGTGCCTGGAATGTAGTAAATCCCCGATAAATTAGATTATGCTATCATAGCAAATGTGAGGGCACCAAAACTCATATCCACCACCTTTGTATGATTTGGTCTATTAGAGAATTTGTGCTGGAGGAATATGGAAGGGACAGAGAATCAAGCTAGGTCTTGGGGAGGGGAGGCAAGAGGGGATGCTGTGGGATGATAAGTCAGGAGCACACTGAGGGTGTGGCCACATGTAGGTAGGAAGAAGGATGATGCCAGGTTATATGTTGTCAATGCTGCTGAGAGACTAGGATCAAAGCTAATTCATTAGATGATTAACAGAGAATATCTTTAAGTCCGAATGGGGCCACTATAGTGTTCAATTTCAGTATATTCACATTTCACCTTCTCCAGTGGCTCTCAATTTTGAACAGTTGGGTTTTAGATTTAAGTCTTTTCCTTCTTGCTGTTAGGAGTGTTCCGGTAAGTATTATTTCTGAAGGCGCTATGCTGATTAAAAAAAGTGGCTGGCTGGGGTTTTGTCTGGCAAACACACCGACTGTGAAAGCTGCAGGAAAATTGATTTTCTGGCATTTGCGTGTCCTGGCACAAACTCTGCAGCATGGAAGCTCAAGTTACAGAACCTTCTGGTAAGTGCAGCATGTGGGGGTAACTTCAAAAAAGGATTAGGTTTCACTAATCTTCACCATTGGGGGCCAGAGGCAATGGCTTCCATATGCAAAAGGGCAGATAAAGCTACTATTTTGCGATTATTTCCTTTAGAGAAGTAGTCAGCCACTTAGTTTGATATCTACTCACAAACACAAATCAACATACTTCTTTACACCCCCATTCTTCAAGCTCAGGCCCTTGATCCCACCCTGTTTTTATTCTGCCTTGGCCAGCATGCATGCTTTGAAGAAGGCAGCCAGTCACCAATGTTCTGCCAGGGGCTCGCCTGTCCATGGTGAAATGTGCAGTCATGTTTTTTTTTTTTCTTTTTTTTTTTCTGGTGCACAGGGAAAAGGTTAAGAACATAGTTCCTAATGTTATAAAGACCTAGCTTTGGTACTTGTTAGCTGAGTAACTTTGGGAAAATCATTTAACCTTACTGAATTTCAGTTTCCTCATCTGAAAAATGGGGACGGTAATAGGACCTACCTCACAGTGCTCTTGCAAGAATGAAATGAGAGATCACTTTATAATGAATTTAGCACAGCTCTTGACAACATAGTAAGCACTTAGTTACTAAGGAAACTTAGTTAAGTGTCTCCTCCTTTCAGTAGTTGCATAAGGCAGTCTGGTGGAATGCTATAGGGCACAGAGATGTGGACGATGTGGTCCTTACTATCAAGGAGCTAAAGGAATGAACAGAAGCACAGTCCAATAGAACTTTCTGAAATGTTCTATATCTGTGCTATCCAACATACTAGCTTCTAGCCACACATGCCTGTTGGCCACTTGAAATGTGGACAGTGCCACTAAGCATCTGAATTCTTGATTTTAATATTAATTTATTTAAATTTAACTATTTAGTGAGGTTAGTGGGTAC
Source organism: Nasua narica (assembly GCA_028533885.1). NCBI lineage: Eukaryota > Metazoa > Chordata > Mammalia > Carnivora > Procyonidae > Nasua > Nasua narica. Next base: position 79,723,965 of record CM052801.1, on the reverse strand, counting down.
CATATTGGGCAGTGTCTACCAGGTCACTCAGGTCAGGTCACCATATTGGGTAGTGTCTACCAGTGTCACTCAGTTCTACAACTTAAATGAAGCAGAAGGCCAAGGACTAAAAGGCAGCAAAAGGGCACCAAGAATGACTTTGTCCTCTTCACAATATTTTTCATGTTTGTTCTGATGGTGGAAGTGATGGCTGCATCAAAGTCCTGTCTGCCACAGTTGGTGGGATTAGCTATAGCCTAGGTTGAGGATCAGGGGAGGAGGAAGCATAACGCCTGCTCCATTCAGGTCTGATCTGTAGCTCTGGGTAGTTTGCCTAGCCTGTGTTATGAAAGGCCACTCTAGAGAAAGGTAAGCTGTATTATTTGCATGGGCAAAAATCACCTGGGCATACACAAGAACTGTTTCCTTTAAATTTATTCTATTCATATAAAATTGAAAAATAAATGAACTCCTGGGTCTAGATATGCCATGAAAGAATATTCTTGTTACTGCTGTCTGAGAACTATACTTTCCTTCAAAAGAGCAGAACATTATACAAGGGAATATTTGTGTCAAAAAAAAAAAAAAGAAAGTATGTTCCCTAAGTTCCCACTTAGCCTGATTTTATCTTTCTGGCTCTGTGAGTTGCTACATTAAGTTGTTTGGATGGCCTCTCTCCAAGTCTCCTTTCTAAGAGAAGAATTCCAACAGAGGTGGGCAGACAGGTGACAATATTCACGATTTCCCCTGTTTTTAAAAAACAGTACTTCCCTGTATCAGCTCTGACAGACGGGTTGAAGGATTGAGTGTAATCAAAATTGAAAGTGGTAGAATCTCCAGAGATGCTTTCCACTAAAAATTCCAAATAACTTTGTCAAGTAGTCATTCCAAAGGATTTGCCTAGCATTTTCAAACTGTGTTACAATTACATTAAGGTCACAGCTGTAAATTTGCCTTCTCTGAGTCACCAAAGGGAGTATGGGACCAGCATTTCAAATGGAGGTAAGACTGGGGGAATTAGGTTGAATATTAAGGCCATTGGGCTTGGTTACTGTCAAACAGTGCTCATGCTATTGAAACAAGCCCTCAAAAGTCCCACACTGAGGGGTGCCTGGGTGGCTCAGTCAGTTAAGTAGCTGACTTCAGCTCAGGTCATGATCTCACAGTCCTGCGATTGAGTCCTACTTCAATTCCCACATTGGGCTCCGCACTCAGTAGGAAGTCTGCTTCTCCCTCTGCCCCTCCCTCTGCTCATGCTCTCTCTTGCTCTCAAATTAATAACATCTTTAAAAAAACAAGTCCCACACTGAAACAAATGCTGTCAAACCACAAATTTGCAAATGAAACCCCATTAGAAATAGATCCATGAGCTGAAGGAAAATTGTTATTATTTTTAAAGAATCATCTAGAACACTAGATTGTTTCATATTCAGACCTGTGTATTTACTGCAACTGTTGAACAGAAACAAAACCAAAGTACAAAAGCTCTCCAGAGTAAACCCAATCAAACCATTATTTCATTTGACTTGAGTTTCTGATAGATAAAAGTTATCATCTCTATTCAGTAAGGAGCAACAAACTGCAGAAGGAAGCCATGTTGAATCTTAAAGGATTTAGAAGAATAAAGGGAACCTGAAAGTCTAGGTTGCCTTTCCAAATTTCATATATTTTCTAGTACCTGTGAAACTTGTGGCCTGTGGGATAATTTATGAGGAGTCATTGGTTCGAAATTCATTCTCCTTAAGTCCCCATTTTTGTGCCAGCACCTTATTACGAAAGAAATACAGTAACTCGGAAAACAGGCCCTCTATATCTTACGCAAGACCATTATTATCTGGGGCTATTCCAGACAGGTAAAGTAGACCAATAATACTTAAAAAAAAAAGTTATGGAGTTTTCCTCTAAGACTCTCCTGCTTGCTTTCTATTCCAACTCTGATCAACCAATGACAGACCTATTTCAGCCGAAATGCTTACTGCTCACTACCTCTCACCCTCCATCCCCCCCAGTGTGCCACTAACAATAGTGAACTCAACAAATCAAAGACTATTTACACAGACCCGTATGTTTTTCAGAGTCCATTAGGATAATCTGTCACTAAGAGTTATCTGGTTTTCTTTCTCAGAATTAGAGAGATTGTTTTTCTCAACCCAAGATTTTTTAAGTCATTGCAGATTTTAATTTCCATTAAGATACCTTATCCTTCACAGTCCTGCATGTAAAGACAACGGACTATTTAATTAAGAACCCTCCTAGACAGTCATCTGTCTTTGAGGCTTGCTTTCAAAACCTTCTGCCTTGAAATTGTCAGTATGGTGGAAAAAAAATGGACACCCTCCCCCTTCTACATCTAATGGCAATCTGCATTTCTACCGATTTCTATCCAGGTCATTCATTATCCACTCACTGAAAAGTATGTTATTAATGAGAAGCAGGTAGGAGTCATGCTGTCCTCCCCAGGTTTAAATGAATCTTTAAGATGGTACAATCAAACAGATATGCAAAATAGGCCATTAATGCAACATTAAGGTTACAAATTTAAATACAAAATCAGGGAATGCAGAACTTTTTAAGTTTCTCATCTTTTCATTCTTGGCAACATGGGACATACTGAATATATAGTACAGTGTTGGAAAGACACGGTTCCAAAGCACTGAAAAAAATAACCGATGTTTGTAAGGGAGACTCCAAGATTAGCTTCTGAAGACAGACTTCTGGAATGCTGTAACCGTATCTATGTAGATTGGCTCAACCTCAGGAAGTAAGGTTTTCAGCACCTTCAAACTTGCCTTTCCCTGGTTTGTGCTGCTATGCCTAGATAAGACTATGCCTTCCATCATGTAACAGATGAATTCCTAGAAAAAGCTGTGCCATGAATTAGATTCATTTTTGAAAATCAAATTTTATTTCTCTTTTGATGCATGGGCTGTTTTATGTTTATTTCTGACAGCCCTCCTTTTAGGTTTTTCTGACAAGCAGTTAATGATCTGTAAACACCAAAATGCACTAGGGGATCTCCATTTTCCAGGGAAGACTATATTTCTAATATGCATAATTACTATTTATTGCTTTTATCAGCTGCGAATTTTCCGATATAAGGATTACTTAAGGAAGGGTCTAGCTATGTTGTGTAGCCAAAGGTTTGGGAAGAAAAGGGAAGCTTTCAAGATAAGAAATGCTTTTAACTAGCCCCTGTTAATCTCTGAACTGGCAGAAGGGCAATCTCCATAATTGCCTGGGAAGACAAAAAAGCCAGCACAAAGCGATTCGAGGTGGGAGGTCCTGATACACTGGATAGTGTGCTGTCCCCAAAGTGCCACTGGCCACCAGAAGAAGTATCCGTGGTAACAGCTTGGGTCCCAGTGGAACGGGGGGAAAAGATTGGACACTAGCTGGACAAAAAACTGATCTGGTCTCCACAGAGGAGAGAAATTACTCTTCAGTGAGGGGGAGGTTGGAGATCTCGTCGTTGTTATAATCAGCACCCACACTTCTGTTTGAGAGATGATGGCACCCTAAGGGAGGTTAGAAAGTAGATATGGTTCCTCTTAAGTACTCAAAAGCATTGCAAATAATTTGTGGTAAGAGTACTCTACTGCTTTGTTATCATTTTCCCATGCCAGCTTCACCCTGTACGAATGTGAGCAATGCCCACTGCATGCACTGACTGCAAACCTGATCACCTGGCCCCTAACCAATGGTGTGCATGAAGGCTGGGCAGTCTGGTCTCTGGGCTGGAAAGCATTTCTCTCCTGCTTGGGAATCAGAACGCTCCTACTAGTGCCCCATGCCTCACACCCCTGTTTGCCTAATGCGCATAGCATGCAGGAATGGCAGGGACAATGCAGATTTAGCGTAAGGGAGGGAGGAAGAAAAGAACACAGCAATTCCACTTCTTTTTTTGAAGGCCCAAAGAGCCAGCATTTCAGTCTGGTTACAAATGACCACCATACCAATCTTTCCTAGACAGATGAACCCTCACGAACCCTTCTTAGTAGAGATACCAGGAGGAGGGGTCCAGCTCAAAATCTCCTCACCAGTCACCTGCACTTAGTCTTAGGAGGCTTTACCCTGTCGTGTGGGTACCTGGGGCTGTCCACTCCACAAGTCTCCTATCTGGGGAAGGTCGAATCTCTGGTCTCTCTAATGCCTCTATAAGAAACAAATGCAACTGTATGTTTGGCCCAATGCCCAGACGCAGCAGGTAAAATAGGAAGAGGGAGTGTGGTAAGGAACAGGGAGCAGTGTATTAGAAAAGTGCTTCTGAGACAAATCAAAACCACAATAAAATACCACCTCACACCTGTCAGCATGGTACAATGAACCACACAGGAAACAACAGGTGTTGGCAAGGATGCAGAGAAAGGGGAACCTTCTTGCACTGTTGGTGGGAATGCAAACTGGTGCAGTTACTCTGGAAAACAGTATGAAGGGTCCTCAAAGAGTTAAAAATAGAACGACAATGATCCAAGCAATTGCACTGCTAAGCAGTTACCCAAAGGACACCTAGGGATGTTCACTGAAATTCTTCCTGGTAGGGCCGTTGGAGGTAAGATTCTCTGAAGCCCCTATGAAATCACTAATATGGCAGCCCCAACCACGTGACACCCAACAGGTAAGAGAAGGAAAGAGAGGGAGGTAAGGAGCAGTTAAAGGAAAGTAGGAAAGAGCTATCTTCTACTTCTGCCCTGTTTTTTCCTAAGAAATTCCTCTACTCACAGCCTTGACCTAGGTCATACTGATCGAAATCTCCACTGATAACCAAGGCCTGGCCTTGGCCTGGCCTGGCCACCTGCCATCCTCTAGGATGGGAAGTTGGAATCAGGGGCTTGCTGAAGGATCCATAAAGACACTAATACAACAGTCCTGGTCACTCAAGACCCGTGTAATAATTGAGCAATGGAAAAGGAGTGATGTCATAGGGATCATAGGAGAAAAGAAACATTCCGTGGCCTCTGGACATTATTCCATTGTAGTGTCATTTCTTCCTCCCTTTCGGGACTTTTATTTTTCATAGTTTCCAGTCAGATACCATTGCTTGAGCTTCCCTATGGATTTCTGTCTGCACTTGGGACACCCTGAAGCCTCAGATTCCAGTCCCTGAAACAAGCATCTTCCAATGGTCCCTGTTGATCAGAGGAAAGTTTGTCCTTTCTCTCCCCAACACCCCCCAACAGGAACACTGGGAGGAGGAGGCTAGCACTCAGCCAGTCAGCTGTGCTCATTCCCAAGATACTTCTTCCTGCCAGACAGGCCCTAGCTCTTTCTACTCAAGCTTCTCTCTGCCCTATAGGCCCAGCCTCCAGCCTTCTCCCAGTATCCTTCATGTAGGGTTAATAGAAAAAAAGCAAATCCAAATAAAATAGAAATTATCTTTTATGTTATATAGTCAAACATTCTTCAAAGTGCGGCTCTTAGTCATCTAAGAGTTGGAATCACTTGGGGTCCTAGTTTAAAAATGCAGATCAATAGAAACTATGGGATCAACATGTCAGGAGGAGGCATGAGGCCCAATAATCTGTGTTTTAAAATAGCTCTCCAAATGATTTTATATGCAACCAGTGTTGGAAAACATTGCTCTAATGCAGTCATTCATTAAATTATTGAGTTCCCTATTCAACATCCCTGACAAGTGGCCATTAGCCTATTCTTGAATCCCTTCAAAGATGAACAGCTCACTATCTATGGAGGTAGCTCATTCTATTTTTGGATTGCCCTATGAGACTGTTCTTTTTACAATGAACCAAAAATCTCTATCCCTGTAATATCCACCCTTTGAGTTTTGTTCTGTCCCTTAGAGTCCCACAAAACAAGTACAATTCATCTTTGAAATGTCTACCCTTCAGATATTTTTAAGACAATCCTACTATATTCTACTGCTGCATATTTTCTTCAGGCTAAATAGTCTCAATTCGTGTGATGTGAAAAACAATCTTGTAAAAAATTGTAGACCAGTCCCTATAGGTCAGCTCTTTGAGCAATCCCAGCTAGCAGTGTTTTAAGACAAGATCAACACAGAACTATGAGAAGCCGTGGTTGTTCTCTTGATGTCAACCCTGAAAATCTGAAGGTGTCCTCCAAGTACCTGTCTCTTACCTTTGACAACTTTCTATGGATCTGTATTGCATGATGGTATCCAAGCCTCCTTGAATATATTTATATTTCTCCTCAATCACTGACCATGCTATTGTTAACGTTTTTGCTTATACAATTGGCTGAAACCCCAGGCCAAGAAAATAGAGCAAAAATGTTCTTCAGGATTTGGCCAGTGGGGTAGTTTGCTCCCTGCGGCTTTCATTTAACAAACTTCAGGTATTTGTTCATCATGATTACCCAAATGGTGGTGGTGATGGTGGTGCGCGCGCGTGCGTGTGTGTATGCACATACATGTGTATGTGTGTCTGGAAGAAAGGGGCAGTATACAAATATTTGGAAATTGAACATCAAAACTCAGTGCAAAGGGGTTTTAATATGATTCTCTTCATGATTACCCTATTAATACTACCACATTCAGAAAAAGGGGCTGTTCATTTTGGCTGAAATAATGCCTACTGTAGTGGGGTTATTTTTAAATATGAAGGGTTGGTTATGAAATCTTTCATTTGGTATTGTTTGCTAAAGCAGTGACGGATTTTGCTTTTCAACACTGGTTCATCAAACTCATTTAAAAGAAAGCAAAGTACTCTTTGGAGAGTCCCTTTTTAATGAACCTCATCTTCCCATGCCAAATGTGAATGATGAAATTAGAAATAAGACATTGCTCAGAGCATCCTGGTTTCAAGCAATGATTTCCAGCTTACCCGTGGCAGTCTATAGATTGATTTCTACCATGATGCTATTGTTTCAAAGCAATACTTTTTTTCTGGAAATGTTTTTTTCCATCCTAAATTTCCTCCTCCAAACATATGTACATACACTATCTTCCACAAACAAATCTTAATGTGAACACTACAGAAAACTAACAGTTCCTCAGTCAAGAGTAGCCATAGTCTAACATGATATAAAGTCATGGTCTTGTTTATTTGTTGTTGTTGTTGTTTTTTTTGTTTTTGTTTTTGTTTCTTGTCACACATATATTCTCATGTACCCCTTGAACTATTTTTAAATTCTCTTTTCTCTCCAAATATTTTGAAGATGTCCCTTTCTCCAGAAACCTTTACTGATTAATTCACCTGAATCTCCTATTGTTTATATATTGGACTCAGGGGTCTACATGGCATCTCCTATTCATTCCCAGAGTGTCTAGGAGAGGGTTCTTTTACTCAGTGGGTTGGAAAATCAATACTATTGAATGATGCTAGAAATAGTCTGTGGGTGCCTGAGTGACCCAGTAGGTTAAGTGTCTGCCTTTGGCTCAGGTCATGATCCTGGGGTCCTGAGATAGAGCCAGGTGTCAAACTGTCTGCTCAGTGGGGAGCCTGCTTCTTCCCCTCTCTCTACCCTTCTCTCTGCTCATGTGCACTCTCTCTCTTTCTTAAATAAATAAATGAATAAAATCTTAAAAAGAAGTAGCCTATAACCCAGACCAGAGACTCAAAGAAGACAAAATTGAGAGTAAAATAAATCTGGCTGTGAAAACATAAGAATTTTTATAAAACTGGGAAGTAAGATTCAATTCCAGAATTCAGATTTCTTTAGGCATAGCAGCTAACCACCTTCAGGAACCCCTACTTTAGGGCACCGGGGAGTGTGCAGATAGGAGATCAATTTTGGGAATAACGTACAGACAGATGCCCACAATCAGAACTGGAAAGAAATGCAATAGATCATCATTATCCAAGGCCCTCCACCAGATAGGTTACATTCTCAACCATTTAGAACAGAAAGAAGATGGCTTTCATTCTATCATCCATCGCCTGCATTCTGGTGCAATCTTGCTGGGGCATCAGAATTGCAACCCAAACACAGAAAGAGAAAGTATGTTCCCTCAAAGTTTTGTTACAAGCTGGAATTGGTAGCTAAAATATCCGGGACCCTCCATACACATATACGATACAGACAGGAGGACCTTAGGTTTTTTTCAGTGCTTACATGCAGACACATTCCTCCCCCTCAGCTGTAGTCCTGTATCAAGATTAAACTTTGTGATACTAGCTAAAGTTCTGCCCTGGCATCAACTACCCAGCCACCCTCTTCCTATTGGGAGAGAGGCATCTATAGCCTAAGAGAAGAGTAGGATTGTTTGAGCAGCAAAGAGAAGAAAACAGAACAGAAAATGCCCTCATCTTTTGTGTCAAAATAGACCTTAAAAGTTAAAACAGAGAAACAAAGTATTGTATACAATCCAGCAATTCCACTCCTAGGTATATACCAAAAGGATTTGAAAACAGATTCAAAGAGGTGTTTGTACACCAATGTCCATCGCAGCAATATTACTTGGATAGGGTTAATCTTCAAAAAATTTTAAAGTCCAGAATCCTCCATGTTTTATGCCCTTACTGCTTTCTTCTTAGAAGATGGATTTATGGTAGAAGTGGATTTTCACAGTCGACTAACTCCATTTTGCAAAAATATAACTACTCTCCCCCGGCGCCTAACTTGATATGATAGACCCTCAATATTTATTTGCTCACTGATTAAAAATGTAGAAGATGTTGAAGACTGGAATGAATATGACCACAGGACATCACCTAGTAGTTTTTTTGGGGAAAAAAAAATCAAGATTTTGTTTGTGTGAGTTGCCTTTTCCTTTCAAAAGCAGAGTGCAACCAACCATTCTAGTTAACCGAGTGTTTTTGTTAGCTAGGTTTCAGGAAGTAGAACTTTTACTTGATCCTGATGGTCAAATTTTTAGACTTCTGCATGATGATGAAGGAGAATTTAATAATTAACCTGTGCCGGCTTGCCAGGTGAACTCAAGGAATGTCTAATTGAACAGATGGGCCCAATTCCTTTAACTAGAAGTTGCTAAGGGGATTTGATTTTGTCAGCTAAGGAAAGAAATAAGATTGATTAGGGAGATCCTGAGGTGAATTACTCTAGGGAAGAGAGTGTCAGAGTTCTCCCCAAGATATGGGGATCTTGTGCGGTGTTAATTACTCTGGCATTGTCTGAGAGAGTTGGCAGCCTCAAAGAAAAGGAAGACTTAACTCCCTTGGGCTTTGTGGGATATGAAATGCTCTCATAAGCAAGCAGGTTACCTGGGAGGATTAACAGAGAAAGGCTAATGAAATCCATATGGTTGGTTACTTTGGGCAGATGGCCTGCATGCCCCCTTGGAAGCACCTGAAGGTTCTAGGTGGTCTTCAAGGGCAGCTCTGAATCGTGCATGGTGAAGTGGTTGAATTTGCAGGTCACAAAGGAATGGCTGAAGATGGGCAAAGAGATGAGGTCAGGCGTAGTATTTTATAACAGGGGTAGGGGTGGGATCAGGAGGATGGGGGGTGGGGAGATACAAATGAGCTTTCTCTCTTCTCCCAAAGCCAGGCAAAAACCCACCTCTCTTCCACTGAGCCAGCAGAGATTATTTTATTTTCTCTTATTTTCTTCTTGGGAAATACCCCTCCCTCACATCTCCACAGAGCCTTGTTGAGAGTCTTTATGCTTTAATTGCTCTAGTGCTGGGTCCTTGCCCTAAAGTCTCCTGGGATTTGGGGCGACTGGGTGATTCAGTCAGTGGAGCATCTGACTCTTGATTTCAGCTCAGGTCATGATCTCAGGGTTGTGAGCTTGAACCCTGTGTCAGGTTCTGCACTCAGCTTGGAGTCTGATTATCCCTCTCCCTCTGCTCCTCCCCTGGCTGTCTCTCTCTCTCTCTCTCTCTCAAATAAATAAGTAAAACCTTAAAAAAATGTCTCCTGATATTTATAGAACCCTTCATACTTTTAGAGATCTTTGTGATATTATCCTCTTACTAACCCTATAAGGAAGGTGGAGCAGAGAACATTCCCCTTGATAGATGAGGAAATTGAGACCAAAAGCTTCTTACACAAAGAAAAACAAGAAAGTCATCAGTGGATGTGGAACAGGAAATCATTTTCATCCTCTTTTTCTTTCCAGTTTTATCCAGCCACAATATAACCCTTGGCATATCAGAAACTATAATCAGCTGTGAATAATGGAGGTTTGCTGTGTTTGTGGCATTCACTCTAGTTTTATGGATGTCTGCCTTTTCTTTGCCATCTTATCTTGGATTCTTTTGAGGTTATCAGAGCATGGGAAAATGTCATTTAAAAGTATATATAGGTTTTCTTTCCTAATTGATCCATCAAGGGATATAAAGACAAAGAACAACCAGGAGATAGTACAGACGCCTTAGCATGTGCTGCACCAGAGGCTTGATTCATGCATAACACCCCCTGTTTATGTGAACCCTTGTGCCAGAAAGGCACTGAGATGGGATGGACAGAGGACCCAATCTGGACTGAATTCTAGCTGTCCTCCATGGAGCTGAGTGACATTCAGCAAGCCACAAAGTCATTTTGCCCCGCGTTTCCTCCCCGAAGTAGGGGCAATCGTACCTGTTCTGGTTGCATCGCAGGATGGTCGAGGGCATCGAATGTGGTAATGTATGTGCGTATGTGTTGAAACTGACAGCCTGCTACGTTGTGAGCTCCCAGAGTGTAGAGGCCATTTCTGTTTTATTCATTACCTACCTGACCTTCATGTTGGGGTTGTGGAGAATCATTAACCCTACTGTTATTCACCATGGGGTGTACCCACAGATTGGCAGGTGCAGGGAAGGAGCAACATAAAAATAAGCGCTGTCAGCTGCCCTGGAGGTGTGATCATCTAGTTTCCTGACATGCCTATATTTCAAGGCAGCCTCTCTCCCAAAATAACCTCCAAATATGGTGGAAAACCCTGTCGAGGTGTTTTCATGTGATTTGGCAAAAGACAGGCAGAAATTTAATTTTGTGTACGGAGATGGAGCCTCAGTGATTAGCCTGGAACTTGGCACATGGAATGTGCTCAAAAAAAGAGTCATTACTGAAAGAGTGAGGACTACGTAGTAGAATCTAGGGCATTATTATTGGCCTGTCTTCATTGCCACACTGTCTCCTTTCTCTTGGAGACAGATATTAGATGTGTTGTCAGTTGTGGGCAGTTGTCAGGTCAACCGACCTCCACTCCCTTGGAGAGTGTCCTCTTCACTCAGGTCAAAGCTGGTGTACAAGGAAGATCTACGGAACCACAGAACCCTGGCTGCAGAGGGCTGGGAAACGCCAACAGCTGTCTGGGTGTACCTTTCTCTCTTCCAGAGGCCTATGTGGCCAGGCCTCAGCATCCTCACCTTGTGCCTGGAGCTCCACCTCCAGTCTTGACCTCTGAGGTCTAGGCGTCTTGTCGTGTAATGTGTCATGTGACATAGGAAAATAAGACTGTTTTTGATAAGGTGGCATCCAGCCATGTCAAAATTAAAAAACAACTTTTCTTTTGAAAACCTGTCAAGTGATATGTACCATAGATGTCTCTGACCTGCCATCCCTCTATGTCAACTCATCTCTGGTTGTTGCTATTACGTGTTCCCTAGTGTGCGGTTTGGCTGTGTCCTCAAACATCTGGTCACATCATATGTGTCTTCAGAACCAATTAAATCTGGTTGCACTTGTCCAACTACATTGTCTTTCAAAATTGCAAATTCATCATAGTACTTGCTGAGAAAATTTTTAACAAAAGGATTTTGTATTTTGATGTGTTTCCTAGGGCTAGGGGAAGGGCTATGGGGTCAGGGTGGTCTGCTGCGTACATAGCTCAGTTGTAATAAAGCATAAAAATTCATGGTTAGTTTTCCTGATCATGTCAAAAGGTCAACATACTCAGCAGAATTGTATCTGTAGGGAGATTTTTCCCCCTTTCCCCATATACTTCAAAAGCCCTATAATTGATAACTGAGAAATGTTGACATGTGGACTCCAACTGAAAAAGGTTGTGTGTGTGCGTGAGAGAGACATTGAGAGAGAGATTCTGAATGTGTAAGTAGACTCTAAATACTATTGGTAGGGACTGCTTTTCAAATCCGCTTGGCGGGCTCTTCATTTACAGCCTGAATTAAAAACATTTTAAATGACCAATGACAAGAATTAGAGTCCTGTGTTCAAACAAAACAATTTCCATTAGTAACTCAGCTGTGCTACACAGGGCGTACCATGTCTGCAAGTCAGAAGACATCACAGTCCCCTCAGTGGTCTCCAGATGAAGTTCAATTCCTCTGTACTGCCCAGGGCCCTAGAGCAACTCACTCTCTCTCCACTCCTCTCCTTTTATGTTCAATTTCTTAAAGGGGTTTAAATTCATATTAAACATTTCATTTAAAAAAAAAAAAACAACCTCCTTTAATCCCCTGAACTGCCTTCAATGGGAATTTGGTCAAGTCTCTGGAAAAGAAATCGAGCATCATAGTCATCTTGGAATATTGCTAGGGGTCTAAAGGCAGAGAGAATGTTGGAATTGCTTTTTCTCCCAGTGCTACTTTTTAAACATGAATCCATATCAAATTAAATTTCTAAAACCTAGTGGAGAATGATCATTTTGATGCAGCTTTTGAAATCATAGTGGCATTTTTCTGGGCAATGACAATAAAGCTGTCGACTGTTTTTTTTTTTTTTTAGCGTGGATACCTCCACTGTGGCTGGGACATTTCATTTTGGAGCTGCTGTCTAAGGAAATCAGTTTGCAAGTCAAAAGGGCTGACGGTAATATTTCAAAAGTCTCTTCCAACTGCATGCATTTTGCTCAGTGCCCCCCTGCCTTTCCTGATGGAACAGGTCCCTCTGTGCCCATGACTTTACATGATTGTCAGATAACAGCTAAGGATAGCTGGAAAATGAGAGAAACAAAGGAATTGTTTTAAAATACCATCATTTTAATGGCAGCCTTATCCAGGATGAGTAAAAATGTCCGCAGGGCAATTAGAAAGAAATTTTATTTTATTTATTTCTCTCTCTTAGTGGAAGAACTAGAGGGCTGGCCCCAGGCTGTTTTATGGTATTACTATTTGGTCCCTGTGGTTTTAGTATGCAGTAAGAACGGGAAGAAATGAGTTCATGTTATGTTTGTAAATGTTGCATGTGATCTCGTTTTATTCTCTGAAGTTCAGAAGGCATGCCGTTGGATGTCTTCACTTTTTTCTGTGTGTGGTGGGGTGACTAGTCTTAAAACTGTCTTGACATCATTGCAGGGTGGGGGAGTGGTCACACGCTAGTTCGGTGAAGTCCGTGAGTGAGAAATGATGTGTTCTGGCTGGTGTCTTTTCTGCTCGATGTGGTCCAGGGAGAGTGGGGTGGAGAACATGGAGAGGACGGATGGCTTCAAGGCCAACTGGTTGGTGCCCCCTCCCCCCAATTATAGGAATACCAACCTTACCCTTTGTTAGGTCTACGTGACATTTTTAGCACAAGCAGGCCAAAAAAGTTGATCTTTCTGGATTGCTCAGTTTTACTCTTAGATCATCAACCTTTGTGTGCTGCCTGAAAGAACTTACCCACAGAATCCCAAAGCTGTCACCAGTGACCATTTGGGGAACAAGAAAAGTGGTCCATTAGAATTAGAAAATGATTTGCCTTTTCTTATATCTAGAAATATCCAGCTCCCTCCCTAATCAAATTTTTATAACAGCTCCATTTCCATACGAATTACTCATTGGCTATAAAGGTCACTAGGAATTGGTGAGCATTAGAAACTGCAAACCAATTAGAATGTGGCAATAGCTTTGCTCAGAATTGGATGTTGATTCAAATTGGCTCTGGTAATATGATGTTTTTTAATGAAACCATCATTGAATGGATTAGCAGACACTGCCCTGGTTTTTGAGAAAGACGTAAAATGCGTGGGGGTGGGGTCTGGGTGTGGGGACAATGATTATTTGGTCACACTTTCCAGCCTTAGTGCTAATCAATCTTCCCAGAGAGGATCCTTTGCGGGCATTATGGATGAATGGCCTTTGAAAGCTTAATGGGAATTGATGCCATCAATCGATTACCATTTAAAGAACACCTTCCAAATTTCTAATCTTTTTTGAAGGTAAAATGCTTTCCATTGGAACACGTATCTCTTATCAGAGGGTCCAAGTCTGGTATCTTGATAGCCTAAGTGATCAATTACTTCATACAGCAACTTGATGCTGACTGGGATCCTGTTGAAGGTTGGTACCAAATCAGCTTTCTATAGAGCTGATAACATGCTGACTACTCAGTAGATGGAAATCCCTGGCTTGCTGCCCTGTAACATGTGAATGATTTTATGCAGGCAGGGGATTATTCTGAGATAAGTTTCTGGGACTGGCATAGTGGTGAGGGTCAAGGCCAGCTTAGTTCCAGAAGGTCTTCACTGATGGTTCTAATACTGGGCCCTGCCCTCTGGTTGGGGGTTTTGATCTGCTTGGTAAACAGTGGTAGAAGTGAAAAAGGGATATCCAAAGCAATGAGAATTCTTGAAAGGGTCCCAGAACTAATGCTTTCTTTTTTAGGAAATGAACACAGTTCTTAGCTAATTGCTATAATTTTAAGAAATGTACTCCTGGTTTCCCAGGAAACAATTGGACAAATCTCATGATAATACATGCAGAAATCTATTTCTTACTGATTTCTTAAAATAAGCTGGTTTTGAACCAACATCTATTTAGCCTGGACTTTGAGGAAAGGTCAGTAATTAGACCTGCCACCCAATAACCTGATTATTGGTTGGAGAGTCTAAATGCTTCCCTTTTACCTACTACCTAAGTGGCTTCTGGATCATTGCTACAAGCAGTTTTACTGGCAACAGTAGCAGGCGGTGGTGATGTATAGAATGGGCCAGTTTTCTAATCACCATACTTTCTTGCTTGGGGCAACTGAAGCAACATTTGAGTTCTTAAACATTCCACTGGTGGCCTTTCTTATAGTTCAGTTGGTATAGAACAAAGATCTTGATAGTTTATGTAAAAGCGCCTTGCCTGTCCTGTAATTTTCTGCTTCGATCTCCTTTCATCTTTCCTCTTGGCAGTGTTTATGCAGCTTTACTAACTTTTGCTTGTGAACACCTTGCTGTTTTCCCCACAAAGATCTGGACGATGATGGGGTGGCGGGTGTGGAATAAGTGTTCTCAAGAAATTAAAACAATTACCAGCTTCCCTGAAAATTGAATTATCGGCATGGATAGGAATCCTTGAAACGAGTGTAAAACATTTCAATAGGAAACCACTGTCTAAAATAATATACGCAATTTGATAGTCTGTCCCTCCACGGAGTCTTAGGCAGAGTCACGTACCCACCTCCCACGAACCACTGAGACATAAACTCACTGCTTTTGTAAAAGCTACAAAGGAGAATGTATATTATTTAGTTCTGTCCCCTCATTTCTCTAGCAAGGCGACAAAGGCTGGCAGAAGTGAAATGACTTGTCCAAGGACAAACAGTCCCTGTGAGGCTGGGATGGGATTCAAACCCGGAAGTTCGAGCCTTGCGCTCTCGATACGCCACTGGTTATGCTGCACACAAGTCTTGGTTGTCAACGACAATGAATTGCGTCGCTAACCAAGCTGTGTTGTATTTAAGACACTCTGCTTTGATAACATCCCCACACTTTCCCCACCCTCCCTTAAAACTCCTATGAATTTGCCTTTGTGGGAAGACGATAAAATAAAAAGCAACCGGCCCAATTCACGGCAAAGCACTTACTCGGAAAAATTCTTTTGTTGAACCGGAGTCCAGGGTCCCATATGCAATTTCAGTCTGCTTAGCTAAGTCTTCAGCACTCTCTATGGGAGAAACCATCCTCTCCACAGTCAGAAAAGCAGCAAGATTGGCAGTATAGGAAGAAATTATGATCAGGGTGAAGAACCACCAAACCCCTCCGACAATGCGCCCGGACAGCGATCTACGAGACAAAACAAAGACCAATCCAGACCCAGAGGGGCCAGATTTCAGTTTAAAAAAATCCTTATTTTAATTTCTGGAAAGAGAAGTGGTTTCAGTATAGTTGAAGTAGATGAGGTCAGGGAATTAAAACATCAAACAAAAGTAACACTTTCACAACATCCCATGTCATGACGGCAGATGATGATTGTACATGCATAATGCTCTTTGGGCCTATATGGCTTGCAAAGCAGGATTGTTTTTTTAATCTTAGGAACACCACTTAAATCAGAGCCTGGGGAGTGGGACCCTGACATACAGTTTTTAAAGCTCACCAAGTGATTACAGGGTCTAGCCGAGGCTGAGAATCACTGATGTAAGCTGATGTCATGGGAGAAACACGGAGTCAAAAAACCTCACATATTTGAAGAGAAATGGGTCGGTGGAGGGGTACTGTTCACTCTGAGTTTAGTAAATTTAACAAAGACTTTGCCATTTTGTGGAGTTGGTCACCTATGATGCAAGGAGACATGAGGTAATATTTACTAGGATCTTTTTAAAAAAATATTTATTTATTTATTTATTTATTTATTTATTTGAGAGAGGGAAAGAGAGCCAGAGAGAGAGCATAAGCAGGGGGAGCAGAAGGAGCGGAAGAAGCAGGCTCTCCGCTGAGCAGGAAGCACGGCACAGGACTGGATTCTGACATCCTGACCTTAGCTGAAGGCAGACATTTAACTGACTGAGCCACCCAGTGCCCCATTTATTAGGATCTTAATAGAAATGGCTAGTGGGGCTCACAAAATTCTCCCCCTTTGCAAACTAAGCCTTAGCACACAGGGCAGGCCTCAAGTGAAGTAGGGAACTACCTGTATAATAGAATTTGCCAGGCACTAAAAGGTTTGTTTCCGCCCCTGCCTCCCCCCACCCAGCCCCCAAATAATCAAACAAAGCCATCCTCACCAGCCTGCCATAGAAATTCTTCAGATTGGAATCACCCTCTGCGTTTTCTTAAGGAGACTTGCTCCAAAGGTTAACCAGTAAGTTCAGTAGGACCTATTAGCCCATGATCTTGGATGAGTCGATCCAGTTAGTAGAGAATGGGACAGAAGATGGGTAAGTTGTCATAAAGGAAAATTTTGTTCTCAAACGTAGCTATGCCTTGGCCACTACATGGGGTGTTTGTGAAAAGGCAGATTTGGAATATCTGAGTGCTCAAGAACCTGAGCTTCGGACGCATCACTGGTGAGTGCAGCGATCTGCAGACCAAGCTGAGGAATATTGTTCTTCTTCTACATCAGTGATTCTCAACTCTGCCTGCACGTCAATGTCATCTGGGAAGCTTGGGACAGAAGAAGACAAAGGAAGACAACAAACAAAAAAGTGCCTGGGCTCCACCCCAGACCCATGCAATCAGACTCTCCAGGGGGTTAGGCTGAAGCAGCAGCATTTGTATAAAGCGCTGGTGCAGCCAAGATTGGGAGTGACGGTCCTGCACCGTCAATGCTGCGAGGGAGAGGGTCTGTTAGGAAGTCAGGGGCAGCGAAGGCCCTGGAAGCTCAGGGATAGGATGCAGCTCGGACGGAGGCAGCTTTGTCCCCTTCAGTGTTGCTGAAGGCTGGCTCTGGCTGCAGAAATGAAAATCTGGTCCCTAGGTTTTATAAGACATTGCCACATTATCTCTAGGCTAGTTCTCTCTGTGGCAGAGTTCCATCCTGATTAGGCTCTGCTCTCCCATGCCCAGAAAAGCTCACAGGAAGAGAACCCACTCTTGTCATCAAGGGAAAAATAGGCGTAGGAGCCTGGCACATCGCTAGGCTCTATGCGCCAGGCCCTGTGGGAAGAGGGCAGTTCTGGGCTGAAAGCTGGCAAATCAAGTTCTTCTCTGTTTGTACTTGCATTTGACCACTTTGAAGCAAATTTAAATTCTCGTGTCCCAAGATAAACTTAGCCTCTGGAAAATTCAGTTGTTTTTGACTTTACACTCTGGTCAAATAGTTTTGGCAGGTGTTTTGATAAATGGTGTTTGTTATTGGTGAACTAAAACAAAACTAGGTGATTTTTTAAAGTCTATCATTCCTATTGGTTCCTGAATGCTTAAAACCACCCTTCCTTCTTTATTTGTGAACACAATCACTTTTTCTGCATTTCAAGGGCGAAAATCTGCTTTGTAACTGATTCCTCTAAGAGTTATATTCTCTTAGTATCTCCTCCCAGAACATGTCCCTTTTAATCAGAAGAGGTAAAAACATGAGGCAGAAGGAATGTGTCACACTTCAAATGCTAAACATTTACAAATGCTAAACGTTTACAGGGTATTTCAGTTTTGAATTTGGACCTTTATAAGATTTTTTCATTGTTGCCATATATATTTATATTATCCTTGACTGATCTGACTCTGGAAATAATTTTACTGCATAAAAGATTAATGTTTCAAAAAAAATTAATGTTTCAAAGTAGCATCTATAGTAATAGAGTAATAAAAATGATAACAATAATAGCTAACCCTTACCGAGCCCTTCCAGATTGTTCTGATTGCTTTGGGTTGACATGGGTCGACTCTTTCAATTCTTCCTCTCTATGGTTAGGTACTATTTTTACAGATTACAAAACAGAAGCATTTTACAGATAAAGAAACTGAGGCACAGAGAGGAGAAGTAGGAAATAAATAACCTATACTTACACAAATGTAAAGAAATACCTATATTTTTGTGTTACAAAATAGTCCTAGTTTGTCTAAGAAAACCCAGAATGGTGTATACATTACAAAAGGTGCAATTTTCTGACAATAACTGAGAACTGTAGGAAAAGCAAACATGTTTGGATAATTATTGTTTATTATCTGTTGTTCATTTGGAATGGAACTGGGAATGCCATCCTTATTTGGAATGATGGGGTTTTCCTGAGACCAAGGGGAGAACTGATTTTGGAGTATTTCCAGAATCATGGTTTGGTATGGAAAGGAATGTGTTAAGCTGCTGCGAATACCAATGGTAGTTTATGCATTGTCTACTTGAAACAGGGAAAAATACACTAATTTATGAAAATTGCACTTGTGCCATTCTATCGAGGCTAATGGATTGTGTCTGTATGATCTAAAATCAAGCCCGCGCATGCTAATCTGGTTATTTTGGCCACCATAATAGATGACCCAGATAATCATGTGGTTGATCTGTAGGACTTAGCTGAGATTGGCTGTTGACATAACTGAAAATAAACCTAAATGCAAAATGGTTATTTTTGTGGCCTCTTGTATATATGGCTATTGACTAGGGCAACTACGTGCTTGATACGATGATATTCCTATGCACTTGGAAAATTTTGGTGAATGGTCACATACATAGAAATGGTATAATAGTATCCACAAGCCTCAGCAGAGATGAAAAAGGAGCTTCCTTGGAATCCGTGTGAAATGCACAAACTTGCATTCACCATCCTCCCCTCAAGGCAGCAGTAGCTTTGACAAGAGTCTTGCAGGAATTTCTATCACTTTTTTTCCTTTACGGCATGAATGCCTAAATCCTTTCACTGAGAAAAGGTACAGTGGAACTCACAAGGGAGAAGTTCTGTAAAAATTTTTACATTTCCCTTTTCTCATTAATGAAACTATAGCCATTTAATAACCCACATTTCACATGGAGGCTATATAAAAAGTGATGGGTCAGCCCGATGACATTTTTAAAAGAATCTATTAAAACAAGACAAGACTTTATAGTTGAGTTAAAAAGACCTGTCATTTTCCAGTTTCTTTCCCTCCATTAATGTGCTTCAAAATGTTTAACATTCATTTCAAATAGTTTTGTTGCACAAGACAGATTTTGAGGTTGGCAGAATGAAATGGCTATAAAATGCTACACATTTAGCATTTATAAAAATGCATTATAAGGAGCATACCGTACCTTTTGAAGAAATATAAGAGGAAGTGAATGAAAGTAGATTAGCAACCAGAGAAAAACAGGCATAAAAACACCACAAAATAATATACAATGTTCTTGTTATCTGTAATCACATGAAAGTCGAGTTTCTGAGTTAATAATAAAATGCATTTTATGACCTCTGAAATGATAATAAAAGTGAGCTATGTGCTGTAACCTTCAGCCTGTAAGTAAATTTTGAAATCTGCACTTTACTAGCTTCGCAAGATCAAGAGCTGAAACTGTAACCACTTCTCCTGTGCACAAACTCTTCATCATGCTCTTTCTTCCCCCCTCCCCGTTCTTTCTTCCAAAGTATCTTTTCTGCACTCTATTCAATGCCCATTCTATGACAGATTTTTAAAAAATGTGCAGAATCAATCTTTGGCTCATATAGTATTTTCTGATGGGAATAAGAAACCATCTCCTGAAGACTGAGAACTATGGCTTTCAGCCAGAAAAAGTCATAAAATTGTTGCAATAAAAATCCTGTTATTACATCATTAATTGATCCCCACATCACTACTTCTTTGAAGAGAATTTGCAGTAGGATGAGACTCTGGTCAGACATCAGCAAAGGAAAGACTATTGCTTAAAATGGAGCCCCAGATCTGGTTGTCTTTGGTCCCATTCATTTCATACCCTTGGTGTCTTTTATTCTTTGGCATGTATTTTCCATTTGACAAAAGGATTTGTGTGTCAACTAACCTGGAAAGTATCTGATACCTTCCAGAATTAGAGACGAGTAATGCCTTTGGAATAATATGCACACAGTAATCAGATTCAGGTTAGCGTGATCCCTCCAGTTTCTTTGCTAGAATTCCCCCAATCCTCCCATCTTCAACTTGGCTAGCCCTTGGATGGTCCTGCAGCTTCAAAGAAAGTCAGCAGGGGGAGCATTTGTCTGGAAGGACTCGGACTTTGGACTGCTCAGCAAGGCTCTATCCAAGTTTTACGAAGGAAATAAATGACAGATTTAAAAAATTGTAACATTCTGTCAATATCAGTAAATCATTATGGAATATACAGTCAAAACATTTGCACGAGGTGTAATCCTTAAGGAGGGCACTATATGGATTCAAGAGGGCAAGTTGATTATTTCTCATCAGAAATCAGCTACGTGGCACTTCCTACAATTTCAACTGTATTCCTAAGGAGTTTAAGGGACTAACACGCAGGTAAAATATTAACTGTTAGTATTTGTGGAATTAGGGTGGTGAAAAGCAGCCAGTTTAATAAGGAAGATAGCTACCCTTTACTGAGAACTTACTATGCGCCAGGTACTACGCTTTACATTTTATGGATGAGGAACTGAGGCTTAGCCAGATTTAGTAATGTGCCCTCCTAAGCAGTTACACAACTCCTAAGCAGATTGTGAATCCAGTGAGACTAACTCCAGCACCCGTGTACTTAACCCCTACACACAACTTCCATCTGGATACACCCACTGCCAATCTCCCCATCCCCCTCCAGGGGAAGAGGGTTGAGTGGAATCTCCTCATACTTTCTTCTCCCGACTGCCCCAATCAAATCAGTTTGTATACGGATATAACCTCAGCTGATCACATTGATTAGCCTCTCTAAAGGCGATTCGGCCTCTAGCTGAATTGTTCATTCTGAACAATTGGAGTAGTTGAAAATATCAAACCTAATATTGACGTGGGCTCTTTAAGCTTCCAAGCGCCTGTCAGTACCTTTATTGGATGGAAATACAATGATGTTCAGTGTTCCTCATGCTGTCTCACTGCTGATTTCTCACTCTTTTACTCTGAGCGGATATACGTCCGGCAGCATTTTAAGCGCTCACTGCCCAAACCTTTCTTTTAACAACCCCGGGTGAAGGCAGCGTTTCGTTGGAGGTTGGGAGACTGGACTCGTGAGGAAAAGAATGGAACAAGCAATGCACCTTCAGGTCGGTAGTGGGAGGCAGTGTGTGGCACAGTGCGGAACAGTTGTACTGCTGGCTCTTAAAATCCCGATGACCGTGACCTCTACCACATTATCTCCCTATGTACGGTTCTTTTGTCTATATTGTGAAAAAAGCAGTATGAAGTGGAACAGCATACGGTGTGGAGTTGGAGTTAGGTTTGAATACTGGCTCTGCCATTAGTTGTGTGACAGGGCCAATTATTTACCCCAAGTGTCACCTTCTTCAGCTTAAAAAAAAGTACAAGGCGGCAGTGTCTCGAGGATTAAAATCCATAGGACAATGCAGGAAAAGTGCCCATACATGCTGGGAGCTCAGTGAAGGCTGCTGTCCCTCTGCCCTCAGGAAACAGAAGCAGTTGGGTTAGTTTATCTGACATCCCCTCCTGCTATGATAGTTGATAGTTCTACTTTAAAATGTGGTCTCTTATAATTCCTTGGATTGCTTCAATTTTGGGAAAAGTCAGAGTGTACAATGCATGTTCACATTCGAGGCTTTCTGGAGAGTCTGCATTCTAAGTGTGGCCATTAAACAGAAATAAAGTATAACACTGGCGTTTGCCATCAAGGCAACCATGAATCTTAGAGCACAACTATGTCATTATCAGGAATTTCGAAATCTGTTCACAGAAAAGCACATTTCAGTGGAATTTTCTGTTATATAATTGAGCACAAATATATAGCCAATAGAGCTCTGAAGATGAGAAATAAGTATGCTGCAAAGTATAAAATTTTATCAAGAGGCTTAAAGATATAATTTCCTTTGAAGGACACAAAAGACAATATTGAAAGAGGGATCACCCATTTGGCAGAAAATATACAGAGTAATTATTACTCAAAAGCACAAAAAGGGGCATATTTGTTACTCTAGACCAGTATTATTCCATAGCCTGTGTGCCCCACTGCTGGGTTGAGTTGCAACCAGCATTTAAAACAGCATGGCGAGGCGCCTGGGTGGCTCAGCGGGTTAATGCCTCTGCCTTCGGCTCAGGTCATGATCTCAGGGTCCTGGGATCGAGCCCCGCATTGGGCTCTCTGTTCAGCGGGGAGCCTGCTTCCCCCTCTCTCTCTCTCTGCCTGCCTCTCGGCCTACTTGTGATCTCTCTGTGTCAAATAAATAAATAAAATCTTAAAAAAAAACCCAGCATGGCATGCTGTAAGGGTAATGTTTGGTGACTCTTGTGTTATATACATGTTATATACATATTACATACATGTTATATACATGTGTACACACACACACACTGAGTCATGATGGAAAATGTATTTCACACTGAGGGACATGGTCAGGAAGTGTGAAAGCCAGTGCTCTATATGACAGTATATAGTACAGTGTAATGAAATGTGTATCTTGGGGGGGAAAAAAAGGATCTGATATATTTCATTGCCACAGAAGAGCCACAGCTTAAATTCTGCTACCTAAAAAAAAATCTTTCCAGCTTGTCATTTTCAGGTCATCATCATTAAGTTAGCACTTAATGAAGCAATATGCATAAATACTTCTAAAAACAGATAGCTTTTAAAGAGTCCTGTTTGAGTGTACAGAGTAGTATGCAGCACTCCGGTGGGGATATCATAAATTTAGTTTTGAAAATACACTTACAGAAACCAATAAAATCTCCAGCCTTAATGACTCTTTAGCATTGCCTCAACACAGATTACCAGCCATGTTAAAAATCACTCAATTAGGGATCGTTCAGAAACCCTGGTCTCCAAGTGAATATTTAAAAAAATAAGAAAAGAAAATAGCAAAATAAATGAATTCCCAGATGGTATCACAAAATGACACATATTATAAGCACAAAAGGAATAGGGAGTGAAATCATTTGGAGTATCTGACCAAGCAGATTGAGAGTGGCAAAAGGTATGACTTAGAGAAAAGAGGCTTGTCCCATACACGTTACATTAGAAATTTGAAGATGATCACCCATGCGTTAGCAAATCTTCGTTTGAAATGTTTTGTGCTCCAAGTGGATAATCTTAAAATGAATTATGCTATAAAACCATAGTAGGTGACCTTTTGAGTCCTTATATTCTAAATGAAAATCCCCATATGTTTGTGTAATGGACTCCAGTCAGTATTGGGATTAATGTTTAGTTTTACCCAAACTACAACTTTTTATTTCAGAAAAAAACCTACTTCTGCCCCTTGATTTTAAAGATACCACATTTGCTTACAATATTTTGTGATTATGAATCCAAACACTGTTTTTGTTTAGGTGAATTACCACTTAAACTAACTGGGTGAGATCCAGGACATTCACATTCAATATTTTCAATAGCTTCGCTGAGATAAAATTTGCATCTCATAAAATTCACCAACGTAAGTGTACAATGAATGATTTTAGTCAACCTAAGAGTTGTGCGGCCATCGCCACAATCTAGTTTTGGAACATTTCCCTCACTCTGAAAAGTTCCTTCGTGCTCATTTGTGCTTAATCTTGAGAGGGCTAGGACGAGGGTGGGGCCAGTGAGGCATTTACTCCATGCACATTATTTAGAGGGGGTGCCAAAATCTCATTAATCAAGGTAAACAACATTACAGTGCAGTATTTTTTAAAAATCAAGATTAAGAAAAACCCATAATGAACAAATATCAAAATTTTCAATAAAGACTGAATTTGTCCCTTGTGGTTGCTCTCCTCCACCTTGCCTGCCTCGGCCTAATCCTCATCCTTCTTAGCTTCATTCTGCTCCCTCTAAGTCCCTAGAGACTTTCTGTCTCTGTGGATTTGCCTATCCTGGACAAATGGATCAATGCAATAAGGGACATTCAATAAATAGGATTCAATAAATGGAATCATATAAGTGGCCTTTTGTGTCTGGCTTCTTTCATGTAGCATCATGTTTTCAAAGTTCATCCATGTCATAGCATATCAGTAGCTTGTTCTTTTTAATTGCTGAATAGTATTCCATTGGATGGATATGCCACATTCACTTGTTGATGGACATGTGGGTTGTTTCCACTTTTTGGTTTTTATAAACCTCCTATGAACATTTATAAGTCTTTGTGTGGGTATAGGTTTTCTTTTTAGTAAATAACTACATGGCATTGCCGTGTCATCTTTCAAGTTTGTGTCTGACTATAAGAGACTAAAAAACTGTCTTCCTATTTGGAAGTAGCATTTTGTATTCACACTACTAATGGATTAGAGCTATAGTCATTCTACATCCTTGCCACCACTTGGTACTGTCTTTTTTATTATAGCTGTTCCAGAGGATATATAGAGGTATCTCACTGTGATTTTATTTTATTTTAATTTTCATTTTTAAAGATTTTATTTATCTATTTGACAGAGAGAGACACAGCAAGGGAGGGAATACAAGCAGGGAGAGTGGGAGAGGGAGAGGCAGGCTTCCTGCTGAGCAGGGAGCCTGATGCGGGGCTTAATCCTAGGACCCTGGGATCATGACCTGAGCCAAAGGCAGCCGCTTAATGATTGAGCCACCCATCTCACTGTGCCCATCTCACTGTGCCTTTAATTTGCTTTTTCCTAATGATTAATGATGTTGAGCATCTTTACATGTGGTTATTAGCCATTTGTTTATCTTCTTTGGGGAAAGGTCTATTCAAATATTTTGTCCATCTTAAAAATTGGGTTGTCTTCTTTATATTGAGTTGCAAGAAATCTTTATATATTCTGGATATAAGTCCTTTATCAGATGTATGATTTGCTAATATTTCTCCCAGTCTGTGGCTTGTCTTTTCATTTTCTTAATGATGTCTTTTGAAATGTGGAAGTTTTGAATTTTAATGAAGTCTAGTTAGTCAATTTTTAAAAAATGGATCGTTCTTTCTTGTGTTTTGAAAGCCTTTTGTCCAATCCGAGATCATATAGACTTCCCCTTAAGCTTTTTTCCCTCTTATGTTTTCATTTTAGTACTTATTATACTTTTATACTTTTAGTACTTTTATAGTTTTAGTTATAAAACTTGGGCGAGATATTACAATGAATAGTTCTAGGTAGTCTAAAAGTGAAATGTAAAAGATAGGACACTGAAAGGGGAAAGTGGGAGGGCATTTAAGAAGAGTTCTATATTCTTTCAAATTTTTTCTGGATCCCATCTCTAGACAAATAAGAAAATGTTTTAGCTCACTTAAGGAGGAAATCATGCCTGATTGATCTGATCAAGATTTAGTATTAGTTTTATCTGAATAATATTAATTATTAGCTAATTAATAATTAGCTGATAATGCTGCCTTTATCCAGAGTCCAAATGTTTGCTATAATATATATAAATATACAATACCATAGAAATGCATGAAGGACATTCAGAACAACACCAATAACACTCACTTTATGGACGCAAGCAAACAAAATGGCTTGATGATAATTTGTCATTGGATGGAATGTTAAATGAAAGAAATCTGGACTTGAAATGGGTGAATGCCAGATGTACATGAATGAGTCATGGCCACAGAATACAAGGAGGCATTGGGTATGACATGGAAACAAACCTTGGAGAAATATCACATCCTTGCTGCATAAAGGCACCCAAGGAAAACCAAAGACTGTTAAATATTCCAAATTCATTTGGAGGGTCAGGAGGGCTTTGCGGATCACGAGGTTCTTCATTGTTATCTTCCAAGTGCCATTCATAGGGGCTGAATCTGCTGACTAGGAAAAGAACTACGCTGACTCCAATGTAAGCAAAGACAATGCACATCCAGATTTCATAAGCCAAGGGATCCAGAAATGAGAATACGCCTGGTTTTGACTTCTGAGGCTTCTTTATCATGATGGAGATGCCCAGGCTCATAAACGGCTTTGAGAAATCTATGACTTCTTCACGGACCAGGGTGATAGTGAGTGGAGCAACAGCTATATCAGCCCTCTGGAAAAAAAAAAAAGGACTTTTAGAGATAGTATTTCCATTAGTCATTTACCACTTACTATCCCTCTTTGGTGGAAATACAAACTCTTAGATCACTACAACCAATTGATTTGTCAATGGTTTGGTCAGAAAAGTAGTAGCATTCCGTGGGTTCTAAAAACACACTTTATGTTGATGGTAAGGAAGAAAAGGACACTGCTGGCCTTTTGTCCTTTGTGACCCTATTGCCTTAAAGCAACCAACTCAATTTTTTTCTTAGAATTTTTTTTGTTTCTTGCAACTCAACTTGTACTCCCTTGTGACAGATCACTGCTTCACTCTTTTTTTTTAAAAAGTAAGTTCTACATTTAATGTGGGGCTTGAACTCATTAGCCTGAGATCAAGAGTCACATGCTCTACTGACTGAGCCGGCCAGGTGCCCTGATCACTGCTTAACTCTTGTTTTTTAAAAGAATTATTTATTTATTTGGGGGAGTGGGAAGGGGCAGAAGGAGAGGGGGGGACAGAATCTCAAGCAGACTCTGCGCTGAATGCAGAGCCTAACACAGGGCTTAATCCCACAACCCCCAAGATTATGACTTGAGCTGAAACCAAGAGTCAGATGCTTAATCAACTAAGCCACTCAGTCATCCAGCTCTTTTTCTTTTAATTTTAATTTTCATACTCTTATGTCTTGGGTTCCTTACATAACTGGGAGTTCTGGAGGGGCACTCCTTATATGTGCCTCCCTCCCCACCATGAGGTACAACATAGGACTATAGTCCTCAGTTTAATACTTGAGTGTTCGTTATTATGCTTGAATTATTTTTTCTGAGAATGTCTATTAAAACATAGGTTTTTTTTAAAGGCAGGGACTCCCTCTTCTTCTTTCTTTCTTTCTTTCTTTTTTTTTTGTATCTATCACTGCAGCACATCCTAAATAAAGAAACTATGGATGCCTAGAAAATAAGTTATTGACTATTGAATATAATATGTGAACATGAAAGAATTCTGCATGGGCAATAACAAGGGTAAAACAGTTATTAGAATACATATTAATTTCTATAGGTAGCCATCACGTCTAGTGATAAATATCAGTGTAGCACTCATGCGTATTGGATCAATAAAATAAATGTGTCAGTGCTGCCCTGCATAATGGGCTCAGGCAAAGGCAGGCAATGTTTTTATATTAATCCCATTAAAAAAGGCACTAGGAATTTCTTTTCTTTCCAGCACAAGGAATTTCTGCACTTATTTCTTTGGTCCTCCACAACTGTCCCTCTACGACAGTAGAGTAGTAGGTTTAGTGGGCTTTAGTCTGGAGCCAGGCCTTAAAATACACACCTAGAAAAATGCTTCTAAGGAAAGCCTTTCTGATGGTATATCAGATATGAAGTAAAAACATGAATTTTGGGGCGCTTGAGTGGCTAAGTCGGTTAAGCACCTGACTCTTAATTTTGGCTCACGTCATGATCTCAGGGACTCGAGTCGCATGTCAGACTTCGTGCTGTGTGTGGAGCCTGCTTAAGATTCTCTCTCTGCCTCTCCCTTTACCCCTCCCCCTGCTTGCGTGCACACGTGTACTCTCTCTCTCTCTCTCTCAAAACAAAAAACAATAATAAAAGGACCAACTTTGATAATTTTTTCTACGTAAATAGAGTCATCCTCAATATCCTTACCAGTGAGGAGAGGTGGAGGAGTAATGATAAAGTCTGAAATAGAGGATTTTTTAAAAGAAATGTTTTACTACCCTGAGTCCCATATGGTGACTCGAACTGGTTAAAAACACATCTTAATTAATTTTAAGGGAAATGCAAATAATAAACAGCCAGCTAACATTTATTCAGTGCTTATTCTGTGTGTAAGCACCTTGTATATATTATCTTATTTAATTCTCTCAGCAAATTTAAGGTTGGCACATAATCATTCCCATGTTAAAGAAGGAGAAACTGAAACCTGGGATTAGAACCCTGGTCTTCAGATTTCAGAACTCATGTGCTTTTTTTTCTTTCAGGTTTTTATTTAATTCTAGTTAGTTAACATATAGCATAATATTTGTTGCAAGAGTAGAATTTAGTGATTCATCACTTACATATAACACCCAGTGCTCATTACATCAAGTGCCCTCCTTAATGCCCATCACCCATTTAGCCCATCCCCCACCAACCTCCTCTCCAGCAGCCCTCAGTTTGTTCTTTAGAGTTAAGAGTCTCTTATGGTTTGTCTTCCTCTCTTATTTTTTTATTCCTTCCCCTATATTCATCTGTTTTGTTTCTTAAATTCCACATCATTGAAATCATATGGTGTTTGTCTTTCTCTGACTTATTTCACTTAGCATAGTACACTGTAGCTCCATCCATGTTGTGGCAAATGGCAAGATCTCATCCTTTTTTATGGCTGATTAATATTCCGTTGTGTGTGTATATATATAGGACCTCTTCTTGATCCATTCATCGCTCAATGGATATTTGGGCTCTTTCCATAATTTGGCTGTTGTGGACCATGCTGCTAGAACTCATGCTCTTAACCACCACAATGTCTTAACACCATAGATACGTGCATGTTTTTACTATACACTGTTTTTATGCACAGAAATCAACCCCTCTCAGATTTACTCCACTGCATAATTGAGTGCCTATTGTGTGCCAAGCAGTACTCTTGGTGCTGGGGATGAAGCAGCGAGCAGGACAGACGAAGTAGACAAAACTCCTTACCCTCGTGGAGGATGTCCTACAGCTCACGGGGAGCTGCAGAAAGCATGCATTTCTTAAAGCCAACAGCTCGCTGACCAATCTACCTGCAAGGCTCGCTACCATCTCACACTCCTCATTTCTGAAGTTAAAGCCATTATCTATCCCAGGAAAGCTGATTTTCTTCTAAGTCTGTGAGTGATGCTTATTCCAAACTTTTTGCAGTCCCTGATCTTTACCAGCTCCACCCTCCCTGCAGGTGATCTTGCCTCTTCTTTTTTAAAAAGATTTTATTTATTTATTTATTTGAGAGAAAGCATGCATGAGCAGAGGGGAGGGGCAGAGGGAGAAGCAGGGAGCCAGATGCGGAGCTCGATCCCAGGACCCTGAGATCATGACCCAAGCTGAAGGCAGACGCTTAACCACCACCCAGGCGCCCCTGTCTTGCCTCTTTCTTTACTGGGATGAGAGCCAACTGATACAAGCTCTGTTGTCTCTGTGTCCTTTTCCTTCTCAACATATTGCTGTGTCGTCACCTATTCCTTTTTTTTTTTAATTATTTTTTCTTAAGTAGTCTCCATACCCCATGTGGGGCTCCAACTCATGACCCCAAGTTCAAGAATTGCATGCTTTTACTGACTGAGCCAGCCAGGCGTCCCAATTTACCTATTCCTTTTGTCACTCCCATCTCATAGCAAATGAACTTTGTAAAGGTTAATCCACTTACTCCTGGCATCCCATTTTCTTCTGTCTCTTCTTAAAACTCAGCTCCATTTGTTTTCTTTTCCTAATTTTTCCTTCTCAGCTTATCCCAATGGTTCTAATGGGTGGTTCGCTGGACCAGCAGCATCAAAGTCACCTGGGAACTTGTTAGAAACACCAATTCTCAGGTCCTATCTCTGATATATGGAATAAGCAGCTCTGTGGGGGGGGGGTTCAGCTGGCCTCCCAGGTGATTCGAATGCTCACTGTCACCTGAGAACCATTAATTGATCTTACTTAAAATCATACTCATGTAATTCTGTTTACTGACAGTCTAAAATGAAACACAAAGCACTCCTCCTACCTTCTTTTGATTCTGCTACCCTCTTAACCATATGGCATCTTTCTTTCTCACCAGTAATCTTGAAAAAATACACCTTTCCTATCTCTTGATTTTGACACCACTTTGTCCTTATAAAACACCTGTGATCTACCTTCCATTGACCTCCAATTTACTGACATTGCTTCTTCAATTATATACTTCGTTACCATACTGAATTCAAAGTCCTTCCCTCAGACCTCCCTGCTCATGTGACTCCACTGGCCTTTTGCACGAAGTACCCTCTTTCCTTGGCTCTCTGACACTGAAGACTGTGGGTTCTCCTCCCATCTCTCGAATGTTCCTTCTCTGGCTTTTCTTCCCAGTTCTGCTCTCTTAGCCAAGGTGTACCTCTCTAGCCTCAGAGTCTAGTCATGGGGCCTGGCTTAGGAGACAGTGAAGGTTTGTGAAGTAGCAAGACTCCTTTAAGGGCCTGTCCTTCACTTTCTTCCCTCAGTATTATTTTTGTCCCCTCAGTACTATTACCTATGGCTTCAACACTCCCCTCATTGCCACCAACTCCTGAATTACCAGTTCTGCATTTATAACTGGACAGAAGCCAAACCCAAATTTTACCTATTTTACTCTTTTGCCTGGGGCCAGACCTCATCTTAGAAACAAAAGCTACTGAGGAGAACGGAATTGGCCAGAAAACTAGTGGGGTTTATTTTGGCAGAGAGAGCCTGCATCAGCTAGAAAGAGGCTTGTCGTGCCAACAGAATTCACAGATGAAGCCACCTTCTATCCTTGCCAATGTGTCTGTGCCTTCATGCAAATGCCCCACTCTCATCATTTCCCATTTGATCTCATTTGAATTTAATTACTTAATTTAACTAGTTTTTTGATCATTTAAGTCTAAATAATTGATCGTTCTAAGAGAAATGGCCATTTCCTTGTTTTGGAAGGCAGAAATAAGGGGCATTTGTCTCAGAAAATCACTTTGGATTGAATTTCGGGGAATTGGGCTCTTTTCAAGCAGGTAAAGAAAGGAGTCTGAGAATCTTGACACCCTTTATGAGGAAAGAAAAAAACACCTCAGCAACAAGCACCCACCAGATGATAAGCACAGCTAAACACTAACAAGAAGTGGCTAGATAGAAAAGTGGGGCTTCTTGTCTGGTTCCCAGGAATACGCAGCAAAAGAACAGATTCCCAAAGGAAGCCATTCCTAGTATGAAGTACTTTTGAAGTCACATAAGACAACAGAAAGAATCTGCTCCCCTCAGGCACTTGCCTTTTCCCCCTCAGTCTGGCTTTTATTTATTTGTTTGTTTGTTTGTTTGTTTATCTATCTATTTAGGAAAGTGAGAGACAGCACACACATGTGAGCAAGGGGAGAGCAAGAGGGAGAGAATCTCAAGCAGTGTCCCCACGGAGCATGGAGCCTGACCTCATGACCTGAGGTCAAGACCAGAGCTGAAACCAAGAGTCGGACACTCAACTGACTTGTGCCACTCAGGGGTCCCAGAATTCTTTCTTTCTAAGGAGCTTTTCCAAAGAAGGTGGAGTTCATCTGTTTTTTAGAGGGTGCTCTCTCAATGAAGAATAGCATTAAATCTATGCTCAATTAAGCCTCACTGATGCGGACCTGGCTCCAAAATGAGATTTCTCCTGCTAAGCTCCAAAAAAAAGACCTATTATAGCTGGAAAAAGACAAAGGACTAGGACAAAGCAGGTGGAAGAAGGCTCACCCAATAGAAAGGAAGGAGCTCCTGATCAAGCCACAAGGACAGGCAGCTGGGTGGGGGACTTAGCAACCCCTCCCATCTCTTATATAGCTGCTGGGTGGGACTGATACAGCAGGACTGTCCCATCAGCTCAGAGGCAACTGGGGAGAAGCCCTTGCCCTCTGTCAGCACTATCCCCTCATCTATATGAAAAGGGTGTTGTAGTGGTCAATTAGTTCAGAGCCCAAGATCTACCTGGCATAATGTCTGTGGAGTAATCAACCCGAGTAGTAAGGGAAATGGAAGGAGTAGATAACTAGGGCCAGAAAACACCCATTTAGCTCTCCTGGAACTGCCACGGCATGCAGAGTAGCGGGAAGGTCATTTCCAAGGCGTATTAAAGATTTAGGAGGCCAACAGTGATGAAAAAGTGAGAAAGACAAATCCCCAGGCAGCATTCCTTTCCTGGTCTCTGCTCCTTATGGAAGACAGCTGTGCTGGGAGAGAGGCTTAAGAATGATCAGTGGGGCTAGGGAGCAGTAGGGAGGAGGTGGGGTGTTGAGTCCCTAATGAAGTGCCTCTCACTTCTGGTGTCCTAAACCAGTCATTAGCCTTTTCCCAAGCTTCAGCCTCTACTAGTAACAGCAGTAGGCAGGCCATTTTCACAAATGTAGGCTGGTAAGTTGGGAGGTATGGAGGTGCCTCAGGTAACAGATAAAAACCAGCAAATGGAAAGAGCTCAAGGTAAGAGTTTGCCAATGCTTTTGCTTGCATCTTGACTACTTAAAGCCTTTTAATCAAGCAGCTTATGAGGGGCTCTGTGGGCTCAGTAAACATGCCAAATTAGGTATGATTTTTCCACTCACCAGTGGAAAAGCTGGAGAAACTGCATTATTGGAGGGGATTTAACTTGAGGGGATTTATAATCCTTTTCATAGGTGGGTTGCCAAAGTCATAAATTTCATAAAACTTAAAAACCAACAAACTCCTATGTGTAGGGATCGATGCACTTAAGAGTCAGACAGGTTTAAGACAGAAACAATATTTAATTTAAATGGCATTTAAGACTTTTTTTTTTGAGGGACGCCTGGGTGGCTCAGTTGGTTAGGTGTCTGCCTTCGGCTCAGGTCATGATCCTGGGGTCCTGCGATCGAGTCCCACATTAGGCTCCCTTCTCAGTGGGGAGCCTGCTTCTCCCCTGCCTCTGCTGCTCCCCCTGCTTGTGTTCTCTTTCTCTGTCAAATAAATAAATAAAATCTTAAAAAAGATTTTTTTTGAGCTGAAAGGCTTATGGTGTATCTTAAAATATTTTCATTTGCTATAAAACTTATAACCGACCTGGAGATGACACATGAGCAGAAGAAGCTTGTCAGCTGCCGTTTTAAAGCACTTCTTGAAAGCAAGGGAGAGGGTGGGAGAGGGGAGGCAATATCCTGGCATGTAATACATAAGACATATGCAGGGTGCCCAGGTGGCACAGTCGATTAAGTATCAACTCTTGGTTTCAGCTCAGGTCATGATCTCAGGGTCCTGGAATTGAACCCCACTTCAGGCTCCATGCTCAGCGTGGAGTCTGCTTGAGATTCTCTCTCCCTCTTGCTTGCTCTCGTGCTCTTTCTCTCAAAAACAATAAATAAATCTTGAAGAAAGATACTATGCTAACCAAGAGAACAGGCAGATATGACCTGATCCCTTATCCCTGTATTAATCGTAAGGTTCTAGTAGTCTCTGGCAGATATTTCCTTTGGAAAGTTTAAATGTGTTGGAGAAAGGAGTGGACATAATCAAGCTAGACAACAGGAATATAATGAAGACAGGACTTAAACTGCTTTGTTGGCTTCACTCTATGGGATATTTACTGTTTGCCATTGTTTAGATCTGGAGAGAGGGATGAGGTCTATTTAAATCTGTTCAACAACAAGTGGCGTCACAACGGGATCTCCTCGTCTGCTTAGCCAGAACAGATGTCCCAGTCTAGATGTATTAGTGCTCCTTGTCCTCGGGGAGCTGAGAGAGTTAAAGGCAAAGTGAAGATAAAGGAGTATCCCGGGAGCTGGGTAAAGGCCTTGCGAGACTAAATTTGGTTGGTAATCTTCCCCCACCCTCTCTGCTCAGAATGGCAGATGTCCATGTGTCATTAATGCTCCTTCCTGGGGTTCCTATACATCATTAGAAGGAGAGAAGCACTTTTATCAAACCATCAGCCCTTCTGCCAAAGCCCAGTGTAATCACCTGGAGAATAGAAGAGAAGATTTGGCATCTGCTAGTGCACCCTTGCTTCTCTGCCTTTTAGCAGGAAGGACAGATCGACTTTCTGTCTTTCTTAATGGAAAATGAATCTATCTTAAGATAGTGACAACCTAGGAGATAATTTCTTCTAGGTAGAGAAATGTCAGTGTGAATAGCATCTATAAAATTGCCATTTGTCCTGGGAGTGTGAAGGAGTCTGAGGTTGCCCAGGGGATGTGACCTGGTGTCAACCGTGCCCCAACCCCATCTCTGTCCCCAAGCTCTCTGTTCTCTTCTAAGGCAGAGGTACCCATCTGGGCAGTGGTTTGGACTTTCCCAAGGCAACTCGTTCCCTCCCGTCTTTAGCTTTAGTTCTAAGTGCTGGGAACATAAGGAACCCAGCAGGTGCCTGCTGGCAGGTGACCCTCGGTCAATTAGGAGCTCAATTTCTTTCCAGTCCTTTTCCCGACTCTCTTTTTCTGTTAGATCAGAAAAGGGCAGAAACCCCCAACTGTTGACTTTGGGTTTTCAAGTATTTTAAATCCTAACCAGGGATGTGCATTACATTATTCTAGAGGCCACAGGTAAGCATGATGGGTATCTTGGATGGAAAAGCTCATAATCCAACTAGACTGTAAGCCCTTGAAGGCAGGCGGGGATGTCATATCTGATACGACACCAATCTTCCTGCAATTTGACAAGCTTAGTAAACTGAGCCAGTATAACCTGGTGGATAGAGCACTGGGCCAGGAGTCATGAAACCTGAGTTATATTCTACGCTCTGCCAAGCTGTGTGATTTTGCGACCCTGTCACAATCCCTGCCACCATTCCTGTCATCCCTGTCTTACATCAGGCCTTGCCTGGTTTACTCAAATGGCAGTCCTACTGGCCAATCCTGGCTGATCCCCATATTTCTCTGTAAAATTAATGAAATGGTAGGCTAAAAGATGTCTAAGAGCCCTGTTAGCAACAGAATGTTTTTAAATGTCCTCTTAAAACACATGCTATTTTGGAGCCATAAAAACTTGTGGTCTATAAGCCATTTAAGCTGTGGACAATTACCATGTGGTGATGTTGGAGATATCCAGCTCAAAATCAAAACCTCTAAAAACAGGTGGACAGTTTTAAGTCCATAATGTTCTGAAGAGCTTACATAATGGGGCACATTGTGTCCTACTGACGTTTGTTTCAAAAATAGCCTTCTTAGCAATACAAGGTGCCCCAAACATCAACCTTGATTTGGTTTTCTTTAGAGGGAAAAGAAAACTATTTAGGAATCATCTGAAAAGAGGCTGATTGGCTTCTTTCTTCCTGAACAAATTTAATTCATTTTCACTCTTTCTTGAGACTTTATGGTAGATACTGAAATCTTCACAAAGCTTTTTTCATCTCTGCCTTTCTTAATTTTTTCCCTACTCTGATCTATTTTACATGCTAAAGGCATAAGAGCAAATTCCCTAAAGATAAAGCTATGCCTATTTGTGTAGTTTTCGTTTTCATTGCAAGAGATAATCTCCCCACCCCCACCGCCCCGTTTGTTTAGGTAGGCTAAACACCCAGTGCAGAGCCCAGTATGGGCTCATGAACCTGAGCTCAAGACCTGAGCTGAGATCAAGAGTCAGATGTCCAAATGACATTTGACATCTGAGCCACCCGGGCACCCCACTTTCCTTTTTTTTCTTAAGCAACTTGCAAACTACAAGAGGCCAGGCCTGCCGGAAATGAATGCCTGTGTTTTCACTTCTCTTCATTTCTATCATTGAAAGAGAAGTGGAAAACTTGCCAGTGCTGAAAGACTAAAACTTTTAAATGAAGACGAGGACACATTCAGCTTATGAGATCATCTGCCTTAACAGAGAGGTCTTATCCAAACATGACAATAACCTCCATTTCTCATAGCCACAAGTTTTAGGGGAAAGTGGAATTCTGCAGTTGGTTTGCTGTCAGTTCCCTAGAAGCACCTTGTGTTTTAACCCCAGAAAGCATCAGAAGCTTCTTCCAGGTCAGAGGAGGGCAGAAGACACTTCTTTCAGAGATTTCCCTGGCTAATGCCTTTGTTTTTAGTAGAAAGAGCTGGAGGGGAAAGGTGTGAAGGCTCCTTCAGAACTTTTACCTATTCAGCAGTAAAAAGCTGGTTTCTAAGTTACTAGACAAGTAATGGACTCTAATTTCTCAAGCTCCCTCACTCACACATATTGGAAAGAGGGAGAGAATGTGGTGATTAGGTGGGCACAGTACAGAGGACATGCCAGAAGAGAAACCAAAACCTGGTGAGAGCTGGGTCTTTGTCTGAACAGTGTCAGGAAATCTGTCTTGCTCTACATCACTGGGTCTAATGTCTTGCTTGATGCCAGGAGGGCACAGAGCTATTTGTTCTGAGACACTAGAAATGTCTTGCTTGATGCCAGAAGGGCACAGGATTTGTTCTGAGACACTAGAAAGCTCTGGCTACTGAGTCACAGTAGGCTGGTAGAGCTCATGTCAGTAACTCTGGCCCAGTAGAAATTGACACCCGGAAGTGTTTGCTGTGCTTCTGTGGCCAATCTTCTCCCCAGAAAGGCAGAGCACCAAAAGCCTTTCAACAAGTTTCAGCTATCTTTTAGGTTGGGATGGGTCTGAAATAACACGTTAGCTGTCAGGCAGTCTAGGGCCGTGGTTAAAAAACGTGGACTTTATAGACAGAGACTGGGTTCAAATCACCATGTCATCACAAACTGTTTGGTTTTGGCATAAGACCACCTCTCTAGGCTTTAGTGTTTTCATCTGTAGAATGGTGTTAATAAGATGGTACCTCCTTTGGAGGTATGTCGTGAGGACTGAGTTACATAATGCTTATAAAGCCCTTAACAGTGTCCGGCAACCAGGAGATAAGCAACAAAATGGTAGCTAATAATAAAAATAAAATAATAATGGCAGTGATAATAAATAATGGTAATGATATAAGATTACCTCCTACCATGAGCTAATTTTTTTTTTACCATGAGATAAATTTAATGGACATTGGCTAGGCATTACTGCAAGCCAGGCATTCATTCGTTAGAGCAAAAAGTGAGTGTCTACTGTGGACCATGTAAAGTGCCAAGTGTGGCGGAAAGCTATGAGCAAGACAGGACTTCCTGGAGCCCGAGTTTTGGGGAGATGAAGGATAGAAAAGAAGTCTTGATCACCAACTCTGAAAGAGATTAGAGCTGCGTTAAGATGGTTCAGAGCTTCTCAGTATTCTTAGAAAGCATGACAGATGCTCTGCTCCTCCTCCAGCCCCCTGTTTCTGGCATTAGAAGTTCTTCCCTTTCTCATAACGGAGTTCACTTGACTCTCATTTGCAGCTCAGCCCTGCCCCAGTTCCCACAACCAAACTTGACTGACGACGGGAGATAATTGACTGCAGCCCCGCTGCTGGGGGCTAAGGTTCAAATTGCCTTGCTGCTTGTCTGACTGGAGGACAGTGCCCTGGTTTTGATACTTGAGGTCCAGTCTCATTTTAAGCCTTAATTCCTTTTCTGTGCCCTTATTTTTAGAAATGAGCTTCTTCCCTTGTGCTTGTTCCTGAGGACCTGTTTCAAAAGATTAGTTAGTGACCCCGGTGCTCTCTTCGGAGGGGAGAGCTGTACCTTATTCTGGCTGCTTCCCATTTCAAGCACCAGAGTCCTTATCCTGAACCTCTGTCCAATAGATAACTTGGATGTTTCCTTCTGGCCAACTTCTTCTCAGTATATGCACCCCTAGATTCCTCAGTCTACCTCTAACCTGTTGTCTAGACTGGGGCCAGTCCTTGTGAGTCATCCTTAATCTGTCAGAAAGCAAACCTCTGCATGAGCACCAGGTGACGTGTGGAAGTGTTGAATCATTGTGTTGTGCATCTGCAACTAAAATAATGCTGTATGTTGATGACACTGGAAGGAAAATAAAAAGCAGAGTGAACTAACCCTCAGCTGCCACCACGTACACTTGGGTAAGTTTTCTAGTGACTGGTTCATCCGGTGGCAGTTCTTATGCCCAGTTCTGTTGTCTCTAGAGGCCTCACTGGGCGGCCCAACATCTGACATTCCCAATGACGGGCCCGAACCTTTTCAAGTGAAGCCACTGCAGGGCTCCGAAGATACTGCTGTACCCCTTTTGAAAGCCCTCATTATCAGTATAATTCTTCTGTACTTGGCCCAGGGGCAAGCCCTTGGCAGAGCGATTCTGTTCACTTATTAATTCATTCAACAATTATTTGTTGACCCTCCATTCTGGGCTGTGCTCTGGGATATTGAAATGAATCAGATATGGCTTCTGTGCTCAAGGAGCTTATCGTCCAGTTGGGACAGCTGTACTGGTAAATAGATTGTTATAATACTGGTTCAAAAGTACTACAAGAAAAGCAAAAAGCAGGGGCACCTAACCAGACTGCAGGTGGGTAAATGGGATTAGGGAAGGCTTCCTGAAAATGCTGCCCCTGGCATTCTGGGGGACTGTGAAGTGAACTTAGCTGACGGACGGAGGCAAGGTACTTCCAGGGGTGCCCTAAGTGGCAGGTGGGCACCTTCGGGGAACGGCGCATACTTCTTGGTAGCTGGAACACTACGTATGAAGAGGGGAAGAGTCCAAGACAAACCTAGAGAGGTAGGCAGGTGCCGGATTATGAAGCGCGTTATTTGTCATGCTCAGGGATTTGAATTTTATCCTGATGTTTCGAGTGGGAAGTTACAATGATGCAGAGATCTGATTTGCCAGGGTAAGTGTGGCGGCAGGGAAATCGGTTAAATGACCAATAAGTGGTAAGAACCTTAACTGAAATGATGAGGGTGGGAATGAAGAGTGTGTCTGGATTTGAGAGACGGAAGAGTAGAATGGGTAGGGCATGGTCACTGCTTAGAGATGAGGGAACGATGAGCAAAGATGACCAGGTCGCTTAGGCAAAGTTGTTGAGGCAATGAGGTGGGTGGTGACTTTGCTGCCCGACACAGGGAACACAGAAGGGACAGACTTTCAGTAGAGGGCAGGCTGCATTTAACGTTGCCAAATAAACTTCTCCAATCTTACTTTGCTTTTGGCAAAATAATTCTGTTGCCCAAAGGATGCAGAAGTCAATTGGAGAAGAAAAAAAAACATTTTTTTTTTACAGACCACACAGAAACTATACAATTGGATAAGTACGGCACTTGAAAATAAAATCTACCTTTGTTAAGTGAAAAGCACAGAAGTAAATGAAAATAGAGTTGAAAAAACTTACCCCGTAGACAAGTTCCCCAACCATGCCATTCCATATTTTTGTCTCTGGATCCCTTGCACCATATTTCCCATCGCCGACAATGGACAATTTGTATTTGATCCTTACGTGTTTGGCTATTTCATAGGCTAAGTCGACACAATAGCCTTCATATCTCTCATTTCCTTCCAGTTGCTCATGGTTCTTCTTATACATGACATATGGTGATTCCTTTGGGACCAGAGGAAGATCGAAGGATTACGCCCATACATTTTTCTAAGAGATGACACAAGTCATAATCAAGTGATTCCCTCCTGTAGCTGCTGAGGATTGGTGTGTGAAAACAGCATTTAAAAAATGTTTGCTTAAGAAGCAGAAGAACCTCGATCGACTGACTATTCTCTGGGCTATATATTCCTTTGAGTCCTTAATTGATGATTTAAAGATAGAGAGAAGGATTTAAGTTCTTTTTGAGGGTTTGAAAGCAGGACCGGTTTCCACCTGTGAAGTCTTTGTCTTAAACTGGGCAGAGGTATTTCCCTTACGTGAAGGTGAACTGCCTTTGATTTCTTGGGATTTACCACAGCCAGCCCAGGCAAGCCTTCAAAAAGCACTGTGATCTTTGTGAGGTCAGAGTCTGTGGCTTATTTGTTTTTATATCCTTATATTTTCATCTAGTACAGTACCCAGGACAAAGTGTGTATTTGATATGTCTGTTTAAATGAAAGGCAAACTTCAGTTGGATCTCCATGCAGTTAATCACAACTTCAGACCTAGTGGTATACTCATTTTTCACCCTGGCTTGTACTTCACCCAGTAAGAACATACCAGCTTTTAGAAAAACAAACTGAGGGTTTTAGAGGGCAGGGGGTGGGGGATGGGAGAGCCTAGTGATGGGTATTAAGGAGGACGCGTATTGCATGGAGCACTGGGTGTTATACCTAAACAATGAATCCTGGAACACTACATCAAAAACTAATGATGTGCTATATGGTGGCTAACATAACACAATAAAAAAAATTTTAAAAAAGAAAGAAAAACATTTTAAATCTAAATGAGAATACTATCTCACATTTCAACCATCCTTGAATTTTGCAGAAAAGCTTTAAATGGTGAATCTGGCTTTGAAATGGTCTCATGACCTTATTACACCCATTTTGTAAATTAAAAGAAACATAACATGAGGCTCAGAGAAGTTGTGACTTGCACAGTTAAACATACATTAGTGGCAGACCTAATATTAGAACTCACATGAGTGTTCTCTCTCTAAAATAAATAAATACAATTAAAAATAACATTCTAAAAAATAAAATACTATAAATAAACAAATTTAAAAAATAAATTTTAAAAAATTTAGAAATTTATAAATGTATAAAAATACATTTCAAAAATGACATTCTGTTCATGACGATGGCAAGATACTTCAGGAGGTTCCTTAGCTGACTTATTGGATGTCTCCATGACTCAAAATTGATGTCTTTTTTTACTGGCTGAATAATGCTTTTCCGAAAGCAGAAGTCTTGCAGTACAGAAAGCCCACCCATCTTCTCTCCATACTTACCAGAATGGTAGTCACTACGATGGTCCGGTTCTCCGAGGATGCGCTATCATTGCTGATTTGCTGATCCGAGAAAGGCACGAATCTTTCGTACTCATTCCAGTAGCCAGCCTAGAAAGAGCAGACATTTGACCTGGCTGCCTGTTTTTCACTCAGAAAGTATGGCATGAAATCCAAATGCTGTTGTAGAATAAATACTTCCTTTTTAGTTGCTGGGGCTTTCCAAGGATTGATGTTCTGTCTCTTTCTGTCTTGTCACCCCCACCAGGACCCCAATACTGAGACATACCTTCACTGTGGGGTTCCCATCCATACCTCACCTTTATTGGTATTTTGTAAAATAACTTAGCCCACTATGAGATGGTCAGCTTTTTTTTCCCCCTTTAAACTCATATAGCAGAAAAGTGCTTTGTTCTGAACTGTAGGAAGGCTGGAATGTGAGGGTGGGAAAACAAGTAGTGTCCTTAGAAATAACACAGGATATTTTACGTTCTGAGATTTTATCACATGGCTACGAAATCCTCATTTCATGCCTAACTCAACTATTAGGAAGACAGAAGCAAAGCAGTCCTTATTCACTGTGGCTGTAGGGAAAGGTACTTTGTCTAGTTTCCTTTGGAGGGTGAGGGGCAAAGTGGAGAGATACCTACTTTCTAATTCTTTTGCTAAAATGGTATATACCTTGGCAGCTTGTTTAAATAACAGCATACTGTAAAATTTGTGATTCCTTCCCTCTATGGTTGGAAGCTGTTAGTAACTCTCGAGTCTATCACTTTTGTAGGACTAGTCTCAGAGCGAAATGCTCCTTTCAAAATGTGTAGATGGAACATTTCGATTGCAAAGCAACTCTGCATCATGTCTACACTGTTCGCCAACAGAAAGCAAATTCCCACGCTTCATCTTTGCCTTTGTGTGTCTTTCCTAACATTTGTTTTCTTGCATTGGGGTGCTGTCACCTTCTGAAAAACTTTTTCTTTGGATATCTGTTTTGGTTACTTACTTTTCGAGAGCCAGTGACTTTCATTTCGTACACATCGATGGTGTAATTTGTCCTACGTCCGTAAGTGTCAAATTGGATGTTTCCAGTCATTCCTTGTACTTGCACCTAGTAGAAAGGGAAAATGTAAAAAAAATTTAAACAGCACCACGTTATTGCCTTCTAGGTCTCTGAGATGAAGTCCACCAACAGATCTTAGAACTGTGGAGAACATTTATCTTGTGTTATTGAGCTAAATCCACCATATCAAGTCTAAACAGATCTTCATTTCCTCCCCAGTGTTTTCTAGGTGTGCCTTTTAGTTGTGAAACTTTGAGTGGGTAATAGGCAGTTACCTATATGATACAATGAAGGCCCTACGGCCACTTTTTCAAAGGCCTGAAATTTCTACCATTAGTCTCTTCTTAAGGGAGTAGCCTGAAGGATATCTTTTTTTTTTTTTTTTAAGATTTTATTTATTTGGGAGAGAGAGAGAGAGAGAGAGCACAAACAGGGGAAGAGGGAGAGGGAGAAGCAGAGCAGGGAGCCCGACGTGGGGCTCAATCCCAGGATGACCTGAGATGAAGGTAGACGCTTACCCGACTGAGCCACCCAGTGCCCCAGCCCAAGGGTTATTATTATTATTATTATCATTAACTAGCATAATGCTTTCTTCTAAACTATGAGTTCCATGAGGGCTGTGGCGGAGTCTTATCTTGATGCTCCTAATGTCGCAGAAACTGATTTCAATAATATGGGCTCTGGAGCTCCTAGATTCACGTTCTAGCTTTATCACTTACTAACTCTATGACCTTCGATATGTTCCTTAATGCTTTTATACTGCAGCGTCCCAAACTATAAACTGGGAAATCCTACCAGCACCTATCTCTCAGAGTTGTTGGAAGATTTAATGAGTTATACAGAGGTAGAGTTTAGAACAGCATCTAGCACATAGTATGCATTGCAATACATGCCATCTATAATACATGCCAACAATAATAATAATTGTTGATTACAACGAATTTAGTTGTTTCTTGAGAGTGTTCCATATTTAACAGCTACCACAGTAACAGAGGTGATTTTTTCCTCTTATTTAACTTATGTGTGGCCATAAGCAGGTAGCAGGGAGTTAGGCCCTGGAGGAATAAACCACACACTGATGAAATTTGGTAAGTCTAAGGAATCACAGGTCTGTAGTACTAGATAAGAAAGAGGTACTAGAAGAGCCTGGACACTGATTTGGGATGCCAAGTGCAGATTCAAGTAGGCCACAGTTTTTCCTGGGTCTGGTCCCAGTATTATGAACTAATAAAAGGCCATCTCTGCCAGGTGGAGAGATTTCCTTATCAATTATTTTACAGTTCAGTGACACTGCATGAAAGACCCCCTATAAATAAGTCACTGGAATTACTCATCTGGTGATTAAGGGTCAAGGAATTTGCTTCAAAGAAAGAACATCTGTCTCATTTTCCTAGGATGAAAGGATAGAATACTTATTACTTATAGAAAGTGACAAGCTACCAAGCAAGTCAGAAGTGGTAAGGAGGGGGAATTGATGTCAAATATTAGGGAGCATCTTGTGAAAGGGAAAGGGGCTTGTTCACCACCAATAGGAAAATGAAATTCCTGTTGAAAGAAAAAGGGCTCCAGTGTGACTTCCTGAGGACAAGATGACTGTCCTACTGACCCAACAAACCGAAGCACTATTGTCAGCTCAGGCTTGCAGAGAAGGTGACGTCACACTTCTTGTGAAAGGAAAGGTCCTTTGTTGAGATAGAAATTACTTAGCCTGCGTGGTTCATACTGGGATGCATGAAGGGTTCTTTACACTCTACTCTGAGAATTGAGTTCTAGGAGAGGAGATAGGTAGGGCAGGGACACTGGCATAGGAACTTATTAAGGAAATCCTTCCTTACTGATTTCAAGTCTCATTAAGAATGGCATATTTCTGGGGGTGTCTGCGTGGCTCAGTTGGTTAAGTGTCTGCCTTTGGCTCAGGTCATGAACTCTGGGTCCTGAGATCGAGCCCCATGTCAGGCTCCTTGCTCAGAGGAGAGTGTTTTTCCCTCTGCCCCTGCCCCTCCTCCTGGCTCGTGTTTTCTCTCTCTTTCTCTCTTAAATAAATAAATGAAATCTTTTTTTTTAAAGAGAGAATGGCATATTTATAAAGAGCTAGCATTTTTGGACATGATAGACAAACTGGACAACAGTCTAGTTATGTCCAGGAGGTACGAGAGTCTAGGATTAAAACTTTTGGTGAGCAGAAGTAGGACTGGGCTACTGCTCAGAGGGAAGTCTATTTTCACTGACGTGAATGTCAGTTACCATTTCCCACCATCCCATCTAGGATCCCTTCTTTAATCACCCCTCCCCCCCCCACTCCCTGCCCTCCACTCCAGTCTATATTAGGTGCTTCTTCTCTGGGTTACCATAGCACCCTCTGGAGAACCTAACCACCATACCATTTTCATCATCTCGGTATTTCCATCTCCCTTACTAGATGGGGAGTATCTCGAGATGAGAGACCTTCTTTTCCTGGGTTCTCAGCAACTAACACAGGGACTGGAATAGAGCAGGTGCTTAATAAACATTTCATGAACAAAGGGATAAGTTTTGATGACCTAGAATTATGACATATTTCAGTTGCTCAGGCTGATATTTGTGCTATCTGTAGATTGTGAGGAGGAGGATTACCCAATTTTCAAGGGGCTTTAAGGTCTTTCAAAATGCTTGTTTGCATATTAATAATGTAAGCGTGAGCTCTCCTCCTCTTATTTCACGTTTGCATACTAAGTTCGAGCCTGATACAAGTCATTGGTGCTCAATAAATATTGACTAAATGAATGATGTGCTTATTTACTAAAACAGGCCCCATAGGTGCCTCTATCAGGCAATGGTTTTGTTTGTCAGATTTCTTTGAAGGAAGAGAATGTTTTATTGAGCAACAACTATGTGCTTGTCACAGTGAGGGATGTTTTTACACATGCATTCTCACTTTTAATGAAAAAAAAATGGAAATTCTTTTAATATAATAAAACCTTTAGTACTCCAGACCATCCTCCCTTGTAGTCCTTCTGAACAATGTTTTGCTGAGCATTTATCACAAAGGAAGCATCTGGTTCTGGAAAAGGTTGATACTTTCCAACCTCTCTAGAGCAATAGGAAGAGGTTGGCCT
Source organism: Nasua narica (assembly GCA_028533885.1). Classification (NCBI taxonomy): domain Eukaryota; kingdom Metazoa; phylum Chordata; class Mammalia; order Carnivora; family Procyonidae; genus Nasua; species Nasua narica. Next base: position 79,678,989 of record CM052801.1, on the reverse strand, counting down.
GTAGAAATGGGTAAAGCCTCCTTTCAGTTGAGTGTTTGTTCCTTAGGGCCTGGGAGGAAGGTTAATTACCTGGCTTCTCACTCAAGCTTTATCAGTGACTTAGACATGTAGAAACTGTGCAATAGTATGATCAATCTGCTTTTTTCCTAGCCAAATGAATTTCCTATTCTTTACTCTGGTAGCCGGTTTTCCATTTGGGGAAGACGGCTGTTTACGTCATGAATGGGGAGTCCATTGGAGATGCTGGTACTCGCCCCTTGAGGTTTTGTTGATGAAAACTCCTTCTGATTTCCTCTGAGGGAGTTTTGTATTTCACTCATCATTATGTTTCACCTGACAGTACAAATCTTGTAACTGCTATGAAGGTTGAATTTAATTAACTGCTCTTCAAAATTGTGCAGTGCTACCTCCATAAAACTACACTTAGGGCATTTGTTAGGGAACTGACATAATGACATAAAAATCTGCATGATGGGAGAGTGAGTCATATCTCTTTCTTGGAGAGAGATACAGGGGCTACTAACCCCTTTTGACTGAATGCTTCCAACTTGGCAAATTTAAGGCAGCAGTAAGAGAGCCAACTACACAAATGTACGTTAGGAGGCCATTACAAATTCTTCGTTGCTGGGTTGTGCACAGAATTATCTCATCATTGCCTATCTCTTTGTTTCTTTGGATGTCCCAAACACAGGGATAATTAAATAAGTAGAAATAAGAGAGGCTGGTACTCTCAAAGGCTCATTTTAATGCATGCAGACGCATGTAACATAAAGCAAAATAGTCAGGAAAGAGCTCTTGCTCAGAAAGCTGCAATGAAAGACTGATGCTACTCCTGGTGTGAAGAATGAAATCTGCTCAAAGGATACCACCTGAAGCCTTAAATGATCCCCTACCAGGAAATACTAAAAACAAGTGACCTATTCAACTATTTATTGATTCCTTGTACTTCTCCGTAGGCTTTTTCTTTGGGGCATTGGGGAAAAGCTTCCTAAGTAGGCCTAGAAATAGAGCATGTTTTTGCTTTTCTCCACGTAGGTAGCGTGCAGAAAGGTTCTCTTTGGCAACAGAATTACTGCCACACCGGCTCTGTCCCACGGTCCATCTAAGCTCAAGGACTGTCCGATGAGCCGGAGGATGCTATCGTCCTTAGTAATGTCCACTTTCAAGTTAGGAGCTTCCGATAGAATATCCCAGTCCTCCTAAAGTAACACCATATCTCTGGAAAGTTTAAAATTTTTGAAGCTCTTTACATGTTCAGTCCATAATTCTTGAGGGTAATGAGTTTGTTTACCACCCATAGTGTAGCACATTTGGCCTCAACTGACCATTTCTCTAGCATCAAGGAAGAAGGTTCTAGTTTGAGATTTCTAGATTTTAATGAGTAAATATCCATGCTCATCTTTCTGCACTCTGTGACATTCTTAGACTCCGATCCTATTCCTTTTTTGGATGTCATTTCTCCAGACCGAGGTCTCACTTTTTGTGTGTCTTACTTACTTACTTACTTTATCTATCTATCTATCTATCTATCTATCTATTTATCTATCTATCTATCTATTATTTTTTAAATTCTTTTTGTGTGTCTTTATAAGGCCCCACCCCCACCCCAATAACCTATTGTGGTCTTTACCATTTTTAGAGCTCTCTCGATATCAATTCCTTGACTCCAGGGCACAGCGGGATTTGCTAAGCAGTCTCCAGCACTGCCTCTCCGGGACACATCCACTCGCTGCCTTCTCAGATAACGGAAAGCTTCTGCTATGACCAGTATCGCGTCGTGCGTCAGGGCAGATGTATACTGAAATGGATGTATGGAAAACACGATATCATGACAAATGACTCCCTCAAAACTTGTCTTGCTCCTTATAATTCTCATTCATCTCCACCTCTTGCTCTACGAAGTCACCCCCTTAATTATTTGAAACAAGAGATCTCTCTGGGCAAGCCCGACTTTGATTCATTCTAGCATGATGCGTCTTTCCTCATGTGCGCACATGTTAAGATTATTAAGATCAAATGGCTCAAGGGAGTCTCTCTCTTGCTCTTGGTACTGTGTTTTGTCTTGAGTGAGTGACTACTAAGAGGCCAGATCCTTTATAGAGAAAGAAATACGTGTGAGGCTAAAGGATGGCATACGTAGATTGGTTATTGCTGTTTGTAATAGAAAATTCAGGTCTGGTGTTTACTTAGGGGAAAATGGAAATAGCTAAGTTAGACAGCTTGAAATTAATTTGGAGGGAAACATTAATCATTTCTGTCTGGACCATGTTTCTGGCAAACTAGGACCTCTGGCCAGCAATAAATCAGTTTTTGTTTCTTGGGGGGAGCAGAAAACCAAAGCTGGTTTTCAATTGTAGAAAATTACAATTGTTATTGAGTTTTATATCTGATAACAGTGACAATTCACAGACAATACTTCATGATGCTGCCTCTTTCAGGCAAGAACACTTAGTTTCTATTCCTTGGATATACTGATATGCTCTACTAGGGATGAGGCCAGTCACTTAATACAAGGGATTTGATTATCTGCGACTTGACGGGGTAGATGCCTTTTCATTAAATGAATCAACAAAGTCTGATTAAAATAAGCTGGCCCCTGTTTTCCTGGGTGACAAATACTGGGAAGATATAGAATTCTATTGATTTTTTTTAATGAAGCAAAATGTCCTAGGGGAGGTTTTCTCTCTATAGTATGTCCAAATACGACTGGGAGTGAATACATTTTCATCTTTATGACTATCAATTTACTTTTCTGACTTTTCTCATGTTACTTTTCTTCTTTTTCTTTTTTTAAATTTTTTAAAATTTTTTCCCCAAATACTTTTATTTTTTCAGTGTTCCAAGATTCATTGTTCATGCACCACACCCAGTGTTCCATGCAATACGAGTCCTCCTCAATACCCACCACCACGCTCACCCATGTTACTTTTCTTTCAGGAGCAAATCTTCAAATGTGACTGTAACAGGAGCATATGTTCTCTCGTGAAAAAAAAAAAATCTTTGTGTCTGTCCATCCTAGCACTACATAAAGCCAATATGGTGATGATCTCTTTTCCAGTTGACTGCATGAATTGTTTGCAATTCCAAGCCATGCCAAAAGAGCTATTTAATTTCTACTTTTTCAGCTCCTACTTACCAATGTGTGAGCATGTAAAAAAAAGTCCCAAAAGGAAACATTCATAAAATATAGAATAAATTAAGCATCAGGATTGTAATCCCTAGACAATTTTATTTCCTAATCAAAAATATTATCATTTTTTAAAGCGGGCTTTTTTTGATTGCTATAGAGTGAGTTTCCATAACTAATACTAAGCAAAAGCAATCTGAAAGTTGTAACCATCTATTTAAAGATTCCGTTTTCTTAAGCTATTTAAGGGGTTTTACTTATAAACCCTTCTTCTCAGCAAGTTCTGAGAACTTTATGCATACCATGAGTTATCAATGATTAATCCAGAGCTAAGGTTGCTTTCCTTCTCTTTTGTACAACCTCTACAACTTCTAAGCAAACACAAACCACTCTGTAGTATCCTTTTCATCCTTTTACCCTTGCCTGTTTTTTTGTGCCTAAGACACAGTGCCTGACACTTGGTAGGTACATCTTAAAACATTGCATAAATAAATTTCTTGACTCTACCTATTACCTGCTAAATCTAAGCATGGCCAAGCAGTAGACAGGCAGTTTATGAAAATCTAAATTTGTATAATCTCACTTTAATGGGTGAATTCAGTACATTAAAAAATTTGAATCATCAGGGAAATGCAAATCAAAAGCACATGAACTATCACCTCACGCCTGTTAAAACGGCTAGACTCAAAAGGACAGGAAATAATGCGTGTTGGCAAAAATGTGGAGTAAAGAGAACCCTCTTGCACTGTTTATGGAAATGTAAGCTGTGCAGCTACTATGGAAAACAGTATGGAGGTGCCTCAAAAAAATTGAAAATAGAAATACCATATGATCTGGCAATTCCACTTCTGGGTATCTATTCCAAAAGATACAAAATCATTATTCCAAAAAGATATTTGTAGTTCAGTGCAGCATTATTTACAACAGCCAAGACATGGAAACAATCTAAGTGTCCATCGACAAATAAGTGGATAAAGAAAATATATATACATACAGTGGAATATTATTCAGCCACAAAGGAAGGATATGCTATTTGTGACAGCATGGATGGACTTGGAGGGCATTATGCTAAGTGAAATTAAGTCAGACAGAGAAAGACAAATACTGTGTGATCTCACTTAAATGTGGATTCTAAAAAAAACCCCTGAACTCCTAGAGATGGAGAACAGATTGGTGGTTGCCAGAGGTAGGGGGTGGGAAATAGGGGAAGTGGGTGGAGGTGGTCGAAAGGTACAAACTACCAGTTACAAGATAAATAAGTCCTGGGGTTGTACTGTACATCACAGTGACTATGGCTAACAATCCTGTATTGTATTTAGAAAGTTGCTAAGAGTAGATTTTAAAAGTTTTCATCCCAAGAAAAAGTTGTAACTATGGTGGTGATGGTAAATAAAGTTATTGTGGTAATCATTTTGCATATACATCTATCAAGTCATTATGTTATATACCTAAAACTAGCTTGATGCTGTAAGTCAATTATATCTCAATAAAAATTAAAATAATTATCCTAAGAAGTTGGACTGCAAACCCTAACCCTAACATCACAGGGATTGCGACCATACTCGCTGAAATGTATTAGGACACCCGATCTGACCATGGGACAGAATGTTTTAAAGCGGGACTGCCCTGGAAAAATCCAGCATGCATACTATAATCACTACAACTATAGAAAACCACTTAACTAGCGAGAGGCTTAAATGAATGAACAAATTATGTTTAACTCACAGCTTTTCTAGAACATGCCAGTTGTACCAAGTCAGGGCCTACTTGTATTATATTCTCATGTGACTCATTTAGGCAGGGCCTGACTAGGTGATACAGAATGTGTCTGTTCTCTGGTCTATGTCCCCTTTGTTCTCCCTTATTCTATTCTTGCCAGGGAGGGTGTGGGGATGCGTATCTTGAAACCATGAGAAAAGAAATATTCACCCCTTTTCTTTTTTAAGGGAAGGGCCTTGACTTTACTTTGATTCCTTATTTTGATCATAGGGATCCCACAGCCATGGTACATGTATACTTTCACTATAAAATGAAGGAAGAATAAGAAAAAAGAAGTCTGTTTCATACTTGAATTGATGTACTGAGGGAATGGTTACGTAAAACACATACTGGAAGGATCCTTTTTGTTACATGAATACCTTACCCATAATTTATCTGTTTTAATTCCTGATTTTTAAATAATAGGATTTCTAGCCATAGGGGAACACATGTGAAAAATGTGCACTCTAAGCATGACTTTCTACTTTTAATATTCTTATCTTAGTTTCATGAAAATGAGCAATTTAGGTAATCTAATTATTTTTAAAGATACTTTTCTGGGCAAGAAAACATTTCTGTTCAATATACGTATAGGCAACACGCACTCTGTATTACAGTCCAATTCACTTGGGTGTACTGAGATTCGTGAAACTTATTAACACAAAGCAATCACATAAATAATGTAAAATCTAATTTTCTGTTTCAGACTATCAATCTTCCTTACCTATTCCCACTGCCCCCACTCTGCCCGATTCAGGTTCTTATAATATTGTAAATTGTTACGAGCATGTTACAAATGAAATTCATTAAAAAATTAGTTAACATTCTCAAACCCTGGGTTTTAAAAGACCTTCTCAATCGCTTCTTTATTTGCACGTTTCACTTCCAAATGCAGCAGTACCTGCGGTTTGGTTTTTAGCATCCTTGAAACACTTCTGAGCGAAGACCACTTGATCACAGGATGACCGTGAATATATAAAGGCCATACTGGGACGCTGTGAAAAGCTGGCCTAAGGTTTCTGCCTGCCATGGAACATTACCTTTAGTGGTGCATTCTTGGCTTCAGGGAATTCCCTTTCATCTAGCCTCACCCAGCGCTGAATAAACTGCTGAACCATAGGGTTTTCGTTGTTGACAATCTGGAATCCGGTAATGTTGGCTCCCCCGTGCATGACTCTTTCTAGCAAGATATCAGTAAAACCCTAGAAAGAGAGTGAAAGAATCATTATTGTGGGACAGGGTGAGTTCCTACCATATCTGTTGTTTAGAATGCTAAGGAGGAAATGAAAGGTCCTTCTCCAGGATCACTCTTTAACAATCAAGAAAACCCTGAACAGAGTGTTATATGTCAATTACATCTCAATTACAACAACGATGAGGACAGATAGGAAAAAAATGCTGCATATGGACTAATTCTTGGGACACTATGTCTCTGAAACTATAGGAACGATGGAGAAAATATGCATTCTTCCATTTTAGTGCCTGTGTCTTTATTTAGTATAGCTGCTGCAAGGACAAACACAGGTGCCAGCTTCAAGTAAATGTTTTGATTTGTTTCATCTACCTGTATTTTTAGTCTTTCTTCACTAAGTACAAATACAATGCTTCATGTAACTGGGAAAGTGTTGAAACTTTTGACCCTAACTAGAGGTTTAAAATCTTTTCTTCAGCCTAAGATGCCAAGCACAGCAGATTGCTTCAGGTTCTAATGATGAGTACTTCCAATATTGGTGACTTACAGAAATGCCAAAGAGCAAAACTGACAGCTTGGTTGTCTATGATGGTAAACCCCAGGGTATGTCTCACATGTGCTTATAAACAGGTCTCAACATCTACTCCAGATCACCCACCATTTTCTTCTCTCGCTCTGGTTACCATCTGGTGTCTCTGTCACCTAAGCCTCCTGAAGGAATTTCTTCAGGTTCGCGCCAAGCCATCCCCACCTGGATACTGCCAGCTCCACGGGGCACTGCTCTCTTCTGGAACACTTCTCCCAGGAATTGCGCTATTTCTGCTGGATGCCTGGCTCTTGTTAGTTGCGGTGGATGCATTTAGGTCCTCAATGGGCTGAAGCCAACATTTATATTCAGAAATGGGGAGAATTTTCCTCCCTTCTTTAGACTCTCCTGCCCAACATTTTAATATAAACTTTTCAAATATATAAAGTTGAAAGAATTGTAAAGTGAATACTCATATAGTCTCAACTCAGATTTCACAACTAGTATTCTTCTATCCATCCATCAGTCCATTTCCTTTTTTGGATGCATTTCAAAATAAGTTCTGGACATTAGTATACTTCATACCAAAAGACTTCAGCAGGCAGGTCCTTAACCAGAGTTCAGTGTTTGCACTGAACTAACTAACTTCCTTCCTTCCTTCCTTCCTTCCTTCCTTCCTTCCTTCCTTCCTTCCTTTTCTTTTCTTCAAGGTAAAATTTACATCCAATGAAATAGACAAATCTTAAATGTAGCACCTGATGAGTTCTAATAAATGCATACACCTGTTATCTACAGTGTTTTTTTTTTAAGATTTATTTATTTGTCAGAGAGGGAGCACAAACAGAGGGGGTGGTGGGTAGATGGAGAATTAGGCTTCCTGTTGAGCAAGGAGCCCAATGTGGGGGGCGCCTGGGTGGCTCAGTGGGTTAAAGCCTCTGCCTTCGGCTCAGGTCATGATCTCAGGGTCCTGGGATCGAGCCCCGCATCGGGTTCTCTGCTCGGCGGGGAGCCTGCTTCCCTCTCTCTCTGCCTGCCTCTCTGCCTACTTGTGATCTCTCTCTGTGTCAAATAAATAAAAAATCTTAAAAAAAAAAAAAGGAGCCCATTGTGGGGCTCGATCTCAGGACCCTGGGATCATGACCTGAGCCGAAGGTAGACGTCTCACCAACTGAGCCACCCAGGCATCCCAACGTTCCAAGTTTTTATCAAAATATAACAATCATATAGAAAAGTACGCCAATCTTTAAGTATATAACCTGATGAATTCTCACAAACTGAACACATAAATGTAACCAATATTCAGAAGGGTCCCCTCTGTGTGTGTCTCTAGTCACTACTCCTATCTCTACTCTCCACTTCTTTTAATTCACCTTTCTTTATACTTTAGTGAAACAGCTTTTTCACTCACTACTCACAGCCCCCTCCGTCTTACTTTCACAAGTGGGCCTTGAGTCCATGGGGACTGGACAAAGAATATCATTTGCTTCAATGAGTATCATTCTTTCTGATAATCAAAAAACTGTTTTTAAAATTAACATTAACTTGTTAGGTTGAGTTTTGTCCCAAAGTTTTCCTTCATGAAGGAAACCAAGAGTGCTTTCTCCCATTCGCTGCCCCTTGCATTACAATCAGCAAGGAGACTTACTTGGTATGAAGTCTAGCAGAGGCTCCAACTGGGGCTTAAGCCTTACCCAACTCCCACTCCCACCCCCTAACATTTATACAAATAAGAGGCTGGGACAAAATTTTAACAAATGGCTTTAATTCACTCACCATGCTAAACTGTATTTGTCAGTTATCAAATATTACACAAGAACATTGACCAACTGCCCATCTGCCTGCTGGCAGGGATGAAGAGTGGGCCCTCTGATGCTCTCCTGTGTCTTAAAAGCCTGGGCTGGACAAGGGGTGCTCCTTTCCTTGAAAGAAGTGAGTTGAGAATGTTTCTGCCACCATCCTGATCTTTAGGGCCAATGGCCACAGCATGCACTAGGAAACAGTATCTCTTGTGCCTCTCACACTTTGATAAACACCACACTCCTGTTTTCCTGATATCCATAGCATGTTAAATGGCAACACAGAATTAACAAAAGGGAGGGAGAGAGAAAGGATCCTGGAACCCTCACATCTGTCTTAAGGCATAAGAGCCAACACTTTAGTCTGGTTACTCACCACACTGCTCCTTTCCAGAAAGATTTCCCTCACTTTTCTTGGCAGGGATACTAAAGGGAGGGGTCCAGCCACACCCACTTACTCCCAGAAGGCTTCATTCTGTCACGTAGGCCCCACATATTCCTGCTTGGGTATCTTCCCAGCAATTACACTACAAGGATTTATCCGAAGGATACAAACATAGTGATTTGAAGGGCACGTGCACCCCAATGTTTATAGCAGCCATGTCCACAATAACCAAACTATGGAAAGAGCCCAGATGTCCGTTGACAGATGGATAGATAAAGAAGATGTGTACATATACACAATAGAATATTACTCAGCCATCAGAAAGAATAATATCTTGCTATTCGCAATGATGTGAATAGAACTAGAGGGTGTTATCTAAGTAAAATCAGTCAGAGGAAGACAAATACCATATGATTTCACTTACATGTGGAATTTAAGAAACAAAACAGATGAATGTAGGGGAAGGGAAGAAAAAATAAAATAAAAACAGGAGGCAAACTATAAGAGACTCTTAACTCTAGGAAACAAACTTAGGGTTGCTAGAGGGAAGGGGTTTGGGGATGGGGTAACTGGGTAATAGGCATTAAGGGAGGCACTTGATGTAATGAGCACTGGGTGTTATATGCAACTAATGAATCACTAAATTATACTCCTGAAACTAATAATACACTATATGTTAACTAAATTTAATTTAAATAAATTAAAAAAGAAAAAGGAAAAAAAAAGAAAAAATCTCTAAGGAAATATGGCTCAAAAAAAAATCTAATGAAGCAGATTTAGGATTTCAACACCCAAACCCAATAAGTAAAAGAAGAGATAGGGTTGCTAGGGGTGGGGAGTAGTGGAGGAAGGCATCCTACCTGTCTGCCTGCCAGCTGTCAAATTATTTTCCACAGCCAGCTACCTTAGACTCCACCCCTCAAGCTGGTCAGTTTTTATCATGTGACCTTTTCCAGAAAGTTCCATTCTCACTCCTCCTTGACAGAAACACACATGGGGTAGGACACAGTTCTCTCAGCCAATCGGCTCTAAACCCTCTCATGATCCCTCCTTCTGTCACATATACTCTTAAGTATTCCCACTCAGGCGTCTCTCTAGCCCACAGGCCTAGCCTCTCCTTATACTCCATTTCTAACTCGGTCCTCTGAAAATGTCTGTGACCAGACAGCAATACATATGAATAGATATGTATTTTTTAAAAAACTGTTATTAGAGAATTCTTGTCTTTAGAAAAGGTATAAACTTGATTACTAGTTTAAATATGTGATAAATGAGTTCACAAGGTTCTGCTTTTTAACTCATGCTCTTGGGTCAAAACTAAATTGACATTTGGTTTAAAGTTCTTTAAGTCTTTTTAGTTTGTTCTGAATTGTTTCAGGGTTTAAGTGCCTGACCTGAGCACTTTTCCCAATAGCAACTGCTCAAAAAAGGACAGAAAACCCATACCCTTTTATTTAATACATGTATGTTAGCATGTCTGACTCCAAAAGAAATTTCTGTCACAAATTCTATTTTCTCATTGAGCTTCATCTGGTATTAAAAATTATGCATTTTAAAATAACATATTTTTATCAAAAATAAAACATATTCCAGAGGATTTCTTTGATATTTTGTGTGGGAAAAGATGGCTCATTTTGCTTAAGTAGGATGCTGTTTTATAGCAAATGTTCTATCTCTTTGCTGGATCATAGCAGTTCATTTTTTGCTTAAAAACTGGTTTTGCCTTCTGGCATCTCCCAACCAAACAAAAATATTAGAATTTCTTCTTTGTTTTCTCTTTACCTTTTTTCCATTTTTAATTTTGAGTGTGGAGGTAGACAGTCATGATTTCTCATCTAGCTGGCCTCTGAGAACCTACTTTTACAAGAGGATGATACTTATCATACATAGTACCTCAGTCAATGAATCTGTTACATTGTGAGGCTTTGGAGACTATAAAACAAATTGATTCTTGTTTTCTTTTGGAATTTTTAATTTGAGTTCACTTTGAATGAGACATCAATGAGTCTCTAATTAGAGCCTGTCTCATACTCTAGCACCCCTTCCCTAACTGCCTGCTGATTAAATTAACTTCCATATTCCATGAGCATCTTTAAAAGAATGTGCCCTAAAGGAAAGTTATTGTATTCCCTCAAAATCTCTCCCTCTTCCTGTATCCGTTCTTTTAATTAATGTAACTTTAGGCCGACTGGGTCAATGGGTGTGAGGCCCACGCACCTGTATTTTTATAAATTCAAGTAACTTTAAAGCACAAGTGGGTTTGAGCACCACTGGCCTAGATTGTTGTCCTAGCTTCCTGGTTGGTGCTCTAAAGTCTAGTTCTTTAACTCTCCAGTTCGTTCTTCGCATAATAAATTTACCTTCCTTGGGCACCTGGGTGACGCAGTCAACACCTGACTCTTGATTTTGATTCAGGTCAGGATCTCAGGGTCCTGGGATCAAGCCCCGAGTCAGGCTCTGTGCTCAGTGGGGAGTCCGCTTGAGATTCTCTCTCTCTCCCCCTCACCCTCTACCCCTCCCTCGACTCGCATTTTCTTTTGCGCTCTCTCAAATAAATAAATAAATAAATAAATCTTTAGATAACAAACAAACAAATAAATAAATCTACCTTCCTAAAATACCAGTTACAGCATAATATTCCTTTCCTCAAATCATTGCAATGATTCCCTGCTTTTTACAGATATATTAACAGCCAAATGTTTTGATTTGGCCTTCAAGAATTTCCATTATCTGTGATTTTCTGCTCCCTTGGCTTATCTGTACCACTTCCTTAAACAGACATCATGTTCTAGCCATATCATGCCATTTTGAACAGTGCTACCTTTGTCTGTTTTGTTTCCTTTGTCTAGAAAGGACCCTTGCTTCAGCTGACAGCTCTGGCTATCTCTACTGAAATTTCATTCTTCAAGAACCATTTCCATTAGTAAAATCATGACTAAGGAAGATCAATATCAAATTTGTCTCTACAATCTCTACCAGGTACTAGAAGGGCCTATTTGTACTACTTTTTTTTTTTTTTTTTGCCAACGATTATGTAGGCTCTTGCACATTGTTGACTGTTTATGGGCTTTTGTCCTCCTTCATTACCGCATGCCTTCCCACGCCTTCCGTGGAATAAATATATGTGTATTGTCACAGCATCAATATTAAGTGACTCTAAGTTTCCCAATTTCTGCTGAGCCCATTTTGCTATTTCATAGGGACTTTATTAACTAGATGTGATGATGAGGTACTCAGTGACTTTTGCTTAGACTGGACTTAAGTTCTAGTGCTGCTTGCATCTCACCGGTTCCCTTGAGAGGGAACCTACTCATTTGGATTTGTAAGTTCTGCTATATTGTATCGCTTTTTGATTACCATACATCTGTTTGATCCAGTGCTCTGTTGCCCACATCCAGATGCACCTTTATAAAACCAACCACGATATTTGTGTCTAAGCAGTTCACATGGGACTTGCAAGCTACCCTTGACTGATTCTCCAGGGCCATCTTTATACAGATACTGGTTATACAATTGGCATCCAAACACAGATTGTCCCAATTTGAAAATAGCCAGACAAGTCAGTCTTACAAAGATTCAAATGACTTTAGTATTATCCTGTCTCTCTTGATTTATATATACTATGATTCAATTTCCTTCTGGTAGTGTGGGTAATGGAGAGTTGCAAATAAATATATTCAAATCTTACTTTTAGAGCACTTATTTTCAAGATATTATGTAGAGATTTCCTTCACATAATACTATTCTTAGGGTACATTTTGTACTGAAAGGAAAACAGAGACAAGATAAGTTGGGTGACTTTCATTGAGTTGATGACAGATTATGGGTGAGAAATGGGAAAGGTGGCTTGCCTATAGGGAAGATAAAAGCAGTAGAAAGAGGGTTGGGAAGCAGCCAAGGGCAAGAATCTATCTCATAATTTGGATGAAGTCTGGCTCTATCTTTAGTGTTGTTTGAATTTTTCATGTGGGTGATGCTTCGATAGGGAAATGCATAGTAATTGTGGTGACTCAAGTTATCAGGTTGCTAATGAGAGACACAAGTCTTTTTCTAGAAACAGGTCCATCCTCCTGGGAAGGTGTAGTGTGTGGAGTTGAAGATTACGCCGTATAAATTAGCCCTTGATTATAGGTTGCTTGTATTGTTCACTCATTGTTCTATTCTCTCATCCAATCAACATACTTTGAAACATTTTAAGTGCTCTCCATTGGTAAGATGGTGGGCCATATCAAACTTGCCCTGACCTCATGGCGCTTTAGCCCAGTGGAAATTATTTGTATGAATAAAAGTGGATATAAGTGCTATTAGCAGGAAAAATAGCTACTGATCTCTTTTATTAATAGTTGTATGGAGGTATAATTTAAATACCATAAAATCCATCCATTCAACACTGATTTTTTTTAAAGCAAAAATCAGATCACCCCAGCTTGAAATTCTTCAGTGGTGTTCTATCACTGTTGAAAAGAGCTAAAACTTTTTTAACCAGTCTTACTAAAGCCTTACATAATCTGGAACTCACTCTGCTCTAGCCAAAATTGCCTTCTAACAGTTCAGAGAATCTTTTCTGCCTCAGGACCTTGGCACATGCTGTTCCCTATCCATGACGCTAACTTTCCCTGATTCTTTATATAACTGGACCTTTCTCATCATTTGGATCATTGTTTCAAAGTCATCTTTTCTGAAAGATCTTGTCTGGCCATGCCATGCACAATCTTGATTCTCCATACTCAGTCTTCTCTTCATTCCCTGTCCTAGCACCTCTTCTGTCTCCATACCCATTATTATAAGCTCTGCAAGTTTTATCTGTCCATTATGACTATAAGGTTCTGAAGGACACTACCCTCTGTCTTCCTTGCGGGGGAGTGAACAAGGTATTGGGCAGACAAGTGATTCAGAGGAAAAATAACTTACTATAAAGATCTTTAGAGAAGTATTACCCAAAATGTATGTGGACTGGTGCTGGTCAGCTGTTAGTTAGCAGTCAGAGATGAAATAAGGAAAGAAATAGAAAGCAAGCCCTTATAAGCCTTATAGCAATTTGACAAGGTAGTATTATGCTGTTAGATGTAATACTAAAATTTTTGGCTTATATTTTTATATATCTTATTTGTTTCGTGTTTTTAGTAATTTACTTCTGTTGATCTGTGAAGACTTGGAGGAAAAAACTGGCCCTTTTTCACAGATAGTTTGAGAAACACTGTTTTAGGATATAATCTAAGAGCCTGGGGAAGAAAACAGAATTCTTTCAATTTATCTTGCTAGAACATTGGGTAGAAAGTGATCTTTCCTTGTTGAGAGAGAGAGAGAGAGAGAAGGAGAAAGGGATGAAGGGATGGTTGATTACCATGGGGGCATTTTGGGACAGGGAGAATGGAAGTCTCAAAGTTGGCAACTTTAAGTTGACAAGTGCCTGTGGATTTCTAAGCACCAGGTAGAAAGTTGGACCCCAGCCCAGTCCACAACACCCATTCACTTGGTGCTCTGCTCTAACGTACCTCCATTTGGAGAAGAAAGTGAATCCTCTGCCACCAGAGAAGTTGTGTACCCAGGGGAGGGGACTGGGTTCCTGGCATTTGGAACCAGTGGGGATTTTCCCTTCAATCCTGTCTCTTTTGCCTGTAAAACCAGGCTCCCAGCTCAGTGAGCTCTGTTTACATGCCAGCTTTTGAGGTGGCATTGTTCATAACACATGGCTTTGAGCATCTGAAGTTTCTTTAGAGAAGGAGAGAGTGGGAGAGAGGGAGGGAAAGAGAGAGAGAGAGAGCGCGCAAACAAGCAAGCAGAGGGAGAGAGAGAATCTTAAGCAGGCTCCATGTCCAGCATTGGACTTGGTCTCACAACCCTGAGATCACAACCTGTGCTGAAATCAAGAGTTGGATGCTTAACTGACTGAGCCACCCAGGTGCCCTGAGCATTTGAATTTTCTATTTAGAACATAAAAGGGAAGAACAAAGGGAGAGAGTATCAAGCAAAATCAGAAGACCTGGAAGGGGAAGGGAGTAGAAGGGAACAGTTGTTAGTGGCAAGAAAATACACATGACCCAATCTCACTTGAACTTGTTTTCTCTCTAAACAAAGTGGGCCCCTCTTTGTTTCAGGTACATTCCAAGATCTGGCAGGTTGCAGAGTTCACTTCTTCAAACTTATGTTACTCCTGCCTCTTTTGGGTTCTATGCTATGAATGGTGCTTTTGTTGTAGCAAAAATTTGAAAAACACGGATGTAAGCTAGTGCCCCCGTCCATTATTTCCTGGCATGCTAATACTATGAATGGGGCAGATACGGAAGGAAGAAAAGAGGGAGCAAGAGCAGGAAGGGAAATGAGAGAGGAGAGAGGTGTGCATGTGAGACAGAGAGAAAAAGAGAGAGAAAGAAGAGGGGACATGGCAGGAAAGAGACTGATGGACAGATATAATTGGTGCTTGTTAAGATGCATTTCAGATTGGCTCTTGGACAGGTTTCAAACCCTGATTCACAAGGATCTCCTTGGTTTGTAAGCCTTTTTATCTCTGATCACTTTACTCTCATAAATGTATAGCTTGTATTTCATTCATATGCATTTTTGTCTTTGCAGATGTTCTTACGTGACCTTTATGGGGCTAGCCTTTTGTCTCACTGAGATGTGTGAGTGGGTCAAAGGGGAAGAGCAAGGCTCTCTGTTAAGTGCGTGCTCAGCCTGCAGTGGATTAGCTCTGAGACTTTGGGCAGGTCACGTGTTTTTTCTGAGCCCGTTTTCTTGATCACTAAAAAGCTTAGGGAGGGGACTAGGTAAGAAGTCTCTCCTCATGGGAGTTCTGAGTAAATTTAGTAAGAAATATAAAGAAAACAACTGGCACAGAAGAGGAGAGTCTAAGAAATGTTAGCTTCTTTCCCTTTGCTCCCCCAGCACAATGGCCTCCTTGACTGTCTGCTCCTTTGGTCCTCTGCCGCTGGCAGCTGAAATGACCTAACTTCCACTTGTAGGGGCAACAACAATCGCCCACTCTGGGATTGGTCTTGACCTAGGCAGGGAAATTGTTGGGTCTTCTAAGATAGTGGTTAACTGGTACAGCACTAGGCATCCAAATTGGCAAAGAAGAAGTCAAACTCTCACTCTTTGCAGATGATATGATCCTTTATGTGGAAAACCCAAAAGACTCCACTCCAAGACTGCTAGAACTCATACAGGAATTCAGTCAAGTCTCAGGATATAAAATCAATGCACAGAAATCAGTTGCATTCCTATACACGAACAGCAAAACAGAAGAAAGAGAAATTAAGGAGTCAATTCCATTTACAATTGCACCCAAAACCATAAGATACCTAGGAATAAACCTAACCAAAAAGGGAAAGAATCTGTACTCAGAAAACTACAAAGTGCTCATGAAAGAAATTGAGG
>CM052801.1:79634397-79662328 GCA_028533885.1 Nasua narica | reverse complement strand
GGGGGGGGGATAGGGATACGGACATGGGGGAGGGTATGTGCTATGGCAAATGCTGTGTAATGTGTAAGCCTGATGATGCACAGACCTGTACCCTGGGGTAAATAATACATTATATGTTAATAAAAAATTAAAAAAAAATGCCATTTTAAATATGGATATTATATTAAAAAAAAAAAAACAACTGGTACAGCACTGAATGAGTCCAGTATGGCTCATGTTCTCCCCTGGGCACCTCAAATGCTTGGGAATTTTTTTTTTTAGTCCTATTTTCAGGGCTGGGTGCTGAACATCTGTTTCTGGACCATCTCAACCCAGAAGTAATTCATTTTGTGTTGACCACAGGGTGGTTTTGATTGATTCTTCAGATCCTCAGCTGTGTTTAGAACTTAGGTAAGGGTACTCATACCCTTCTTGGCTTCTGCCCACTTTTAGGCCTGCCTTATGACTTTATATCCCTAAGGACAACAGGGCTCTGGTTCTGTTCCCCCAGTTATATCCTCAGCTTCTGCCTAGCTGCTGGGCCTATATGCTCACTCCTGGCCTTCTCTGGTCCAAACTGACCCTCCATGAGGGAAGAAATGTAGAGCCGGAAGTGACCTTGGACTGTTTCCCAAATTTTAGCCATTAATATGCCACCTTTACAGTTTTTTGCCATATGGATGGATCATCTGAGCCATGATTTACCTAATATTTTTCTTTACATGGTCTAAATTTTTTAACCTAAATATCTACTTACCCTCCTTCTAAAGAATGGTATCTGTAAAATCATAGAATTGAGAGGATAGTTACCTTAGCAATACACCTTTAATATAAATTCCAAAGTAATAAGTTTAAGAAATTTTGCTTGCTATATACTCCCTAAAATCATCTTATGCACAAGTAGTACACCTGGGGAAATAATAATCTGGTCCAACTTTCCATTGTATGGATTTGGAAACCTATTTCTTAGCTCTGGGTCTAGTGCTTGTTTTCATCATGCCTAAGGTTGTTAGTCTAGGGTTCTGCACACAATGCTGAGCTATCATTACTGACATATATGAAAAAATTAAATCACAGTACACAACATGCCTGGGGATGCAGTGTAAAGGATCTTGATCCAGGACCTTGCCTTGAGAGAGAGAGAGGTTGCCTGACAGAGTGTATACGTGCTGGCTACCTCTGGTACCAGAGTGGCAAAACATGACTGCTCTAGAGTCCTAGAAGAGGACACAACAATTATGGAACCACTCTGAAAAAAATGACATCAGCAACTGATAAAGAATTTGTAGGAGACTTGCTCGCTCTCTCATCATTGGGATGTCCACCTCTGGCTTGCGTGTTCCCCAGATCACATCTCTGGCCTGTATTTCTGATGGAATCTTCTGTTTCTTCCAGAGACTTCAACAGGGTAGAACTTAGCTCTGCTTACCCTTTTTTGACGATCTAAGGAACTTCTAAATAGTTTGTGTGTGTGTGTGTGTGTGTGTGTGTGTGTGTGTGTGTGCATATGTGTGTGTATTTCTTTGGTGGAGGTGTTTGGGGTATTTTTATCTGCTTTAAAAAACCTGGAAACCATGATGGGATAATCTGTCTCATTTTTATCAGAGATTAGCAACAGTTTCTATCTCTGTTGCCTGCATACAATTTGATACAGAGTACAGGGACTTATGGAAACACATGGCTAAGTTCAAATGAAAAGAAGGTCACTAGAGGAAAAGGAGTGGCAGCTCAAAGCATGGTGAATGATTTCATGTTTTCATTAGGCAGACTGACATGATGCTATGAATTACATTCTTTCCGAAGGACCAGACTTGACTTGTCCTTGTAGTTAGCTTCCTCCCACTGTCTCATGTTTCCGAGTCCTAGTTAGGCATTCAGTTACCCATTCTTTTCCCCAGCCTCGTCCTCATGATTCTCTCTTGCAGTTCTATTGCTCCACAGGCTTTCATTTCTGCCAGGTCTGGGTCTCAAGTTGAAACCAAAGCTCATCTGAAGGATTGTTGGTAGGAATAAGGAGGCCCAGTTAGAATTCTAGAATGGCAAATGGATCATCCCGGTCATTGATGTACACAGCTCGGATCTCCCTCTAAGACGGAACCTGCCTCGAGGAGTTGAGTTAGCTGATAGCCTCCAATTTCAGGATCTGCCTAACCTTTAGGCAGGAGGTGTGTGTTTCCTGAGCATCTGCCAGCCAATGGCTGAGCAAGGTGGTGATGCAGTGGCTCGCTGTTTCAGGGTAGCAAGGGGGTCTTTGCACTGGAACTCTCGATTGTGCTGGCCGAGTCTTTCTTAGAACTATCCCGCCATCTGATCTTCTCCTCAAACTTCCTTTCCCTCTCCTTGGCTCATATCAGACCTGAATTGTGGCCTTAAGCTCTCTTTTCCCACTTGTGACCCTCTTTCTTTTATTTTTCACAGGTATCACTCCCAGTAAATGTCTTGCACTTCTAATTATATCTTAGCATCTGCTTCCATAGGGCCTGACCATTACATCAATGAACTCCCTCACTCCCATCTGAGGTTTATAGTAAGGAAACAGAAGTGACCTTATGCAAGGTCCCATAGCTAGTTAGTAAGTAGCAAAGTCCGTATGACAACCCAAACTTTCTGATTCTTCGTTCAATGCTCTTTCCCAAACTTCAGTCATCCATGTGCCACCATAAGCACATGCACAAAACCCAGACCTCACCATATGTTGATGCCCCATGCTATTGCTTACACAACACATTTGACACATTACAAAATGGATTCATTTGTTGTTAGATTGCTATGTTAGCCCTGTATGAAGTAAAAATATCCATGAAATTTGGATTTTGATGTGCTCATTTTATATTTTTCTAACACAATAAATAATACACTACCATCATAATAAAAAAGTTTATGTGTGCACTATGTAAAGTCATCTCATATACTGTCAGTGACAGGTGAACCCTGGATGTATAAAGCAAAAGAGAAGGAGAAGGAGAAGGAAGGAAGGAAGGAAGGAGAGCAAAATACTTTTTGATCAGGAAAAAAATGGTAAAAACCCATCAGTAACTGCCCTCAGGTGCCTCACTGTGACATCCACGTTTCCTGCCAAGCCCTGGTCTAACTTCCAATAAGTCAGCAAACATCCTTTACTTATTGGTTGCCTAAAAACCCCAAATTGAATGTATTTAGAAATAAATGAAGAGTCAAGATTTCTCCTCCTAAAAGAGTCAATCAATACATTTATCCTCCAAATGGTCTGAAATGCCCCACTTTGAGCAATTTATTGGAGAAGAGGCACACTACATTTCAAAGCAACAGCTCTAATCGTCATCTCATAAAGTGTTGGAAAACACACTTCCTGAAACAGAGGTTTAAGTAACATTTCCTTTCTCATTTAAAAAATTTTAATCATTAAAACAAATACGATTTTTTTCTTTAAGAAATCTAAGAATTAGGGACACCTGGGTGGCTCAGTGGGTTAAAGCCTCTGCCTTCGGCTCGGGTCATGATCTCAGGGTCCTGGGATTGAGCCCCACATCGGGCTCTCTGCTCAGCGGGGAGCCTGCTTCCCCCTCTCTCTCTGCCTGCCTCTCTGCCTACCTGTGATCTCTCTCCCTCTGTCAAATAAATAAGTAAAATCTTTGGAAAAAAAGAAATCTAAGAATTATAATAATTTTTCACCTTTGCTGCTATTATTTTGGTGTAAGAGCTCCATAATGATTATCATCCTGTTGTGCTGATGAAACAAGATCGGGGTTAGAACTCATGTTATATAATAATGTAATAGATTCTTAGTATCACAGTGATAATTTAACATTTCTCTTTCATTTCGGGGAGATAGTATTATTCAAAACCTCTGCCAAACAGATATTCCTGATATAGAAGCCATTTTGTTAATTCCTAAACCAATTGTCTTTTTGGAGAAAGAACTACAAACTAACCTAAATGAAATACTAACTTCTAGAGTGTCATGGATTTTAAAGACATGGGAAACGTGAAGGAAAAGATTGAAGCTGCATTTTATTATAAGTATAGAGATGGCTGTACGCTTTGACAGGGTCCCTTGATGTGCTGTGTTCCAACCTACTTCTGGCATCTGATTTGAAAAGTTTTGGTAGTAGTCTGCTTCTGGAAAGAAACCCAGTATTGACGCACATGTCTCCTTGGGTTAACTAGGGAATGAGTCAGTTTCCTGTGTCCCCTGTCTCTTGTGTTATATTTTGAACCTCGATCAAATGGTTTACATTTCAAATCCAAACCGGATCTAAGAAGAATCAGTGAAAAATCATCTCAAATTACTATGTTTTAAATGAGAGAATAGAAGCTTCATAGCTAAAACAGAGATAGCGTAATTGAAAACATGGTTATTGCATTCAGGTTTTGGCATTTACTGACTCATTTCTCCAAGCATCTAAAGAAGACATTAGGTTCTTTGTGTATTTCTTTTTTGGATGATTACAGATGACACAAACTAAATAGAATATATCGCCCTGGGAAACAAAAACTCTGCTTGTTCTTACCAGGTTAGCAAGCATGTAGTGATAACCTCTTGAATGTTTCCCCAGGATCACAACCTGCAAAAGAAGAAATAAGAAATATTGCTTATTTAAAAAGCGCATTTTCAATTGCTTAATCAATGGGAAGTGCAACAATAAATCGATGGGCTAGAGTGAATTACTTTTAAATGATCAGCAAAGTGTTAGGTTTTTGTATACAGTAAAATCACAGTCAACAGGACCAGAGTTCTTTTTGCACATTTCAATTTCAGGCAAAGAATACAGGCAGAATTGCTAACATCAAAGTTAAAAGCGTCAAAAACAAGGGAGAAAAAAGCTCTCTAAACTTCCAGGTCAGTAGCATCATTGTCACTTAAAATGGCAGAAGCGATGAGGCTGATGGCCCCCCACCCATGAACTGGATTCTGTACTCAGCTGCTGAGATGGACGATGGGCTAAACATGGAATACAAATTAGAAAATAGAATGTACAGTACATTTTTTTGTTGTTATTGGGAATGCTTAGGAAATAGAACACTCTGGGAATGGGGTTAATGGGATTTTCAGGTTAATCAGGGTTGCTTTTGCTTATTGAAACTTTTCTAAAATGCTTAGCTTCCTTTTCCTGCCTTAATAGGAAAGATTTGTGACCATCTGTACAGCTTTTGGTGCTGGATGTGAGGCCGCAGGGCAGGGGGGAGGGGATTTTCCCCGAGGGGACATTTGGAACGGTCTGGAAGCATTATTGGATGTCACATCTGGAAAGGTGACTAGTATCTAGCGGATAGAGGCCAGGGATGCTGCTAAACATTCTACAGTGCACAGGCCAGGCCTCCACAACAAAGAATTGTCTGGTAAAAAATGTGAGTAACACCTGAGGTGGAGAAACCCTGCCTTGGGGGTCATCATTCTTATGGTAATTTTCATGAATAACGCTGTATTAATTCTAAACCCCACAGTTTACAAAATGCATTTTGTTATTTCAAAATGTGTAAGTAGATTGAATAATTTCCAACCAAATGTATTGGTTGTCAGTCGGAAGTTTTTGACTAAATACCTCACGTAAGCTTGCTTCCAGATAGCTCAGTAGGGCAAATTCCGGTTAATTGAGGATTTTATAAAATGTCACTTATATTAAGTAGTGATTATGTGCAAAGTACTGTACGGAATGCAGGGAGTGGGAACCAGGAGGGGGACTGCATAGAGTGTAAAGATACAACTGGAAAGTGGAACCCAGTTTTGTTCCAGGTCTGACACTAATACCACTTTAGGAGCCCTCTTTAAGAAAAGTGAAACAAAAGCATCAATAGTAAGGCCTTGGAAAGAACCCACGCAAGAAAGGTGCCATTAAGCTTAAGCTTCCTGACAAGTTCCACCATGGACACAGCTATCAAAGCGTTTAAAAACAACTTGAGAGGGTGCCTGGGTGGCTCAGTCAGTTGGGCATCTGACTTTTGGTTTCAGCTCCGATCATGATCTCGGGGACGTGGGGATCGAGCCCTGTGTTGGGCTTTGTACTCAATGGGGAGTCTGCTTGAGATTCTCTTGCTCCTTCTGCCCCTCCCCCACTCCCACTTTCTCTTTCTCTCGCTCAATAAATAAATAAAATCTTAAAAAAAAGATAAAATAAAAACAACTTGACAAGATAGCAAAATTGTGTATGTATCAAACTAGAGCTATATAAAAAAGACCATAACAGCAGTAAAAACAATCGCCTTTAACTGAGTGCCTAGTTTGCGGCTGACACTGTGCTAGGTGGTTTATATGTATTTAACCCCTAGAACGATTTAACAGATTAAGTATCATTAGTTTCATTTTCCAAAGAGGAATCTCAGCTAAGAAGAGTTTAAGTAATATGCCTGAGGCCACACAGCTCAGAAGTAGTAAAGCAGGAATTAGAACCTGGGTCTGTCTGCCTGTAGAACCCATATCCTTAAAACAAACAAACAAACAAACAAATAAATAAATAAATTTATTTTTTAAAAAAAGAACCCATATCCTTGGCAGTACATTGCATGGTTTCTTAATATGTGCTAAATTTCAAATACCAAAAATCATTCTAGGTTCTTGGAGAAGAGGAAGAAGAGGTATCTAAGGTTTGCTGGGATGGACAGAGAAGGTTTCCTGGAGAGGATAAGGTTGAAGCTGGCTCAGAGGAGTGGAAACACATATTTAAATATGCTTATCATGCTGGCATTAGAAGCTTTCCAGTCATTCAAGGGCAGAGAGAGAGAGAGAGTGAGAGAGAGCGAGTGAGCTGTTTTCGATTAATTTAAAATACGAGCCACATTTCTGACTGATTATTTATGGAGGCAATGAAAGGTTAACGAACGTCTTGAGGAAGCGACTCCTCACATTGCCATGACACAGAATGAGCTATTAGGTATCTGCTGGGATTTATTCTTCAGTGTCCGCTTGTGAGAAACCTCCTTACTGGTGACACCTGTTAACTCAGGATGGCAAGTTGGGACCATACATTTGTTGCATTCTTAATTCACTGACAACCCTCAACATAGTAAAAGCAGAGGGTTTTGAGTTCTGCCAGAAAAATGAGTGAGATTCCTGAGGGTGTCCGGCAGAACTTAGAGAAATAAAGCAGGAAGCCCAAAGGAAATGGGGTCTTTCTCACCAGAAGAAGGGCTTACTGTCCTTTTGAGCAGAGGGGAGGTGAGAGAGAACCACAGAGACCTCAGTGTTGGGAGAGAAAAGTCCGGAATGAGACCGCAGGAGCCCAACCTTGTCAGGTACTCACTGCTTGTTTATGGGCAAATCACTCCAAGTACTCCTGCCTCCATTTTCTTATCTGTAATCTGGGACAATGAACCTGGCCCTTCCCGTCTCCTCAGTGCTGTCAAGATCAAAGTGAAAAACATCTACGTTCAGGGTGGGGATGTGCCTCCTGTAATCACAGGAGGTTAAATAACCCTGAAGGCGGGTCACTCCCTAAGACACTGGCTTTTGGAAACTCTTGAAGCTATTGGTGAAGCTATTGGAATATCTGCTTTAGTCCCTGGCCCAGGTAATGAGAAGAATCAAATAAATGAGAAGAAACTCATTTATTTGATGGTAGCTGTCTCATATTATTCCTTCACAAAACTTAGGTTAAACTAAGGTTTAACCTAGTTAGGTTAAACTAAGTTATCTAAAGATAGGAATCTTTAGGTGTCATGGAGCTGCTGCCTCCAAGGCCCTAATTATTTCCTCATCCTTACTTCCAGTGCCTTCTTAACTCTTACTTAGCATACAGTTCTTTCGAATCTTGGTCTTGCACTTCCCAGTCAACGTAAAGCTGCAAATTAGAAGGGGTGTGTGTAGAGGGAGGGCATAATATTAGAAAGAGGCACGTTAGCAGCAAAGGAAGTGACAGGCTGACTTAAAGGAGATCGAGAACAACATCGTACTCCTGCACAGTGTCGTCATGGATGCTTGTTGTCAATGCCTGAGTCATGAGGGTCTGGGTGATGGTGTTGGTAATTTCTGCTGAAAAAAACCCGTGATACGTTTTGCGGTACGTTTCCAACGGAAATGTTCCCAGTCCTGATATTTAAGAGCGCACACTCTGATACCGTGATACCTTGAAATCTTACTTCCGTGAGGCAGCAGTGATCCTACCAACGTGAGTTAAGTGAGGCCTTGCCGCAAAAAGTGTCCTGTTTTAAAGGCTCTGGGTCTTCCCGTTTTGCATTTTTGGTGCTGGGCTTGTGGGAGGGAGGGTGGGGTGGAAGGGCCATGTGCGATAGAATGCACAAAAGAACTAGTTAATGGGAGTGATTCTTGTGCAGTTAGTCCTCAATCTTGATTCTTGCCATCTGCTGTAGATGAACAAGGCATAAATTGTACCCTGAGCTATTTAATGACTCTGGTAACCAAGAGAATATTCAACTTTTCTTTTACAGTAATTATAATAGCTCTTTCTGAATTAGTTTCAGAACTTCAAGTAGAAAAGCTGTCTTAACAGTCTACTGTGAAATTTAAGGAGGAAATACCAAGTTTCAAGATCCTTGTACCATATTCACTGTGCCTTTGTAAGATTTGTTGGAGATGACGGATGGCAAGATAAGACGGCGGATGTGATAAATGTAATAAGGAGAGATGTGTCAAATGTAGATAAAATTCATTGTTTTTTTTGTTTGTTTGTTTTTTGTTTTTTAATTTATTTATTAGAGAGAGAGAGACTGAGAATGAGAGGGGAGAAGGTCAGAGGGAGAAGCAGACCTCCCGCAGAGCCGGGAGTCCGATATGGGACTCGATCCTGGGACTCCGGGATCATGACCTGAGCCGAAGGCAGTCGCCTAACCAACTGAGCCACCCAGGCGCCCGATAAAATTCATTGTTTTAAGGAAATTTATTTTTAGTTTCACAAATAGGATCCAAAAGAACAAAATGCCACGATCCCAATTCATTGAAACTTAAACAACAGTTTGATTTGCAGATGAAAATAGCTCTTCCATACTAACTCACTGAGTGGAGCATATAGCAGAGCATTAAATTACTTGTTTAAGCAGCCAGTGAATCATGGCTACCCATTTGGGGGAAACGTTCCCTTATTGACTCTCCCATCCACTTATCTGTGACATTGGAGGCTGGGTTTCACTGAATAGTTAAAAATAATTCAGAAAATGCTCAGTTGGTTTTCTATGTAAGAGGCCATTTCTTTTTCAATCTAATGCTCAATCTAGGCATTTTTGTAATTTTAGAAATTTGAAATTAAATTGCTCCAGAAGACTACTTGAGAGAGGTCCACAGACCCTTTGGGAGCAAAAGCATCTGTTTTTCTATGCTCACATTAAAAAAAAATATGTGTATGTGGAAAAGTGTCTATGATTTTTTTTCCCCCTTAGATCCATCTGGTATGCAGATTAGGTTATTTGCAGACCTAAGTATCTCCATGTTTGGATTTTCTACATTGGTGCCAAAAAAAGATCTATGTATAAAGATTGATCTTGCTTTGAGTACAGAACATGCCTTCCCGCTCACCTTAATCTGCTTCTCTTCGATTTAGGTACCCTGAGAAGTCTGGGGGGCTGGGAAGAGAAGAGGGAGGTTTCCAGTTTTAATTTGCCTGGTTTACCTATTGTATAGGTGTTTTCTCTTTAAGGAAAAACCCACATTCCTTGTGTTTGAAGGGAAAACATTTTCAGCACCCCCCTTCCATTCCTGCTTTCTTTTTTTTATAGTTATAAAAAGATATGTTGTCCTATGGCAACCTATCTAATTTCAGCTGTGTTGGGAGTTAAATAGTGGTATGCTACAAATATCAGCCTCAGAATATACCACACTTCCCAGAAGAAATCTTCCATCAGATATGATAAAAGACATTAATTTTCTTGAATGAAAACCCCGAGCTACTAAATTGCTTTAGTCTTAGTAAACATATATCAGAAGTCAATTTCATTAGAATTATTTTGTAATAATCTCAATCTGCACAGACATGCTCTCCTTTAACTGAAAGACAGTGAGTGCCTCATATTGTGGTCATCTGACTTGAATAAATATGCTGGATTAGTGAGGCAGACAAGAGCCAATCACCCATCCCAAAGTCAGCCCAATGACAGTGGGGGGTAGGGTTGGTGCCAATGGAGAAAGCTTTCATAAAGAAGGAAAATGGGAGTATAACTGAGAAATCTCATCAGTGCTTATGCTGTCTAGAGGGGAAGCTTATGCAGAGAGAAGGCAATTGAATAAGGGATCAAATAAAATGCTAGGATGTGAGGATTAGAGGACAAGGTTTTACCAAAGAATACATCTTTGGGAAGTTTCACTCCCCAGACTTTAATAGTTCATTCACTATGACCAAATAGAATATACAGAAGATTTAATCCTAAACAGCAGGAGAGGCAAAGAGAATGTACAAACGAGAGGCAATACATGGCCATGAGTAAGTTAAAGGAGCAACATATTATTCTTGTTCCTGTGGATAAGGGACCATTTCAGTGCATGTTGTCCTTGCGGGGAACACCTCACTGTTTCCTCACCTGGAAATAGTATGTCTCAAATTTCATTCCTTCAAAGACTTCCATTTGTGTCCTATCCACATACTGCAGTACTATTATTTACTTCATATTTATCTTTATAGCTACTCCTTTTCTTAAATTTCGCCATGTCTAAAGCAACAATATCCATGAAACTACATACAAGAAAATAAATACAATTGTATAGAGATAAAATATATTCATCCAGATGTCACTGAAAATCCTGCGGCATACTACAAGGGGTGGTGGGAAATAATGCCTTAAAGCCGTCACGTCTTTAGCAAGGAGAATGTAGAGTGCGTCTCCCTGTCCTGATAAAATAAGGTTAATTTGCCTTGTGGTTCAAATCTTGAGTATACCTACCTACTTTCAAAGGTTCATGAGTTTTGTAAGGGAGCAAAATGATGCGTGGTGTTTTGGAGGTAACAAATAATGCCTGGGACTGAGTACAAATGACAAATCTGGAAACTTAACAAAACATCTCCTAAGGCAATTTACACATACTGCCTTCCCCAGGAAGTCCAGTAGCTTTAAGCCAATAACGAATACTTAAAACACCAAGACCTTTCCACCAGAACTTCCTGTAAAATGATGCATTTCCAAACACTGTGACTTTTCTTGGAGTACTTCATCTGGAAGATCTTTCACAGTACCCTATTTTTAAAAAAGATTTCATGTATTTATTTGACAGAGAGAGAGAAATCACTAGTAGGCAGAGAGGCAGGAAGAGAGAGAGGGGGAAGCAGGCTCTTTGCTGAGCAGAGAGCCCTATGCGGGGCTCGATTCCAGGACCCTGAGATCATGACCCGAGCCAAAGGCAGAGGCTTTAACCCACTGAGCCACCCAGGCACCCCCCCCTTTTTTTCCACAGTACCCTATTTGTATTTGGAAATATTCTAGATCTTTTTTCAGGTAGGTGAGGTAGGGTAATTTTAATTAGTATTCAACCTAGAATAATACAGCAAAAAGGACCTTAGTTTCTTTTCTCTTCAACATACCTATTTGTATGACTTTTGTAGTCTCTCTGAACTTGTTTTCACTATCCCCCCAAATTAGTGATAATTTATTTTACAGTACATTTTTATTTTTTAAAAAAGATTTATTTATTTGATAGGGTAGGGGCAGAGGGAGAGGGAGACATAATCTCAAACAGACTCCATGCTGAGAGCAGAACCCAATGTGGGGCTCAATCTCACGATCATGAGATCCTGACCTGAGTTGAAATAAGGAGTCAGATGCTTAACTGGCTAAACCACCCAGGTGTCCCTAAACAATACATTTTCAAATACCAGCATTCTTCACATATTCTTTTATGAAATTTACTGTCAGTTATTTTATATTCACACTTACAACTTTGGCTTTAATATTTACAACTTTATTCTAAATATCAAATGGTACCTTTTTTCTTTGTAGATTTTCCGAAATCATTTAGGCCCAAAGCACTATAATCCTGGATTCCTAAGTCATAGTTGGAGAACTATACAGTTGGTAAGTAGAAGGCTTGAGAGTGCTAGTGGACTCATTCCTTTTTTTTTTTTTCATTACTTGAATATAAAAAAAAAAAAGGAATGACAACATCTGTCATACAGCTGAATAGTCACTCCAATATGTGTTGTTTCCAACTGTAACCACTTGGGGATATGCGGAATAATGCAGGACTTCCTTCATTGCCCCACAAGTCACACTTTCCCACTTTAGGTATCTATTAGCATCAACAACTCTAGTAGGACACCTAAAATGACATCTTACAGTGTTTATACTTTTCTTTATAGATGTGATCTGAATCACCCTTAAAGCCTGGAAAAAAAATTGGTATCTATTAAAGGTGATGTACTAGAAAGAGCCAGATGGTTCCGGATTCAGATCCTGCCATTTACCCATTAGCTCCGTACTGTGTGCAAAATTGAGCTGTGAGTGGCTAGGTAGAGTATTAGAAACTCAGGTTCAGCCCAGAATGATGGAGCCTCCATGTTGGGAGGACAGAGGAAGGAACATTTGGTGTAGGGATAAAGAGAATGAGATGTCCTCTTTAGAACTCCCTAATTACGCCTCTGTGAATGAAGCTTCTGTTTATTCAGAGCTTCCAGCATTTGACACCCCAATCTGTGAGATTTTTCTGATGGTTGAAGGAAGCAGGTGAACAAATTTATATTTTCAAATAAAAGGAAATATCTCTCAGAAACCCAGTATATTTTGGGGGCCTTTTGTTTTTTAGGATAGTTGCTTACTTGGCAGATTTCTCCCTCTTCTAAGACCCATGTCATTTTTAAAAATATTTATTTATATTCATATTATTTTATTTATATATTTGCTCAGGTCCTAGCTAATATAATGAGGCACGTACAGAAATAAAATGTATCTTAATTGGAAATGATATATTAACAGGACAGTATAAAATTTAAAATATAATCAAACAAATTAATGAAGGTACTAAAGCCACTGGATAAAATGTAAGACCCATGTCGTTGAAGTATCTCTCTATTTGGCAACGGCTAACAAATGATAGAGGCTTCGTTCATGGCAGGCCAAACATAAAATTCTCCTAATTCTCAAATGTTTGGTTTTCTTTCGTCTTTCACTCTTGCTATTTGAATTCAGCATTGTCTTCCCCACCCTGAGAGCTTATCTACCTTTCTGATCCCACTGACTTGATAACAGCAGCTCAAGCACTCCAGGCAGAATTACAGAATTTCAGCCTGAAACAGGGGGCTCCTGAAAGCCAATCATTTAATATTCAGGAATTTTGTGAGCCAGTTGTTAAGCCATCGGTGCCTTGAAATCAGCCATGGTAGGAGCATTTACACTGTAGACATCAGCCAACACGACACATCAGGGCTTTTCCCCCTTGACATCCAGTTTCCCCGCATAGCACAGCCACATACCACTGGACTCAAAGGAATATGGATTGATGGCCCTAGTGAATGGAAGAGTTGCCTCACTTAACCACATTTCACTCATCTCTTCTTCCAATGGACATTTGTTGAGTGCCTGCTCTGTTCCAATCCTGGGGCCAGACACTGGGGAGACAGAGGTCACCAAACCTGGTCCCAAGGCTGGAAGATCTCAACGCCAGAGGAAGAAAGAGTGCCAAGTTTACAGATAATTACAACCTGGCGAGAGAAGTATGAGGACAGAAAATTGTACAAGGTACAACTGAGGAGAGCATGAATAACTTATAACCCACTTGAGATAGAAAGTGCTTTGTCTTCAAGCTAAAGACCTAAAGAATTTTTTCCTGTGGTTTTTATAAGTGGGAATCTGACAAACAGGTAACTTGAGGATGCTATTTTGAAGACAAAGAGTGATGTCTTTCAGAGGGCTATTTCTCTTGATTTCAGGAGAGCCTCACTGTTTTACAGTGTCTACACACTAGAGGAAAGATTTTTATTTAGGCCAATATAGGCATTTGTTGTGATGGCAGCCAGGGCGGGCTCCGGAAAAAATTGTGACTGAAATGATTGGTTGGAAAAGCAAAGTTAGAAGGGGTCTAAGTGGTTATGCAGTAAATAGAATGGGATCTGCCAAGAGCAATGCGTTCCGGCTTTGCCAGTTACAAGCTATGTAGCCACGGGTGAGTTACTTAACCCCTCAGACTCAAGTTTTCCATCTGTAAAACAGAGAACATAATAGTTGACAGGGAGCTGAGTAGGGTGGGCAAGAGTACAGGGTAGACTCCCTACTTTGCCCTTCCATAGCTATGTAGCTTTGAGCAATTAACTAAACTGTTTCAGTACACTCATCTCTTAAATGGGTCTGTCATTAGTACCTATTTCATAGAGTTGCAGCAAGGAATAAATGAAATAATGTACCTATAGTTTTTTTTTTATTATGTTCGGTAGCCAACATATAGTACATCATTAGTTTTTGCTGTAGTGTTCTCAGTGATTCATTAGTTGCATGTAATACTCAGTGCTCGTCACATCATGTGCCCTCCTTAGTACTCATTGCTTTTAATGTAGTGCCTGATGCTTATCCCATATTTGTTATGTTTTCCCTTCCTTATTCCTATTGTAATGCTCCCTCCCTCCATCCTTTTACACAGAAATCACATCTGTCCTTCAAGGGCTGCTCATATGCAGCCTCTTCCATGAAGGCTTCCCTGATTTCATGTCCCTTACTCTCAAAATGTACCAAAGTGGTTTTCTGCTGCTGTGGGGTAAGGGAGATGGAGAGGCATCAGAACTTGGTGCAGAGGGGTATTGGAGCCACTGGTCAGGATAGCTCGGGGTTGGAGGTACAAGGAAGAAGCTGAAGTTCGAATGCAGGGTTCAGGCATTTGAATGGAGGGTGAAAAAAGACAGGAAGTGGGGAGGGGGTAAACCAACAACAAAGTAACCCACACTGTCACCCTCCACCGCCCTCTCCTCTCCTGCCCCCACCATTGATCAGGACCAGAAATCCAAACCACCTAGGAACCATGGTTGAGACGATGTGTGTGGGGAACTGGAGGCGGTACAGTGTTCTGCCCAGAGACAAAGAAGCACACACAGGTCATTACTGAACCGAGCTTGTACGGTCATCACAGTGTTCGTAGCTCAGGAGACAAGCGGGATTGGGAGCGGGCAGGGAGAAAGGTGCGAACAGAAATTTGGTAGAGTCTGCAAGGTAGATCTCTCTGCAAGGTAGATCTCTCTGCATGGTAGACATTTGCCCGGGGGTCCGGGCTGCCTGACACTGACAGAAACAACTGGTCCTTGGCTTTATCCACGCTACGTTTCAGGAGTAAGGAGGCAGAACAATTCCATGCTTTCCCATTTGAATCCCCAGAGGCCTTGGGGGCAGAGAGAACACTAGGAACACCATTCACATTCTTTGGAGACCCAGGCTACAGGAATATCTTTGGACAGTATTTCTCAAAGCATGTGTTGTGGGGGATCACCCGGAGAATGTATGAAAATACAGGCACCTGGGCGCCTCTCCGGAGAGTCTGATTCAGAAAGTCTGGGTCAGGGCCAGGGAGTCTGCTTTTGACACTCAGTTGCTTCTGATGCACACTGCAATCTAGAACTATCTTTCCATATGGTAATAAATGCACTTGGAAAGGCGAAAAGAATCCTCAATTGTGGGATTCTCATGAAAGGGGATAAGAAGGGAGACACAGGGCTCTGATGGGTTGTTCCCCTGAGAAGCTTCCATAGGAAGGGCAGGAGGCAGCATGAGGACACTCAAACTCCTGGGACGGGAGCCAAAGGAGGAATCTCTGACAGATTCTTGTTTTCGACAGGACTGCACCAGAGGCGGACTCTTGAGACAAAGACTCGAGGGCCAGGAATTAGGATTCCAGGAAGCGCTGGTAGGGGAGCGAGGAAATGAGACAGCAAAGGGAAAGAAGCCAGTCCAGGGGCATCCCTGAGCAGGTTAGCTCCTTGTACCTCTGGGAGTGGTGTGCGAGGCCCGGGAAACTGGAGCCTTTATCCTTCACTCTCCATTCACTGTTGGCTGTTAGCTTCCATCAGGAATATTAATTCCTGGCCAGGGCTGCTGCCTTTTTTTTTTTTTTAATTTTACTTATTTGAGAGAGAGAGAGAGAGAGAGAGAGAAGCAGACTCCCTGCTGAGCAGGGAATCCAACATGGGCTTGATCCCAGGACTCCAAGATTATGACCCGAGCCAAAGGCAGATGCTTAACTGAATGAACCACTCAGGTGCCCCCTGCCCCAAACTTCTGACTTGTCTCCCTCTAAGACTGAGGGAAAGGCTTCCAGTGGAGAATAGCATGTGCTTACAATAGGAAGCTGCTGGCGTGGGTAACAAAGGCTAGTGCCAAGGGGCCATGGGTAGGACATCCTTAGCACCTGCTGCAACTGCAGTGATCCTTAAGTCACATGTACTGCACCCTACAGTTTACATATTGCTTTGCCATGCATCATTGCAACGGATGGGAAAAAAAATAACAACATGAGGTGGGCAGGAGAACATCACAGTGGTGGGAGCGGACCCTGGAGTCAGACTAAGCTAAGGCGCCAGTTCTTCCTCTTTGTTAGCTGAGTGGCCTTGGCTAAGTCATTTTACCTCTCTGAATCTCAGTTTCCACATCTAAGATAGGAATCATAATGGCACCTAACTCATAAGGTTATTGTGAGGCCTAACTGAAGAAATGCATTTAAAGTTTCTAGCAAAGCATATAAGAATTAAAGGGATTCAACGAATATTGGTTCCTTCTCTCCCATCCCTATGTCTTTACTCATCTCATGTACCCCACAGCACAGAGCCCCAGTGTATGGCACCAAGGTGAAGCTTAATAGATGTTTCAAACACAGAAATCTTAAATACACCTCGGAGAAAAGTCCAGATTGCTTAGGAAGTGGTAGAAGGGGGTGCCTGGGTAGTTCAGTTGTCAAGCGTCTGCCTTTGGCTCGGGTCATGATCCCAGAGTCCTGAGATCGAGCCTCGCATCAGGCTCCCTGCTCGGTGGGAAGCCTGCTTCTCCCTCTCCCACTCCCCCTGCTTGTATTCTCTCTCTTGCTGTGTGTCTCTCTGTCAAATAAATAAATAAAATCTAAAAAAAGAAAAAAGAAAGAAAGTGGTAGAAAAAGGTGCCATTTCAAGTAATATAAAATCGAGAAAAGTGTATTGAGGGGATGGGCACTGAACAAGTTCAGACACAGGGAAGGCTCTCTCCTGGAGAGGAAGATGCCTTGTAGACCAGATTTTGAATGATTGGGGGCAGGGGACTGTTGCTGGCAGAGAGAAGGGAGAAGAGGATCCCTGTTGGGAAGATGCTGTGGACAAAGGCCTGGTGGTGGGACAGAAGAGAAGACAAATATAAGCTCACATTTATTGAGCATTTACCATGTATAAGGCATGTTGGAAACTGATTTTTCACATGCTTTACCTCATTGGATCCTCACCACAACCCGTGAAGATAGGTACTAGTATTAATTTCATCTTCTGTGTCAGGAAACCAAAGCCCAGAGAAATTGGGTAACTTGCCCAAGTCCTCACAGGCAGAAAATGATGGAGCCTGGAGTCAAAATCAATCTGTCTGAATCCAAAGCCCAGTCACTGGGTGGTAGCAGCTCTACTAATGATTACTGATCATAAGAACTATCATATGGGGCGCCTGGGTGGCTCAGTTGGTTAAGCAACTGCCTTCGGCTCGGGTCATGATCCCGGATTCCCGGGATCGAGTCCCATATCGGACTCCCGGCTCTGCGGGAAGTCTGCTTCTCCCTCTGACCTTCTCCCCTCTCATTCTCAGTCTCTCGGTCTCTAATAAATAAATAAAAATCTTAAAAAAAAAAAAAGAACTATCATATGGTTTCACTTACATGTGGAGCATAAAGAAAAACATGGAGGACATTGGGAGAAGGAAAGGAAGGGTGAATTGGGGGAAATCGGAGGGGGAGATGAACCATGAAAGACTGTGGACTCTGAACAACAAACTGAGGGTTTTGGAGGGGAGGGGATGGGGTCTTGGGCGAGCCTGGTGGTGGGTATTGAGGAGAGCGCGTATTGCATGCAGCACTGGGTGTGGTGCATGAACAATCAATCTTGTAACGCTGAAAAAAGAAAATAAAAAAAAAATAACTATATTATGACTGTGGGATGATCAGCTCCCACTATGAGTTTAATACAACAAAGACAGAGGACCTACTGTTATTATGTATTATTACCTAAGAGGGGAGCAGGAGCAGTTATGGCCTGAATCTTTAGAAATTCTCCTTTGTTGCAGGGCATCCTGGGAATTTCCCTTTGGTTTCCCCTAATTATTTCTCAAATCCGTGGGCCCTGTTCATATGATCCTGACTCCAATTTTCGATTCCCTCTCAGCATACAACATGGGTTGTCATTGTTTCATTGTGAGCTGCACTTGTGATGAATGCTGGATAATCAGAACAAAAGCACAGAAAAAATAATTAAGGGGAACCAAAGGGAAGAGGCTCACAGCCTTGAATACGAGACTGTGCGAAGGTTTCTAGGACTCAGTCCCCGAAGCTCTGACAATGTATTTTGATCCTTGTCTGCATGCAAATGAATGACTCCATCAAATCAGAGGCAGTTTGTCACAGAGCAGGTTATTTAGCTAGTTAATTAAAAGTCTGAGTGAGCTGGTGTCTCCCTGCACTGGGCTCTGAAGATAACCAAACCTATGTCCTGACCAGGCAAGTTAATTTAAAATAAGTGACCTCAATTGGGTAATGGCTGCAAGTTCAAATTCAAGAATCGCTATAATTAGTCCCAGATGGATCTTAATTGTTCTTTCAGGAAACAGAGTGGGGAAGGGGGAAAGAGAAATGCCCAAGCCCAAAGTAAAGGTTATTAGCCATACATTTCAAAAGCAGGGGAGATGACGGGAGCAGGGCCTAGGTACTATGGTGTAACAAGAGTTTCATTGCCGCTTTTCCAAATGCATCCTTCCAGAGCTGGTGTATAGAATGGGTCTAGCTCTTTTTAAAATAAGGTCTAAAGAAACTGAACACTCTGAACCATGTGGTCTCAGGCAAGTTATTTAATCTTCTTATGTCTGTTTCTTATCTACGTAATAGAGAAAACACTATTCACCCTACCTACCTCCAAAGTTCGAAGGAGATACGTTGCAAAAAAGCTTTGAACAAATATGGAACGTAGTTCTACGGGGTAGTGTGTATTCTTGCCTTAAGCCAGGAGAGTCTCCCAATCAAAGATTTTTGATTTGAGAGTAGAAGGCCCCACATATGGGCCTCTTTTTACTTTTCCTTGAGGCTCTGTTGCAAACCAGGGACCTTCTGAACGACACCTCTTGAAAGGTGAAAAGGTCACCATGGGCGGTATGTTCAGCCTCATATCTGTGTGGTGGTGCGTGATGTTCTAATTTCTTGGGAGGTGTACCCACGGAGCTGAAAATGATTTTGGCTTTGTGGGTTT
The DNA here is from genome assembly GCA_028533885.1 of Nasua narica. NCBI lineage: Eukaryota > Metazoa > Chordata > Mammalia > Carnivora > Procyonidae > Nasua > Nasua narica. The sequence continues at coordinate 79,643,066 of CM052801.1, read as the reverse complement.
TTGGAAGAAGTCAGATTATGAAATTGGATCCTTCTCCATTCACGTTAAAATCTTAGACTTCAAATTACATGCTAGCAAAGCCCTGTGGTACCGTGAGGTCAGGGTCTGTCACGGTGAGAGCAGGATGGCATTATCCCCAGTTGTTTTTTCATATGAATGCTTGGCTTTCCCTACAGTGTTCTGATACATTCTAATTGCCCATATCTTCCCCAGCCCTGGAAGCCAAATAAATAAGAATTTGTATAGTGGTAAAAACAATGTAAGTGGAAATTCCTAACCTAGTACAAAGCCTTGGAAGACTAAGAATTTGACCATGTTGGGCTGCACGAACGACTGCTTTTGAAGCTGCTTTTCCCCCCTTGATTCCACTTTTTAAAGGGAATTGTATTGTGATACCCATTTGAGTCCCTCTTAATGGAATATAAGCATCTAAGACAGATTTACAGCCTATGCCTACTGACAGTAATCACAACTGTTTATCCTTCAAGCCTAACCAAAACTCATTTAAGGAGCTTGCTTTTAAATCAGAGTCTGCGTTCTGCCTTGTTAGATGAGCCAAGCAAATAATGGAGTTGTGTCTCCCAGAATTGCATTGTTATTGAAGAGCCGTGCCTTTTGCTGAAAAGAGCTTGAGGTCATAATGAACAAATAAATGAGCAAAAAAGCCCTGGCTCCCCATTACCCTTCATCACTGGGAAACACTCATCCATGGTAGGGAGCAGCAGAGGACATGGCTCTGCTAGGATTTTGCAAAGGTTTAAGTTACAGGCTGAGCTGTCCTTTCTAGAAATCTCCCTGGGGACTTCCGGTAGCACACGCAGCATGAATAGCAGACACAATATGCAGTGTGTGCAGGACTGGTGATTATTCTCCAAGTGATAACTGTCAGAACTTTCTTTTTTAACTAAAAAGTCAAGAAGCTATTCATTTAATGCAACAGATCTTTACTGAGCGCTTACTAGGTTTCAAACTCTTTTGGATGCTGGGACTACAGCAGTGAACAAAACACAAAAAACCCTGCCCTCACGAAACCTAGACTCCAGTTGGGTTGGCTAGTAATTACTCTGTCCTGTGAATTCCTAGGTGGTTTCTAGCTCATCTTTCTCAGACTACTAATGATGTACCGATTCAGGCACGTGTTCTGCTATCCCGATTAGACTCTAGGTCCTTGAGGGCAGGGCCTCAGAAACATCTCAGTTTCTCAGATGAGAAAGAAGGTGACTCGAAATGCAAGGACAAAGGGTAAGAAGTGACATTAACTTCAAATGTTATCTTTCTGGGGTGGTATGTTTTCCTGTGAACAGACTGTCTTAACCTATGCACTAATTCCAGGCAACTGGGCGGGAAGTGGGATGGGGTGGTCTATTCAGGGGAAGCCATCTGTAGATTCTCTTTGGCCCATGTATTGGCATAATCTCGGGTGGTGTGTCGTGAGGAGTATGGACTCTAAAACCAGATCTGGTTTAAAGTCTTGCTTTTTCACCTCAGTCAGTGTCTTCACTGTAAAATGATAGTGTGGTTTAGTCCCTAAGTAGAAGCCTCTCATTTTGGAGACCATATTATTGCATCTGCTGGTGGAAAAATCCCATTTCTTGGGGATTGAAAGGTCATGACGAAAGGTAGAGTGATGTTTTGGCCAATATAGCCCATATTCTTCTTGGTATCAAGTTCCTACCGTTCTGCTTTATGACAGCTGAGGTGGTCTTACTTTCCTAATTGGCACTGCTTATTAGCATTCACTCTGACAAGTAGTAAGTGGTGGTTGTCATACCCACGCAAATAGAAACTTCCACCCCCTTCCACCAAACCAGATGAACTATTGGGTCCTTGAAGACTCAATTCAACAAATCATCAGGGGAAGTCCTCTCTGATCTCCAAGTCAGGCTGGAGGAGGCATGTTTCTTGTGCATTCCAGGAGAATCTGTGCGCCCTCTATCACACTACACCGCTATCCTCTGTTTACTCGGCTGCTTCCCTACTAAACCATGAGCTCCTTAAGGGCTGGAACCATGTTTTACTTGCTTTTTATTTTTTTCTTTGAACTTCTCACTAGCTATTATCCAAGACAACAGACATAGGCAGCGTGAATAGGAATGTTGTCTTGCTTTCAAGGAGAGCTTGAAACCGTCTCCTTACATTGCGGCAGATCGGCTGGAAGGGATTGTGCACAAGAGCCTGCTGTTTCCTTTTTTCATGCAGTTAAGAAGATAAGCCATTCACTTGTTTCTCACACTTCAAGTAGTACTCCTGTTTATGTAGATTCCATGAAGAGGACACTCGAGTAATGGGTTCTTTTCAGTTTCTGTAAAGAATCAAGTCTGAGCTAGTCTCATTTATGCAAAAAGCCTTTGTTAGATATGTTGGGTTCTGTTGAGATGAGATTGCAAATGGAAACATCCCGGTCGTCCTTTGGACAACAGTAAGGGGAAAGTCATCGCCATTTCGCAACTTTTCAGCTAAACTCTGAGCAAAGCAAATAATATGGAACTCATGAAATCAGTTTGCAGACTGAGTAGCTTTCACTATGTTTGGAGAAACCATACACTTTTCTCTTGGTTCATAAATCCTCCAGTACCTGGACCATTATTAACATAGCCCTTTTTCTTTAAAAAATAGTTTGATGGCAAGATTGCCATGCATGCTTTGACATGACTTAAGTTAAGAGAACGAGTTTCGGGTCACTGAGTGGTAAGAACCACAAAAGAAAAGTGGGTAGGATTTCATGTGTATTGTCTTTTGAGGGTTTGAGGTCATTGGCTATAGTTTAGCAAGCAGGGTATTGCGGTGGAGGCTGCAGGGGACAGAGTCTCTGGGGAAGGAGACCACTGGGAAGTTTTCTCGGGCAAAAACCATCCTCCCACTTGGTTTCAGCAGTCCACAATTAGTGCTTTATCTTCAATGGGTTGGGTGGGAGAAGCAACCCATAAGTCTTCTGGGGAGGAGATGACAATGACATTCCCCCTCCCTAATGAAAGCAAATGCCTGAGGATTCGAGGAGGGACCCGCTGCCACCTGCTATTGATGTAGCAAACACAGAGGAGCTAAAGGCTCTGTTGGGAGATGCACTTTCCTGTCACTCCTCACAACTCTCTCTGAGTGGCTTGGTGGTCGTTGCCATGGACACCAAATAGCAAAAGGGTTTGGGTCAGAGTTTGAAGGATTGCGCTGTGCTTGAGTGGGTGAGACTGAAATTAAGTTAATGCATGTACAAATAAGGTGTTTTTCTCTCCTTTGTGCCTTTGAGAAAACTGCAACAAAGCAGTCTGTCAAGCAACAATTGATCTTATATTGGCCAGGAAAGGGGGAGGAGGAGCGATTTATTGAGTAGGAGGTTCTCAAGTTAAGCACAGGCAGTAGTTTGAAATAGGTCAAGAGAAGTGAAAAGGACTTTCAGAGCTGTTGAGGACATAGCAGCGAAGGAACTTAAGAATGGCCATTAAGAAGCTTTTGATACTACCTTCTTTGACTGTCTAGTCCCCTGATGCAGTGTCCCTGGGTCTTCCTCTCTCAATCTAAGACACAGTGTTACTGAAGTCCCACTCTATTTTGGTTCTTCCCTCTTATTTACCTCTGCAAGTGTGTGTGTGTGTGTGTGTGTGTGTGTGTGTGTGTGTGTCTTTTAAATAACATCGTTTTAAGGTTCTGATTTGCAAATCGGTTCACCTAGTTCTGTGTCCCCATTCTTAAGATTGGCAGGCACATTGTCTGGCAATATTGAACTTTGAAAGAGATGGTACCCTTCCTGCCCCTGTCCTCAATAATGATCCACTTATACCCAGAGCTAGAATTTCCACTGTTGGGGCAATTAAAGGCATGAAAACATTTGAAGTTAAACCATGAAAGTTTTTATACAATACCTATGTTTAGGACAGACCTGTTTGGCCCACAAAATCATAATCAAAGCACCTGCCACCCGCCCCCGGGTGGCAAACATTTAAGATGACTCCCCCACTTCAGTCTCCCTCTCTTTAGACACACCTCAGATTATAGAAGAAACTTAAATGCTTTTTGAGTTCTCAGGCTCAGTGACCACACGTTCTTTTCCTTGTTCATTTTCTCCTCAAGAAATGAGGGGCAGTGACTCTAATTATAATGCTTGCTATGCTTGATATGTGTAGACTTGCCCTCTCTGAGGATCTTAGAATACTTCAGAGAAATTGCGTGATTCATCTTAACGTCATCCTGGTCAGGCAGGGAAGGCGTCTTATATTTTATGGCCAAAATCGCTAAGATGATGAAAGGTGAGGTGGCTGTACAAGGTCACACGGTGATCTTGAGATAGAACTCAGCGAGCTTTTGGGTCTTTGGCCTAGCGCTGGATTACTTCACAAGAAATTTGTCAACTGCTATTCTTTTCCCAAGTAGGGCGTTGGGGGCTAATGTGTATTTGGGAGGCCCTTTGGTAGCCATATTTATTTTAAAAGGTTGGAGAGAAATAGTGGTACCTGGCTACTTCTCTCTTCCCCTTCCCTCTACCTCTGGTGACGTGACAGTAATCGTCACCAATCTCCCAAGCCCTGGTCCTGGCCTGTTGAATGGTGCCCCTTACTTGGCACTTTGTTATAACCTCTGGGCAGAGACAGATCTGGACTGAGAGAAGGCTGCCCCAACAGACATGGGATTTGACCGGAAGGGCCAGTGGGGTAGTTGGCAACAAACTGACCAAGGGCTCTTTCCCATACTCCATCTCATCAAAGTCCAGACCTTGGCATGGATCAATTAATTGCCATTGCCTTTCAGTGTTAGAGCAGTAAAGAACTTGAGTTTGCATCTTTTATTTTATTTTTTATCACTGCACTTATTTTGCTTGGTGTCTCTCTATAGGAAATCCCAGAAATCTAAATTATTTTAAACATAAGGGTCCTGTGGCAATGGGAGCAGTAATTAGCTTTTGCATTGCTGTTGTAAACTGTGATTCTTGCAGCCCTTATGAAACTGTTTGTTACAGCATCTGTTAGAATCTAGGACAAGTCTCCTGTAATCATGCAGCTGTGTGATGAACCTTCTAATTGCTACATTTTTGTTGCTCTTAATCTGGGGAAATTTCCTAATAAAGCAGGATGATGATTCTAAAAAATTCATTAATGTTCACAAGGCAGTTATTCCAACGCATAGGACTTAGTCAACCTCTCAGTGCCTGCAAAGGCTTACCCGGCACATTCACAGTGTAAGCCATACAGAGGAACAGGTATCAGGCTGTTTTCCTCCCATGCTAATTGAAAATGTACTCTTTGCCTGTGGAGGGATGAAACAGCTATGCGTGGTCAATGTTTCTTTTCTATTTTTTTTTTTTAAAGACCTGCAGTCTCACTTGATTAACTGATGGGATCAACTCAAAGCAAAAGAAGATATTTGTATTAGTTTCATTTTTGCATTTGAATTGGTTCATATCTTTAGAATTTTGGAATAAGGTACTAGGGTTAATCCTAAAATGTTGGTGTTAATAGATGGGAGAGAAGGTCTTTTGATTGAATAAATCTTTACTGCAATCTACTCTACATTGCTATGTGTGAAGGGCACCTGAACAGGAGCATGACGGTGGATAAGGATATAACAGGGAACTTATGATCAGCTTGTGATGAACAAACAAACTGCAGTTAATCAGAAGCCAGCTACCAGAAATTCCTGATAGGAGTTTTCCCCAGTCATTTTCCAGATATTATAAGGGCTCATGTGATATTTCCCTATACATATGTGCACAACTTTCATCAACCAGAAAATCCTACGAACAGGGGCATTTGTTATTCTGTACTCTAAGGAGAGAGGTAAATGATAAACTTCCAGGCTGTTTACTGGCCTTGGGGCATAGCATCTCAATTCCCCCCTCCCTCTGTGTCTCCAAGGCTAAGTGAAGCTCACTCATATTGAGGTCTGCAAGATTTCACAGTCAGCAGAGAAACATTTTGTGATGATCACCAACCATCTGAGAAAGCAAGGAAGTTGACTCACACAGTTTTTGATACTCACCATACTCTGCCTTCCAGAATGATTGTATTGCCTTATCACCCCTACTAGCATAGCATGAAAGACATGACTTCCCCCTTTGCCTATATCTAGAACCACATATGGTAACATGGGTTGGGACTCAATATTTCTTGAACCTTGTTTTTCACCTCTCTGGGAATCAGAGCCTGTTGGATCTGGAAGGGACCATCATATAGAACACAGTCATTTTATAGTTTAGGAAATGGAGGCACAGAGGGATTAAGTGACTCTTTGGAGTCCTACAGCTTGGGCTAGAACCCAGGTCTGCCTCCAGGCCTCTGTACTCTGCTTTATAAAACTCCAAGATGTCTCCAGTCATCCCAAGGGCTCCCCGAGGTTCCCTAGTGAAAATTAATTTAAATTTGTATTGATTTTTTAAAAAAGAAAACCCCCAAACTTCATAGGAAATAATCAAGCAAATAATTAGATACCACATTTTTTTTAAATAAGGGGAGGGAACTGTTGGTTGAGCAAGAGCTACTCCTTTTTGAGACCAAACCTTCTATCATCTGAAATAAGTGTCTTGCTGTTTCAAAGTAGTGATCTTGAATGAGTTTTTTTCTCTTTATTTTCTCAGAGGGGATTTGTTTCTAAATAGTCGCAAAGCCAGTCTAGCCAGTCTAGTATGAAGTATGACCAGAGAATCAGAGCATCCTTTTTAATAAGCCAAAGATAAAATCTCTAAATATAGAATGTTGGTGTCTGCTACTAACTCTTAGGATAAATATCTTTGCATTTTAGGGAACAAGTTTAAGGCTGCCAGTGAGTGGTGAAATCACCTAACACCTGGAACACTTTTACTGCAAGTAAAAGTGTGTGGCTCTGCCCATTCATGTGGGGCCTGGAGGCCAGATGTTAAGCTGGATTTAAGAGAGACAATGTCAGCTGTCAGTATCTTTAAGAAATCCAACCATAAGTTCTGCTTTTGGGACGCTGTTCTGCAATTTTGTGGTGCATTTTTGCTTCAGACTACTTAATAAGGTAGTCTAATATATGTTAAGTAATAGCTTTAAATCACCATGTCAATAGCGTAAGAAATAGAGACCACGGGACATCATAATTGGTGAAGTAATGAGAAAAGTCCATTAAAATGATGTATGAGGCAGCCAATTTCATTTCAGGGAGAAAACTGGAATGGCTTGATGTGGGAAAAGAAAGGGAATATCTTGTAAAATACAGCAAGAGATGAAGGAAGGCCATTGAGTTTGTTTGGCTATATATCTCTGGAAGTATGACCATAAGGAGATTAGGAAGCAGGGAAAGGCAAAGAGAAATGGGGTCTCTCTTTATACACACACACACACACACACACACACACACACACACACAGGCCTTACCATGTTCCCAGGGGAAGATGGAGAGGCATAGGTCTTGGAAACACTTTGACTTTACATTCTGTGATGAATTAACTCATATGCAAAAATCAGCTGTGGTCTTTTCTAATTCCTTTTATTCTACCAGCACATATGTACCTTGTCTTTATTATATTATTTTACATTTGTTGAGATAATGCTGCTCTCTCATTTGATTTACATTATTAGGTACTGTTACAAATCTTTAAAAGGAAAGAAAAAGAACTTTTGTTTCTTCGAATAGTGCCTAGTATAGTACTCTAATATAAGCCTTTGTGTGAGGTTAACCTCAGAACAGTTGATTGGCCCTTGTCTTGGAAGTGTTCCATGTAAATTACAATGCCTGTTCCAGAGGTCTGATCCCTTTGCCTTCTTTCTTCTTCATGAATTACCTCGTAACAGTGATTTCTTAGTACAGTGATTTCTTAGATAGGTAAGCAATTATTCCTCCATTCTAAGAGATCCCATTCTGTGTGATCCTTGTCTTTCTATCATGGGGATATGGGGTCAGATCACCCTTAGAAATCCAGGTAAATAACACCTGCCAAATCCCTTATGTGTCTTTTTGTTTAAAGATTCTGAAAGACTTCTCATTTAGCCCACCTGTAGACATAGGCTGGTAAATAAATAGTGCCTTGCTTTGGTTCAAGGGGTCTCCAGTGTCACTGTACAATCTCCTACCTAGTACCATCCTATCATATAATCTGAATGTCATGGAGGACATAGACCTAAGTGTGAAGTATAGAACCACTGTCATGTGATGGTAGAAGAATATTTAGCTCTCAGCTTATAACCATGCCTCTGAAAGCACGTCTCTAGAAGAATTTTGGAATTCTGAGCATAGAGAATCTTTCTTAGACAAACTCTAGTGTTGAAAAGGAATTGACCAGGGGCTCCTGGGTGGCTCAGTTGGTTAAACGTCTGACTTTTGATTTTGGCTCAGGTCATGATCTCTTGGTTGTGAGATGGAGCCCTGCATTGGGCTCGGTGCTCAAAATGAAGTCTGCTTGAGATTCTTTCTCTCCCTCTGCCTCTGCCCCCCCCCCCACTCATGCTCTCCCTCTCTCTCTCAATCTCTCTCTCTCTCAAAATACATAAATAAAATCTTTAAAAAAAAAAAAAGGAATTGAGGGGGGGCAAGATGGCGGAGAAGTAAGAGATCCTGCAGCAACCGGTCCCCAAAAGTGAGCTGGAAATCTACCAGAACACGCTGAACACCCATGAAATCACCCTGAGGAGAAAGATTTCTAACCCCGGGATCTCTCCGAGAGCAGAAAACAGCAGTGGAGAGGTAAAAGCAAAGTGGGATCACTCGAGCTGATATCGGAGGAT
>CM052801.1:79360319-79633897 GCA_028533885.1 Nasua narica | reverse complement strand
AAAAAAAAAAAAAAAGGAATTGACCAAACATAGTTCTTGAGGGTGTGTTGTGGCAGTGGGCATGGAAAGGAGGAGAAAATTGAGTAATTTATTTCCCTATCACTGCCCCTCCAGACCCATAATTTATCCTAACGGTGTCCCCTGACCATCTTCTCCTTTGGACATTGGGTAGGGTAAAAGGGAATAGCTATGGAATATAGCAAGAGATATGAGAGTAGCTGGAGGGTTCTCTGGAGTAGCTTGTACCCACCTCTGAGAGACAGAAGTAGAATAAAAATCTTCTAAGAATGATGGGCACATCACTCTCTATCCCAGTTCTACCAGATACTTGATTAACTTTCCATAGCATCTAAGTTAGTCAGGAAGAGAGTCTATTACTGTAGAAAAGCACCCTCCCTAACCTGCCTCACCAAACAAATATGATAGGTGACCGGAAGGGCCACATTTACCCTGAATGAGCCTAGAGTGTTCAGAAAAACCTACTCTTCAGGAATAAACTGGACGTTCGGACAGGGGCATTTATGTTTTTAGGTATGAGAGATATAGGTGAATAGGAACAGGCTTGCCCCTAACGTTTTTGAACCCACAGCAGGAATACAAATGGAGGACCACATACCCTATATTTAAATGTTAAAATGTCCAAAAACAAGGTATGCTTTGGCCTGCCTGAGTATCTACCTGTCAACCCAAATAAAGAGGTAAACTGAGGCAAGCTCGAATGACCAGAAGTTGAGTTTGTGTAGGAATAACAGAAGAAGTGCAATTCCAAGAAACGCAAACTGTAGCATGCTTCAGGCGAGTCTGTCTAGGGTACGGGGTGGGCAGTATTTACGGACAAGGAGTGCAAAGGGTGGGGAAGTCTGGTCAGAGTCCCAGCAGTAAGTTCATTGGCTTGAAGATGAAGAGATTCTTGATGGATGTTCATTGGTCGGGAGAGAGGTTCTGGTTTTCCATGAAGTCGGGCATTTATGGGAAATTAGTCCTCTCCGTTCTTAAGTTTCATTTTCCTGAAGGCACATGCATGAGATTCTCCATTTCAGATCCTCTAGTTCCATTTTAGATTGAAAGCTTTCACACGCCCAAAGCTCTATAGGCCATGCACTTGAAATAGACCAGGATGCTCAAGGACTCAGGCTCTCTCCCAGGCCAGAGCTACTACTTGTGAGACCCACAGGCTGCTGGGGCAGAGCAGCGTGGGGTGGAATCTGAGCCCCGGGCTCAGAACGCCTGTCTGGTGACTGGACCCACCTGAAGCTGGGATGCGGCGGTCCTGTCAGGATCTCCAAGAAGCCAAGGACAGCAAGTTGCCAGCCCCAAGCCTCACTTTTCTGACTTGGAGTTGCCAAGCAATTCCACATGTCTTCCAAAACTATATCATTTAGTAGTGCAGAGGGAGGGAGCACAGTTATCTGGAGAAACATATCTGCCAAGATTCTTCACTTAGAGTGATTTGGGGAGACCAATTGTAAACACAATTAGTCGTTTTTCTCTTGTTTCGTATGGCATAAGTTGTCAATTTCTCCTTCATTGCCCCTGCCCTTGCCCTAGCCCCCCTTAACCCCATGTGCCTTTGTGCTCTGATATGGGGAGCCTAGTTTGACTTATGTGTCCCTCTCCCCTTTTTCCCTGATGTTCCACCAGCTACCAACTGTTCAAAAACTCTCAAGACCAAAAGGCAAAAAAAAAAAAAAAAAAAAAAAAAGGTCTTCGTGTTTTAGTGTTTGCAATATGAGGAGCCCTCTAAAGCATGGAGCTCAAGGCAGTGGCTCCTCCCACCTGGGTTTAAGTGTGATATGGGTGGGAGTGAGGAACGTGCTCAAATCTAGCAGCCGAGAAAAGCTCAGCACCCACCACAAACACTTATCTTGTGGGCATTTATACTTTCCCAGAATGAGTCCTATTTTATGTTTGGTTTTCCGGAGGTTAATGAAGGGAAGAGGAGCTGTGTCTTCCAGAATTTTCCAGTTACATTCAGCTTATTCCCTAGCAAAAGAAGTATGAAATGGGCAACATCTAGGGCACTTGGGGGTAATATAATGGAGATTGTGGTTCTTTACCTGAGAAGAATTGCACACAGATGGGAATGCTGGTTGTACTTATATATCACTCTGATAAAGTACTTCTTACAATTTGTTCCTACTCTTGTGGGGCCCATTGCATAGATTGTTTTGGTGCCATAAGTAAATGAACTTGTTTGTCATAAATGAGCTTTTCACCAAAGGGTGGGTTTAAGGGGCATATTTTCAATTCCGTGTATTAATGGAATATGGATCCTCATAAAGTGGAGAAAATATCTGTGAAATGATTGTTGTTTATCAATGCTTGTTGTAAACAATGCTGTTCTAGGCTTCATCAGGATGCTTATTATCTCTTATAACCTCTGGTTGAATCTACTTTGCTTGAAAGCCTCAGTCAGACCCAAGGCTGATGAGTACAGTGATTCACAGCATTTGGAGTCAGACCCCCTGGGTTCAAATTATGGCTCCACCATACAGTTATGACCTCTGTATGACCTCTATGTCTCAATTTCCACATCTGTAAAATGGAGATAATATTCTCATCTACCTTATAGGGCTAATAGGAGGATTAACTCACATAAGATATATAAACATACATATCCACACACATTGATTAAAGTGGTATCTGGAACTTGGTAACCACTTAATCCCTATTTGTTATTAAAAATGCCCAGTTGTCATAGGTGGCTCAAGGTATTAATGCCTTTAATTATTATAAGTGATGCTGAAAAATCTAGTTAATTCTTGGATAGTCCTTGAGCTTATCAATCACTGTGTGTGACCCAATGTTACACTGGAGAAAAAAATAGAGAGGTTGTCTAACATGCTAAACTCATATTAGTGAGACCTGAGGCTAGCTGAGGTCTTAAACTCTGTTCTCATGTTGAGACCTTAGATTTAACTGATATCTTAGAAAATCCATGAAGACACTGAGCAACAGTCCCTCAATAACTAATTTTCACAAGCATGAAAACTTCCTCCTAGTGGACAAACAACTATGGTTACTGGTTATTGAGTGCCTACTGGGTGCCAAGCACTGTGCTAGGTGCTCTCCACAGATCTTATCTCATCCTCATAGCACATGAGGATCACACGAAAGGAAGGGAGTCTTTCAAGATAAGAAAGTTGAGCCTAAAAGAAATTAAGTCCCCTTTTTCAAAGTTATGCAAAAGAGAGGTAATAGGGCTAGGATTTGAAGTCATGTCTATTTGATTACCAGGCTGGTGTTTGTTCAACTCTGCCAAAACAAAATCTTCCAAGAAGAGGCGATGCTAACACAAACTGCCTTGTGGACTGATAAGCCAGTTAAATGTTATATAAGGAACACTGAGAGTTAGGACTGAGGCAAAGGGGGAGAAAACAGAGGGGGGCAACTGGATGGTACCACTCTGTGCTGAGTGGAGCGTGAGGCTAGGAGCAGGTATAAGGCTGTATAACATTTTTAATTCACTTGACCTAGGTCTAGCCATTGACAACAGTGCTCTAGTGACCCCAATCGCTACACATACTTTGGAGTGAGCACAGTCTCTTTTGTGTGATAGCCTCATACTTTAGAAGGGCCCCTAATAGTGTTCATCTTGCTTAAATTGTTACCTTTAGAGACCTGACTTACTAACTTGGATGTTTCATTCTTAAAATTACTGTCTTTGAAGTGACAGAGTTCTCAAATGAAAGGAGCCTGAAGGATTGACCTGCTTCAGGATTCTGTTCCTTTCACATCATCCACAATGAGGTGATTTTAACCTGAAATATTTCCAGGGGAAATATATATTCTGTATTTTTTCTGACAGTAGCATATTGCCACATGTTAGTTTGGGCCCCACCAAGTTTGCATATGCCATAATTCAAATAGGGGCTAGGCTGAGATTTCCCTTTGAATTATCTGTGAAAAAGATAAAAACATGGTAAAGCCCAAAGGGGGATATTTAGATGTCTTTAAAGAGACAATCTTTTAGCTATCCAATGGAAAGGCTATTTAGGAAATACCCTTATCTGTTCATTAAAATGAATCTTCTAAAAGGGTTATTACTTGTCAACAGACAGGATTAACTCAGAATATTTGTCTATTTTCAAAAACAATTTTAAAACTTTCCAGATCTGACTTTTCGCTACTCTGGAATGGCCCCACCTCCATAGAGCCTCAACTGGTGAGCTTTTACTTTCTTCCAGTTTCCTCTCCCTTTGTAATGAGTCTTTTTGAATGCTGACACTCTTTCTAGTCCTAGTTAAGCTCGTTTGCTCTGGAAACATCCTCAGGCAGGCAGAGTGGTTTGGCCAGTGCCCTCTTTATGATAACTCTCTCTACTTGAGGATGGTGACGAAACTACCTCTTGGTTCTCTTTCACCAGCCTTAACAGCCCCAACATCATGTAACCTTTCCCTGTAGGGCCATTTCCCAATGCTTTAATCATTTTTTGCTGCTCTTCTCTGGATCTTCTCCAATTGCTTTGCAAGTGTTTTACAACATAACCTGATGAACAAGCCTAATCTAGGATTTGGCTTTGACTAAATATTTATTAAATGACTTAGAAATTAAGGAAGGTGGGTCAGTGTAGGAGCAAGAGCACTAGACTAGGAGTCAAAAGACCTGAGTTTTGTCCCTGCTTTGCCACTTACTAGGATTGAGCAGAGCACCACATTCGGACAAATCATCTCAGTGTCTCTAAGTGTCCATTTATCATCTGTTAATTTGGGATAAACACATGTGCCCTGCCTGCCTCCCGTAGCGAGGCTCAAATGAGATAACGTATGTGAAAACACATCATTTAGCACCAAAGCACTACCCAAACACTATGTGTTAGACATCTTCTAAAAGCTTTGCCTATATTAAGTCATTAACGGGCAGTTACCATTTCCATTTTACAACCAGGAAACAGGCGCAGAGAGTTGAGTAACTTACCCCAGGTCACACAGCTAGTGACAGAATCCATGCCAACTAGCTCCAGAGTCCAGGTTCTGAAACTCTCTACTCTGCTGCCTCTCCTATAAACTTTAAATGTGCAATAGAGCCACATCATGTTATGGGTGCTGACTTTTTCAAAAGCAGTCCATAGGTATATGCTATGGAGATGGAGGGTCTACTCTGTCACAGGTAGGTGAGACCATGCAAGGCAACCTTTTCAAAAGTGAATGTTTAGATTTGTCATTGCGCGAAGGCAGCTGTCCACCAACAGGGAGGCCCTCGTGAACACAACACGGTAATAGGAACGCTGTCAGGTCAGTCAGTGGTTCGTTCAGCCTAGTACATCTAAGTCTTCTTATACCAAGCCCTCTTCATTTTTAGATTTGAAATCCACAGCTTCTAAATATTCTCTGTGAACCCTGACCATCTTTCATGGTTTCTTTCATCTGTCTCTAGCTCTTTTTTTCTATGTTAATTCTTAGAGCTGTTAGGTTTGGATACTTTCCTTAGAGTTGAACTGTTAGCGATATTAGTACCTCCTTTGAGTCTTTTTTTTTCTGCTGTAGTCTGAGAGTTGGAAAGAGTTCAAAAGAGAGCTTTGGAGAGAAATGTTAGAAGAATTCGTATTTACCCTCTAAATGTTGGAACATTCACAGGGAAATTAGAACCTATATCATGAAATGGGGAGGTTATGCTATATAAAACTATATTGGAGACCTGTTTACATTTGAAAAACTGCACCATATTGATGTCTTTTCATTCACACCCATGGGATAGAGAGTACAATGTAAACTTTATGCCAAAATCAAATCTGCAGAGAATAGCATTATGGTGTAACAGGCTCTTCTACCCCAGCCAGTGGCATGAAGTATCATTTTGTGGGAGACTATAGAGGTTTCCTTTTATGAAAATAACCTCAAAGTTGAAAACACATTTGGAGGATAAGGCCATCTTTTATAAGAACATGGTAATGATTGAATTATAAATGTCATCATTCTAACCAGGATCTGTATAGTGAATTAGGATAAATTTGTCAAAAGAATGGTTAGGAACCAATGAGAAAAGTGACATCTTTGTATCTTAGCATTCAATTCATTTTTTCAAATGTTTCCCCTAAAGAAACACCGTATTGTATTTGTTGCTTAATTTAAATAATTTGTTTAATGAGAAATCTATTTTTATATAAAAATAAATTATGGCCATGATATCATCAGAATATTCATGATATCATCAGAATAGGTTTGAGCAGAGAACCACCATCTTAAACCTTTAGAAAATGTGTGCTTTAGTAATCTTATCATGTGGCTGCAGGCACTTTTTTGTCTCTTGATGGAAGCATTACAAAATCACAGTGGAACTTCCTGAAAATGTGCTGGTTCAATATTCATTCATTCATCCGTCCATCCTTTCATCCACCCATCTGTCCAATACTATGTGCCAGGTACTCTTTTGGACACTGGAGATATAACTGTGAACCAGACAAAAGTGGCCCCTACCTCATAGTACTCATGGGCTAGGAGAAATTCTTTAAATGGCAGAGAAAACAATGAGTTGGTAGTTCTATAACAATTCTCTGAAAGAGGGAAAAAGAATAAGTGAAATGAACTCTTTAGCTTTACCTGGATATTATTAAAACTTTTCTTTGAACAATGTTCCCTGAAAAATTGTATGGAAAGTATTTTGAAGGATACTGTGAATGTACATATAGAAGAAAGGAAGATAGAAAGTGATACATGAAAAGAGAGAACGGGGCTTTTGAATAATGTTAGTTTAGTTTTCCTGAAAGCATTAGGCAATAATGACTATCTTTTTTTATAGCAGTTTATGTCTCTCGGAGCAATTATACCAACCATGTGAGGTAGAGCAAGTTTTATTTTCCCCGTGATGTAGATGAGAAAACTGAGGCATAGATATTTTAATTGCCCAAGACCACATAGTTACATAAAATTCAGAGCTCTACCCACTGCGTTTTCTATTACCTCATGCTAAAAAATCTGTAAGAATCTATAAAACCCAGAAGATTTAACTGAATGTGACACATTCAAGAAGCCAAAGTTCCTGATACAAAAGAAGGAAAACAAAGTACAACAAGGAAGATGTTCTTCTGCTTTAGGCTATTAAGTAGGTCACCCACTAAAAGGCTATTTTGGTATAAAATTTTAGAGGGCATGTAGTACATACACCAGCATCACTGACCTGATTCTTCACTTTCAAGATCTAAGAAAATCAAAGGCTTTTTTTTTTTTTTAGAAGGGAGGGGTGGATCATTTGTGTAGCTCAAGAGAATGTTAGTTGGGAAATTTGATTTAGCCAGGCTATGATCTAGATTTCCCGTGAGATGCGATTCACTAGAGGTGATGCCATTCTCAGGAAGGGGATGTCTTTGTATCTCCATGATGCAGGCTCAGCGATTTCATGCTTCCTTCCTCTCTTTCTTTCTCCCTCTCTCTCCCTCCCTTCTCTCTCCTTCTTTCCCCTCCTCTTCCCTTACCTTTTTTTTTTTTTTGCATTATCTCCTTATGGGGGCATATCTGACAAATTGTTAATATTTAATTTGCTATAAAAACAGCTCTCCCAGGCAATGGCTGCTCACTATAATTTCAATCTCCAAAGCTATTTTAGCCCCCAGGTACACTGAGATCGAATTAGAATGGAAATGTTTCCCCTACAGTTTTGTTTATGGCAGCATAGGCACTCTGTTATTAACTGGAAAATTGAGACTTCTAAGGAAAATAATAAACTTTCATCACATTTCAATTTGACTCTTTACTCCAAACAGAGTATTCATCTGGCTTAGGCTGAAATAGTTCTTCTAATATTTTTTAGTCTTAAATTTAAGTATCCGAGCTTAGTAATGAATACATTTGGGCCTATTGAATTGTATTTTTCCCCCAGTTCAATTCTTTTTCAATTTGTTCACATTTTAAAAGCCATAAACACTTTTTTCCCCCTCGTATGCCATCTTACAAAAGGGTCTAAATTACGTGTACACATTCTCTCTTTCTCTGGAACCGGAGAGCTATTCTGCAAAAATATCCCCAAATTCGAACCTAGGGAAGACCACCTTGACATTCTGCAACTATGCACACCCCTGAAACAAAACCCTTCCCTTCTGCCCTGCCTATTCCCTTGTCTGGTCTGTGCTGGGAGGAAGGTATGGAAAAGGAAGGGGATTACTTTGAAGCAGTCAGCGATCTATGAAACGGAAGTGTGAAAGGGTGTGTTTATCTGATAGGTAGCATTAAATTGCAGAGACTTCCAGATTAATCATGGTATGCAATTTTCAACAGCTTAGATTTTCTTTTTCTTTTTTTTTTTTTCCCTGCAGCCACTGGGGAAGAAAAAAGATTAGAGAGACTATCAAAAACTGTTGGCCCATCTAGTCTGTTGGCTACTCAATTTATTAGCAGATACGGGAGCTGCCTGAGGTTGATGATTTAACGTGTTGGCTGGGGGTGGAATAAATCTCAAACGTACCTGTTCCAAAATTGTGTTAATCCTTTCAACTTCGCAGTCAATCAGGTATCGCTTTTCCTGCCTCCTGTCCATTTCTTCAATGATGCGCCGGAATTCTTGGACGTCTTTTATGTTTCCCACAGACCTGGCTGTCACTTGCCAGTTGTTTTGTACTGCTGCTTCCATAATTGCTTGGAGAATGGAAAATCCTGAAAGAAGGAGGAAAAATGGCAATGATGTTTTTCTTTTTAAACTCTTCCTATAAGTATTAAAGGTTCTATTGTGTTTTTATTACAGTCTGTTGGGTCCCTTCAACTCTTATACACTGTGGAAAGCAGGCTTACTCATGACCCCAGACTTAACCATTCAGACAGTCGGCATCTCTGTCTTTATTTTTTAAAAGATTTTATTTATTTATTTATTTATGAGAGAGAATGAGCAGGGGGAGAGGGAGAAAGAGACTCCCCGCTGAGCAGTAGGCCCGGATGCGGGGCTTGATCCCAGGATCCTGAGATCATGACCTGAGCCAAAGGCCGATGCTTAAACGAATGAGCCACCCAGGTGTCCTCTATCTTGATTTAAAGGAAGATTCTACAACTCGTGGGCACCAGGCTGGTCCAGACTCAAGCAATCACAGCTGAATTATAGTACCTAACCATTTTGATTGACATGCATTATCAAAACATCTACGGAATGAATGCCAAAGCTTTTTCCTTGTTTCTGGCCTCAATATTTCCTGTTGCAGCTCACGTCTTTCATCTTCCAAAAACATTTTTCGGAGCGAGACATAGCCTATGTAGAGATAGAACCTTATAACATGACTGATTCTTACATGGATATGACTATCCAACAAGATAAATTATGTCTCCCAAGTAAAAGAACTAAGAAAACCTGACAAAGACAGTTTCTAACAAAGATATCATACTGGTCCTTTGATCCCAGCATTATGAAAAAGTTCAATCATGTTAAGTCTTCCTCAGTTCTTCCCCTTTTTAAATTGAATTTACTAGGGATTCTTGGTTCCTTTTTAGTTAATTTACATCTGATAACTATTAATTACTAACACCCTGGATCTATGCTGAATGAGAAAGTCGGAAAAGATGTGATGTTTGAGATCTGGGTAACCCTTTTGGAGGTGGGGTTTGAGAAGTTGGGAAGAGCAGTATATCTTAAAGTATGAGCCACAGAATAGCACAGGGTTTTCTATATACTGGTCTTTCCAGTCCTTACGTCTCTAATATTACATCATTATCTATATTTTTGCTTCTGGTAGGAATTCACAATCCAAGTATAATTTCATCAAGTATGGACATCATTTTTTTGGGATCCAGTCGAAAGCACTCCCTTTTTCCCATAAATTAAAATTGTTTTCCATTTATATTTAGGCAATAGCTAATGGAAATAGGTAACGGGCATGATCTGGAAAGCCAGAATGGTCTGTGGCATGACCATTTGGCCACTGGAGCAGTAGAGGACAGACAAAGATCACTGTGCCCTTTGAACACATTCCAGGACCCGTCCTGTAGTGTAAGCAAGCTACGGTTGGGAATCTTCATCACTGCACCATAGAAAACGGTATTGACATTTGGAGAGCATGCTTCAGGGAGATGGCAGCAGTGACTCAGCCGGTCATTATGACTCCTTTGTGTGCTGGGTGTATGCAGGAAGAAGATCACAAATGAGACCCAAGTACTTGGTAATTTCCAAATGAGCAATTTCAGCATAGGAGCTCAAAATTACAGATCAGAGTAAATTACCATTGCTTTAAATGCTAATTCTTACTCTTTTTAAACCAACCACGCATATTTATTTCTCAGATTTACATTTTCGTGTGGGTTTTCTGTGTGCTCTCTGCTTCAGTGGGAGTTGAGGGCACATGGTGGGCCAAAGCATGGGATTAAGAAATAAACAGGAAGAAGGAGATTAAAGTATTTGAAAATCTTTCTTAAGCAATGTACAATAAGGTCTCATTATTTTGAATCCTACTAATTAAGAATTTATGAAATTCAGCAAGTACGAGTTTGAATTTTACTTCTGTACTATTTATGAAGAAAGTATTGGCTGAATAATAATGGAAAGGAAACAACATCAGTGAGTCTCTACATGTTCAAACTTTTTTTTAAGATCCTTTAGCAATGTTTATTCTTCCGATCCATGAGCATGGAATGCTTTTCCATCTTTCTGTCTCTTCTTCAATTTCTCTCACTGCTAAAATGTCTATATTGCCCAGAGAAATCTATACTATCAGTGCCATCCCAATCAAAATTCCACTGGCATTTTTCAAAGTGCTGGAACAAAAAATCCTAAAATTTGTATGGAATCAGAAAAGACCCCAAATTGCTAAGGAAATGTTGAAATGTTGAAAAAGAAAAACAAAGCTGGGGGCATCACGCCACCTGATTTCAAGCTTTACTACAAAGCTGTGATCACCAAGACAGCATGGTACTGGCACAAAAACAGACACATAGACCAGTGGAACAGAATAGAGAGCCCATATATGGATCCTCAACTCTATGGTCAAATAATCTTCGACAAAGCAGGAAAAAATACCCAGTGGAAAAAAGATAGCTCTTCAACAAATAGTGCTGGGAAAAATGGACAATTATGTATAGAAGAATAAAACTTGACCATTCTCTTACACCATACACAAAGATAAACTCGAAATGTATGAAAGACCTCAACATGAACCAGGAATCTATCAAAACCTTAGAGAAGAACATAGGCAGTAACTTCTTTGACATCAGCCACAGAAACTTCTTTCAGGACATGTCTCCAAAGGCAAACGAAACACAAGCGAAATGAACTTTTGGGACTTCATCAAGATAAAAAGCTTCTGCACAGCAAAGGAAACAGTCCACAAAACAAACAGGCAACCCACAGAATGGGAGAAGATATTCGCAAATGACACTACAGACAGAGGTCTGATATCTAAGATCTATAAAGAACTCCTCAAACTCAACACTCACAAAACAGATAATCACATCAAAAAATGGGCAGAAGACATGAACAGACACTTCTCCAAAGAAGACATACAAATGGCTAACAGACACATGAAAAAATGTTCAACATCTTTAGCCATCAGAGAGATTCAAATCAAAACTACACTGCGATACCACCTTACAACAATTAGAATGGCCAAAATCAACAAGACAGTAAACGACAAATGCTGGAGAGGATGTGTAGAGAGGGAACCCTCTTCCACTGTTGGTGGGAATGCATGTTGGTGCAGTCACTTTGGAAAACAGTGAGGAGATTCTTCAAGAAATTAAAAATAGAGCTACCCTATGACCCTGCGATTGCACTACTCGGTATTTGCCCCAAGGAAGCAGATGCAGTACAAAGAAGGGCCATATGTACCCCAATGTTCATAGCAGCAATGGCCACAATCACCAAACTGTGGAAAGAACCAAAATGCCCTTCAACAGATGAATGGATAAAGAAGATGTGGTCCATATATACAATGGAATATTACGCCTCCATCAGAAAGAATGAATACCCAACTTTTGCATCAACATGGATGGGACTGGAGGAGATTCTGCTGAGTGAAATAAGTCAAGCAGAGAAAGTCAATTATCATATGGTTCCACTTACTTGTGGAGCATAAGGAATAACATGGAGGACATTAGGAGAAGGAAAGGAAAAGTGAATTGGGGTAATTCAGAGGGGGAGATGAAGCATGAGAAACTGTGGACTCTGAGCAACAAACTGAGCATTTTGGAGGGGTGGGGGGTGGGAGGATGGGTGAGCCTGGTGGTGGGTATTGAGGAAGGCACGTATTACATGGAGCACTGGGTGTGGTGCATGAACAATGAATCTTGGAACACTGAAAAAATAAAATAAAAATTTAAAAAAAGATCCTTTAGCAAAAGACAAGTTTTTGTGTGTGTTGAGTCAAAATCTACGTGTTTTTAAAAATATTTTTATCTATTTGAGAGAGACAGGGATAGCGAGAGAGAACATGAGCAGGGAGGAGAGGGAGAATCAGTCTCCCTGATAAGGTGGGAGCCCGACGCAGGGCTTGATCCAGGATGCCAGGATCATGAACTGAGTTGAAGACAGATGCTTAACCTACAGAGTCACCCAGGTGCCCCATCAAAATCTATATTCCTATTATTTCTATTTGTTAGTCCTATTTCACCATTTGGGGTGACACGGAAAAGTTTAAATCCCTTTTCCATATGACAGTCCATATTTTTTAATGACAATTAACCTATCTCCCCTTATTTTTCTTTTCTTCAGACTAAAGATGTCCGAATACTACAACAGTTACTTTTACAGCATGATGGTAAGTTCCCTTACTGTTCTGTTTCTCTCTTATGGTTATTTGTCAATATTTTATTGTCCTGGGTAAATCAGATGTGATCTGACCAGTGCAGATCACAATGGGATTATTGTCTGCTTTGATTTGGGCTGTTATTTTGGCAGCCTAAGATTGTTAATATTTTTATTTATTTATTTAAAAAATTTTAAGGATTTTATTTATTTGAGAGAGAGAGAGAGCACCAGTGAGAGAGCACAAGCAGGGGGAGTTGCAGAGGGAGAGGGAAAAGCAGACTGCCCACTGAGCAGGGAGCCCTATGCAAGGCTCCATTCCAGGACTCTGGGATCATGACCTGAGCCGAAGGCAGACATTCAACCGACTGAGACACCCAGGTGCCCCAGGATTGCTAATATCTTTAAATTGCCACATTATACTGTTAATTGACACCAAGCTTGGATTCAATTAAAACATGTCGGTTTTCTCCATAAAACCTTTGCTATGTAACAGCTCATTATCTGTATTCAACCTGCTTTTGTCTCCCTTTCTTTAATCCCTCACCTCACACCAGTCTGTATTTCTCCCCTATTTTTACGTTCACTAACATCTGGAAGATGGTTTTGCACATTTATCCAGTACTCTCATTGTTACCTGCTCAAGGCAACTATACCCGTGTGTCTCTTTTTCTGCTACCTGTAGACCTTTGTGGATGACTCTCCTCCCTCCTGAGGCTTCCCTAACTGATCTCTCACTCATTTCTCCAGAGACGAGTAGACTTAAATGCAAAGGAAATCCATTCTAAGACATAAAGAAGCTGATTGGAAGAACTGTATGATAGGCATTTAAAAATTCAAAATAAAACTGGATAAATAAATTCTAGTACAGATGCTTGGAATGCTATGCTGCTGTTAAAAAGATGGCCCAATCCCTAGATAATAGAAGAAAGGACTTCTGCCATATATTTTTATGGAGACGAAAGCTGAGAATAGCACTTATACTATAATTCTATTTTTGTAACGCAAAGCCCCACCTATTTGTATATGTATAGAAAGAATTCAAAGGAGTTGGAGGTAGTTATCTCTGAGGTTTAGGATTACCAAGAACTTCTACTTGCTTCACCCCTTATTTATGGAATGTTTGACTATTTTACAAGAAGCAGGTATTATTTTCTGTAAGTACAAAAACAATAAAGATGAAGAAATATGACTCATGCTGTCTTCTCCGAGTGTAAGCTCTGTATGCTACCTACCACCACCAGTAAGTGGCCTCTTAAGAAACACTGATTTCATAGATCTTTGTGTACTTTTGTATTTTGCATCATGTGAGTATCTTACCTATTCAAAACTTAAATTGAGGGGCGCCTGGCTGGCTCAGTGGGTTAAAGCCTCTGCCTTCGGCTCAGGTCATGATCCCAGGGTCCTGGGATGAAGCCCCACATTGGGCTCTCTGCTCAGCAGGGAGCTTGCTTCCCCCTCTCTCTCTGTCTGCCTCTCTGCCTACTTGTGATCTCTCTCTCTGTCAAATAAATAAATAAATAAATAAATAAATAAATAAATAAATAAATAAATAAAATCTTAAAAAAAACACTTAAATTGAGAAAGCCCCTGATTTTTTAATGAGCTGGTGTCTGGGGCCTTCTGGGCGATGAGCCTTGCTCATATTTTCTGAGCAAATCAGCACTATGGCTTCATACTGCAGTGTTTTCCACCACGCAGTTTCCCTGTGTCTGCTGGGGCACGTGGCCACGTACTTGACAGCCCTGGGGGCCATGATCATCTCAATTTAGTGCATATCAGTGAATAATCCCCCCAAAAGCTCTTATTTGTTTTTGTACCTAATTTATTATAGTTTGACTATTTCGTGTTGCAGCTGCCCAAGGAGAGTAAATATGAGTTTGAGGGTGGAAAAAAAAAGAGAAAAGTTTGTCTCTGGAGGCAGAGCCAAAGCAGGAGTTGGTGCTTGTAGGAGGTGAGGTGCTTAACAAAGCCTTGGCTTTGTAAAAATAAGCCTGCTGTTTTAGCAGCTTTAGAATTCTCCTCCACTCTGTGTGTGCTTCAGCATGCCCAACTGAAAGCTACTTTCGTTTGAGCAGCAAGTTCTCTCATCTTGATTCCAGACCACTGTTGCTGTCTACCTTCTTTTTCTTCTTATTTTTTAAAAAATATTTTATTTATCTATTTGAGAGAGAGAGAGAGAGGGAGAATGAGAGATGGGGAGAAGGAGAGGGAGAGGGGGAGGGAGGGAGAGAGAGAAAGAGAAAGAAAATTCTCCACTGAGCAAGCAGCTTGACATGGGGCTCGATCCCAGAACCTGGAGATCATGACCTGAGCCAAAGGCAGACGCTTAACTAAGTCACTCAGGCGCCCCTTCTTCCTCATTTTAAAGACTGGGAGTACCACAGGTAACTGGGCAAATGCTGGATTGTCATCTGTGTTCAGTCAAGATAAGGCAGGAAGCAGGACGGTAGAGGGGCAGCAAGGTGATTATGGATGAAGAACCAGCCCCAACTATGACCAGTTCAATCCTACTGGACTGGTTATTGGGCTACTCTTGCTAAACAAGGAAGCCATTGTGGGAAAGGTGAGTGTAGGGATGCTGTGCTATACCCCCAGAGAGATCCCCCTTCAGCCCCAAAGGGCTTATTCCTTCAACTTCTGGAAAGGTTTTTGGCTAAAGAAAGCTGCCTAGCTTCAAGTAATGCTCCCTTTCTAGAGCAGCCTGCATCCGGCGACCGCTTGTTAGAGGGCATAAAGGCACAACCCCTTTAGCCCAGATGCGATAACTCTAAAGGGCCGTCCTGACTTCCGAGCCCCCTGAAGGGTAGGCAGAGGCCTTGTTAGGACAGCTCCACAGCCCAGCTCCTCCTTCTGCCCAAACCTGCTTCTTTCTCTTTCTTTCTTCCACAAGTGGTGGTAGTGAAGATACTCCCCGAGAAACCTTAGCATGCTGCTCCCCATCTCAGAAGCTGCTCCCAGGGAATTCAGTCTGTGACTCCCGGGTTGACCTCAGGGCAGGGATGGCAGCAGATACGGAAATATCTCAAACCTACGATGGCCAAAATCATTTTCACAGGGGAAAAGAAGGTCAGGATTTTGTTCACCATACAAACGAGATGAAAAACTGCTCCATGCTGAGCAGATTTAGTATTTGATCTAAAAACAGAAGAATGATAAACTTGCCTGTCCTCTGTTCCATTCTCTTAGCATTCTGTCCTTTGCCAGGTGCCAGTGTAAGAATGGCTCATGATGGTTTAATGTGTTGCCCTTCCAGCTAACGCAGGTGCATTTTAGCAGTGGCCTTCATACAAGCCAGTTTGGAAGGAAAGGGAAAGGAATGTCGAGCATTGGTTTGGGGTCTGTCCGTCTCATGAAGCCACTCACGTGACGGCTCTGGAAGTTGGTGATGTGCTTTATGATCCCTAGGCTATAGCGCTTAACAAGTGAACAGCCGGTAGCTGGTGGGCATCTCAGAGACCAGTGGAGTGTGGGGTCACTGTCCATCATGCCTAATTTACTCAACTGAATTCAGCTGAAGGAAGCATTGCTCTATTTGTTTGCATCTTTACTTACTTCTGTGGCTCTCGACTCTGGCTGCACATTATAACCACTTTGGAAGCTTTAAAAAATGGATGTCCAAGCCTTCCCTGGACCCAGGCTTTGCTTTATTTTATTTTAGATTCCCCAGGTGATTCTCATGTACAACGAGGGTTGAAAACTGTTGACCTTCTAATGGCTATCCATTAGGTATGTAGAAGATGTTTTTTTTTTTTAAGATTTCATGTATATATGCATGTATGTCATTATTAGAGAGAAAGAAAGCAAGTGGGGAAGGGAGAGAGATAAGCAGACTCCACACTGAGCAAGGAGCCCGAGGTGGGGCTTGATCTTAGGACCATGAGATCATGACCTGAGATGAAATCAAGAGTTGGACACTTAACTGACTGAGCCACCCAGGCACCCCAGAAGCAGGCTTCTTTCTTAGGTATCCTTCATGACTGGTGGAAAGGTTCTGGGTGAGAAAAGCATGATCCAAGAAGGGATATATGCCCTCCAGAAATAAGCAAACGAAAGTACAATGGCAAGAGGGGAAGGCTCAGGCCAGGGTTATGAATTGCTTCTTCCTGTGGTGGATGAGGAATCTGGAAAAATTGAGTATGTGGTACGTAAACCCTAATGTGTTCAAAGAACTTTACAAATGTCTTTCTTCTTCTGAGGTAGCATCTGTGTTTTTCTTTCTAAGTATAAAATTAATATGTGCTTATTTTGGACATTTGAAAAGACATAAAAAGTAATAAAAATAAAATACAACTATAGGTGACTGTTCTTCAAGGATAAGCATTGTTAATATTTGATATATTCTTTCCATTTTATTTTATATAAATCTACCTCATGCTCTTTTTTTTTCAGTAAAATGGATCGTACTATTTGTGTCTTGTCTTTAAAAAGCTAACATTATGTCTTGAATACCATTTTATGTTATTAAATATTTTCTGAGATGATTTTAATGGCTACATAATATTCCATCCCTTAGACATATTTAATTTATTTAACCATTCCCCAATATGAAAATTTCAATTGTTTCTAATCTCTCCCTATTACAAATAATGTTGTGATAACAACATTCATATAGCATCTCTAAATTATTTCCACAGGATAAATGTCTAGAAGTAGTAATATCAAGTCAAACATTTATGGACATTTTTAAGGCTTTTCATACATATTGCCCAATTGTCCTCCAGAAAGGTTGTACCATTTTATGTTTCCATTAGCAGAATACAAGAGTACTTGTCTCTCTGCCCCTTTGCTAGCATTAAATAAGACATGTGTCCATTTGATAGGGAGATATAAAAAGATTCTCTTTCTTGTTAGCATTTCTTTGATTGTTAGTAAAGTTAATGATTTAAAAAAATTTTTGTGTCCATGTTTATTTCTTATTTTGAAAATTTCCTGTTTATTTCCTTTGTTCAGATTTCTACTGTGCTATTAATGGTGTTCTTTTTTTTCTTTTTAAATTATTTTTCTTTTTACTATTTTTTTAAATGGGCTCTGTGCCCAATGTGTGGCTTGAACTCATGACCCTAAGATCAAGAGTTGCATGCTCTACTGACTGAGCCAGCCAGGCACCTTGATGGCTTTCTTATTGATTCATAAGAGTTCTAATATATTTTTTAAAAGATTTATTTATTTATTTATTTGACATAGAGAGATCACAAGTAGGCAGAGAGGCAGGCAGAGAGAGGGAAGGAAGCAGTCTCCCTGTTGAGCAGAGAGGCCAATGCGGGGTTCGATCCCAGGACCCTGAGATCATGACCTGAGCTGAAGGCAGAGGCTTTAACCCACTGAGCCACCCAGGCGCCCCAAGAGTCCTAATATATTAACAATATTAAGTGTCTGTACTATATGTCACATATATTTTAATTTAGTTTATTTGACATTTAATGTCTGTGACATGTTTTAATGAACAGAAGTTTAACATTTTATGAAATTAATATTCTTGTTCACCAAAATTATGTGAAATGGAAAGAGGCAAATGAAAATTTCTTTTCTGCTCTTATTCTAATGTTCACCTGAGCTTTAAACCCAAAACTTATGTGAACCCCTGTTTTCGTTTCTCACAACTTCTTTGGTCTCCGTGGAATTTCAGATAAATTTTCTTTGTGTATCGTGGCAAAGTAAGTGAATGGGGGAAGCTACATATGGAGTATGAAGATGGTTTCTGAGATACAAGTGCGGAACAGAAAAGTAGAGACAGAGGAGAGAGAGATGAGAAGCCCAATTCAGTTATTTTGGGTTATGTTTTGTCATATCTAAGAAACTTGATATTCAAAAATCTGAACTAAAACCCAATACTTTAGGGCATGTTTATTCATATTACAAATGTACTTTTCTTTTCTTTTTTTTTAAAGATTTATTTATTTAGAGAGAGAGAGGGAGAGCACGAGTGGGAGAAGGGTCAGAGGGAGAGGGAGAATCCTCATGCAGGCTCCCACTGAGCACAGAGCACATGAGGCTCCAACTCACAACCCTAAGATCATGACCTGAGCCAAAATCAAGAGTCAGACATTTAACCAACTGAGCCACCCTGGTGCCCCACAAATGTACTTGTCTTTAAAGAGAATTCATGGAAATATTCTGATAGAACATTGGAATCCATGTTTTGTCATTTTGCTGTTGTTTGTTTTTGTTTTAACTTGATTTAAACACATTTGGTTTCCACCAAAATCGATACAGCAATTGTCTACATTTGAGGTGCTAAGGCAGAAACTCTTCTGTGTATGAGGAGTTCAAGATGGAAAGATCAAGAACCCCTCTGTGTTTGCATATGGATGTCAATCTGTGGATTTTATGGAACAGGATAAAAACAAATATTTACCCATGTCTGGCCCAATATACCTTTAGCAAATTAAGATTTCCCTGAGGTCTTCATTCCCCATAATTGTGTTTGTTTAAGTTTCCCTTTAATTAAGAGCTGACCCTCTGCAAATCTCCTCTTCCCTGCAGCTGCATTATTAGGATGGGACCTTAGCTAATTTGGGAGTCAGTGAACAGAAGATTCCCCCCACTTTGTGTCCCAGTTCTATGTCCTTTTCCTCTTTCCTAGTACAAATCCTCCCTCCACATCAACCCCTTTACTCATACTAGACTGCCCATGACAAATTAAAGCTTACTCGTGACCCCTTCCATGAAAGACTTATGTTTTAAAGTAGAATCAAAGCCTGAAAGTAAAGGAGCAGACTCTAATGGAGAAATTGTATACAATAGTAAGCGGGAGGTATTGTTTGGTAGCCTGCCGTATTAGCATCCAAGACATATAAAGAACTCATACAACTCACCACCAATGAAAATAAAAAATCCAATTAAAAAATGAGCAGAAAATCTGAATAGACATTTTTTCAAAGAATACAGGTGGACAACAGGCACATGAAAGGATGTTCAGCATCAAATTGTTAGGGAAATGCAAACTGAAATGACAATACGATATCACCTCACAGTGGTTAAGTTAGAATGGCTATTATCAAAAAGACAAGGGCCATCTGGGTGGCTCAGTTGATTAAGTGTCCAGGTCCTGATTTTGGCTCAGGTCATGATCTCAGAGTTGTGAGTTTGGGCCCTGTGTCAGGCTATGTGCCGGGCATGGAGTCTGCTTGAGATTCTCTCCCTCTGTCCCTCCCCCTGCTCAAGCTCTCGTTCTCTCTAAAACAAATAAATAAAATCTTAAAAAAAAGACAAGAAGCCAAAAATGTTGAAGAGGATGTGGAGTAAAAAGAACCCTCGTGCACTGTTGGTGGGAATGTAAATTGGTGCAGCCACTGTGAAGAACAGAATGGAGATTACTCAAAAAATTAAAAATAGAAATACCATATGATCTGGTAATTCCACTTCTGGGTATTTATCTGAAAAATGAAAAAGGCTGATTTAAAGAGATACATGCACCCCTATGTTCACCACAAAATTATTTACAACAGCCAAGACATGGAAACAACCTAAATGTCCATCAATGGATGAATAGATTAAAAAAGATATGGTATAGGGGCACCTGGGTGGCTCAGTCGGTTAAATGTCTTTCTGCCTTTGGCTCAGGTCATGATCTCAGGGTCCTGAGATCGAGCCCCACCCCAGGCTCCCTGCTCAATGTCATCTTCTCCCTCTTCTCCCTCTCCCTCTGCCCCTCCCCTCTGCTCATGCTCTCACTCTCTCTCTCTCTCTCAGATAAATAAAATCTTTCAAGAAAGACACGGTGTGTGTATATATATCTACATATATATGCTCACATGTGTATGTATGTGTATATATATGTATTCCATCATTATATATATGCATATATTTGATAGAATATTACTCAACCATAAAAAAGAATGAAATCTTGTCACTAAAACAACATGGATGGACCTTGAAGGTATTATGCTAAGTGAAAGAAGTCAGACAGAGAAAGGCACTCATATATGGAATTTTAGAAAAGTGAAACAAATGAACAAACAAAACAAAAACAAACTCATAGACACAGAAAACAGATTGGTGGTTAGCAGGGGGGAGAGGGGTGTGGAGGGTGGGTAAAAAGAGCAAAAGGGGTCAAATGTATGATGATGGATGGTAACTAGACTTTTAGTTGTGATCACTTTGTAGTGCACACAGATATTGACTTATAATGTTGTATACCTGAAACTTATAATAATATATATTGGTATATAATAATATTATATACCAATCTTACCTCAATTAAAAAAGAAATCTAAAAAAAAAATAAAAACAACTGAAAGTAACTGGAATTTGGATTAAAGGGAATACTACAATGCTTGAGCCCGATTCCTTCATGTTTCTGTTTGGTATCTAGGTAATTGTTCTGGGACAGACTGCCTGCAATGCCAACTCATAGAGGGTCTGAGTCATCTTAAAGCCGCTCTGGGGACTACTGGGCACTTAAACAATGTCATGTGATAATTGATAGTGCCCATTGATAGGCTTCTTATTTAACATTTTCTCACTTGGTTTGAAATCAGTAATTTTCAGTACTCATGTGACTGTGTCATCTAGTAAAGCAAGTGGTGAGTGGCCTGGGTGTTAGCAGGCACTTTATGGGCAGGTAGGGGAGAGCTGACCATAGATGTCAACCAAAAATGCACTGACCAGCTCTGGTTGTGTGGCGTGGGAAGTCTTTTCACGTGATTAAAAGGGGGGCCTATTTATGGGTAGGGGGAAGAAGTGCTACCGATCGGCTATAGTACATCTTCTCCCCAAGCCCAAGCTATTCCAAATAGAACCTAGTGGCCACAATGAAGATAACCCCTTACCCTGCCATCTCTCCTCCAGCAGGAGAAGAATTTTTAATGGGTTCCCAGAAGTGGGTGTATTTTGCATTAAGCATCCACATCCTGGGCTTCCCTTTGGACACAGTGGTTTATAGTTTACATTGTGGCCTGTGCCTGTGGAGAAGTAAGGTGAATTAACTGAGGGGACTTAAGCTCAGAAAATATATGCTTGCATTCTATTAAAAAGATTTCCTACCAGAAGAGTGACTTCTCTGGAAACATTCTTTGACATTCTTAATTTTGAGAAAGGAAGGCTAAGCCAAACCTCTTAACATTCCTGAGTTTTGGGGGTGAGGCAGGGATGCTCACTACTAGCAATGAAGAGAGGAGGTGGAAAGTGAAGGCAGATTTATGTAAAAGATGAAAGGGGTCTGGATGTGACTGGAAAGGACTGTGGCTTATTCTGCCTGGAAGCACAGAGATTTCTTGATCCTGATACTATTGGAAGGCTGTCAAAGGTAATATTAAGGGCGAGATTTGCCTAGAGGATACAGAGGGGCTAAAGATATAGTCCTAAAGACGGCAGAGAGCACACTCTTCCTTTAAGGAAAGAAAGTTCCCTTTGACTTAATTCTGTGGTCTAAAAACTGCTTGGGAAACGCCCAAAGTGGGATGTTTAGAACTTATAAGGGAAATAAGCATTTGCATGTGCTCTCTCAGACTAAAAAAAGAAACACACACATAAAAACACGATGAAGATCAAAAAAAAAAAAAAACCACGATGAAGATCAACTCATTTTGATTAGTTTTCTTTCAATTGAGTTTTTCCAATGGGGATATGGCAGTGGATTTAAGAGTATGGGGAGGGTTACAGGCTAATGTTTCATCTCGTGCAGGACTTAGGCTCCCAGAAGAGTGGCTGAATCTTGCCTGAACTGTAGAGAAGTTAGTTTGTCTGAGACGGCCAGGATTCTCCCCAATCTCTTAGCATTCTCAAATATGAGAACCAGAATTTTGTGACGGTCCCAATCTCTTCATTGTACACACAAGAAACAGGAATCCAGAGGGAGAAAATGGTTTATCTAGTTGTGGTTCCCAACTTGACCATGACCTCAACCCTTTCCTTGTTTTAACTTTCAATAATACTGTGAAATGATGTTTCTGTTGTGTTTTCTGGATAAAAATTTATTTTGGTATTGAGTAAAAGTTACAATCCAACAGGAAAACTATTGTGGGTAATCCCCGTAACTTTGCTTACAAGAGTTCAGTGACTTCCTGAAGGGCTCCTATCCTCTGTTTGCTTGAGAATCTTAGACTACAGATGGTGACTACTATCTCTGAGTGGTTATGGTTGAATGCCACCTTTAAGCCATTGCTGGAATAAGAGATTTTTTTCTTGAATTATCAGATATAAACTTTTCACTCTCATTCCTCAGATTTTAAAGATTTTATTTATTTATTTGAGAGAGAGGGAGAGAGAGAGAGAGCAAATGGGGAGAGAAGGGAGGAAGGCAAGGGAGGGGGAAAACTCTCGAGCTGACTCTGAGCTGAGCACAGAGCCCGCTGCAGGGCTCAATCCCACCACACTAAGGTCATGACCTGGGGCAAAACAAGAGTCAGATGCTCAACTGACAGAGCCAGCCAGGTGCGCCTCATTCCTTAGATTTTAAATTGAACTGCTTTTGCTTTCGCTGCCAAGTTTGGCGCAAGTGTATAAATTCACATTTACTGAATGACTACTTTGGGTTCAGCTCTGTGCTAAGCCCTTGTACACATTATTACATCTAATCCTCCCGACAATCCTAGGCATAAGTAGTTATCCCAAGTGAACAGATGAGGAGATTGAGCCTCACAGAGGTATGTGTTCATAAATAAATGCGGATAACTATTAAATTTTGGAGCTGTTATCCATACGTAGGCCTGGCTTCCAAGCTCACATTCTCCTTTCTCCTCATCAGTGGCCGAAATTACTCCAACATGTGCAGTTGTTCATGGAATATGGAGTCATACATTTTTCTACGTATTTCTTCCCAGAAGAGAGGGCTTTAGAACACATTGTTGTATAACTACCTGAAGACACCCCAGGACTTTTCAGGCCCACTAGGATGCATGCCGCGCAATCAACTGTAAGTGAATGCTTAACAGGAACACAGTCAGGGTTCTCTGGATAATGGCATATCGCTCATCAGTTAATCACCACCTTTGGAGTTGAGCTGGAGTTACTAGACTGGGTGGGTTTTATTCTTGCTTGTGCCCTTATTTATTTCTCACATTGTCTCAGATGCCCCCTGCCTCCAAAGCAGCTGTTTTTTTCTGTCTCCCCTATTTCTGTCACATTTCCTAGTTATCAAATCTGAGCATTATCTGTGATTCTTCCAGTGCCCTAAGTAAACATGAAGTGAAATGAATTCATCTTTTCTGTGTCTTCACCTTTCTTTATATTCCCATGGCTACTAGCTATTTTAAAGTTATTACTGGTATTTGCTTGGGCTGCTGCAAACAGTCCTTCCCTTTTTGTCCAAGCTGCTCATTAAGACCGGCTTCCACGTTCTCATTCTTTTGATTACATAATAGCCATGTTAATTTGCAAAAACCTTCAAAAGTTTGTCTTTGCCTCTAGGATAAAGTTCAGAGGAGGTATTATAAATGTTTCCACTTGCTTGCAATCTAGGATTTACCTTCTAAGAAAGTCTTGAGAGGCTCATTAACTGGGTGAGTTTGTGGTTGTTTGTTTGCAATTCTGGGACTCAGTTTCTTCAATATTCTATCTTGAGGGGTCCCTTAAGGACTGTATACATAGGTACTGTCAAACAGAGTTTGGAGAGGATAGCTCAAGACGATTCTCTTCTGCTAAGAGACAAATGGAGCCTAGGACTTAGAGGAAAGGACAGATAATCTGAAAGAGGGACAGTGAGGAAAGATCTTTATAAAAATTTCTTTTCACTTACCCTCATTGTTCCTAATATGTGTTTTCTTGGAAATGGACACTTTTGCTCGAGCTGTGAGTGTGAGGTTAAGCGGTGCAAGCAAAGCCAGCTCACCATCAGGCCTCGCCTGTTTTGCCACCCATGGCACAGATTACTAAGAAGGTTGGTTGACTAAGATGGAGGGACAAGGAGAGACCCCTGGATGAGAAGGAGGCTAACTGGCCCTAGCAGCCATTAAAGCCATGGCCTGGGCTTCATTTAGCCAGGGCATCTGCCTGAGTTAATGAGTTGCCAATGACCAACAATTGTATGGCTATGACTGAATTTAGGAGTGCTTCAGCAAACTAGAAGCTGGGAGGTTTACAGAGGGAGAACCCTGAATCACTTAGAGTTAAGATGCCGACTCTAGTGATGGGCTACTGGGAACCGGCACTGGTGAGGAATTTGTTTGAATAAAATGAATCTAATTAGGAACCATGTAGCTAGTCATCATAATGATTGGGTTAGTGGAGGGACTAGTCATGGTTGACTAGTCCAGAAAGCTTCTGTGCTCATTGAGGCAAAGTGCTCAGTGACAGAACTTAACAAAATGGCTAAGTGAGTTTCTCTTGGCAAGAGATTTGATCCCACTGGCCAGTGTGATAGGTCTATGGATCATTTTGAAGGAGAAGTGGGATTGTAGGGTCCTATGCAGACGAAAGTATTTATTAAGTCCTCTAGGAGAGTTAAGAAACTGGCATAGGAGAGCAGAGACAGTGGACACGAGAAAAACAGTTAATGATGAATGTTTTGGCTTGGAGACCTTCCTGGAGCCATTATTGGGCCGGTCCAGCAAGACTTGTTCCGACGCAGCTACTGGGGTAGGTATGAGACCATTCTGGATCCTCAAGTAGACCTACTTTTAAAACCATCTTAAATTTGCCAGTGTGTTTTAACACATTGCTTGACAACCCCCTTAGGCCATAAAACATGTTTATATTTTGGCTAAAAACTGCATAATCATAATGCTCTGGAATCTTCTTAAGGGAATCTTCCCATCTGCAGTGTTTAGCTCTGCAAATATCAATGTAATAGAGCATCCCCTAAGCCAAATACAATGTTCTTTAAGGTTTATTTTGAGTAAAGAACACAATCAGCCACAAAGCTAAAGAGGAAAGGATTTAGGAATTAGTTTAGTAGAGAAACAAAGCAGTGCGTTTCTCCAGCAAATTTATGTTTTAGCAACTCCAGGAATTATACTTCTTGTGCCTCAGAGGAGAAATGGGCTTGCTTTGTCCGGCCCAGTATTGATGCACTAATGACATCTGGGGCCTCCTCAAGGGGTACATTGCTCTCCACTGAGGAGCTAAATAGTGCAAAAGGCATATTTCCTATAAACTCAAAGCTGTGGCAACTTCCCAGCTTAGCTGGCCCCACTTGGACAGAAGATTGTTTTTTTCAGCATGAAATAAATGGATTGTGCCTTGGGTGATGTAGCTGCTTCCGTTGTCTTAACCATTGATGCAGATCACAGCATGAGTGATGCGGCGGCAGCAGCCATCCAGAGCCACTGCGAAAGGAGATGGGATAAATGGTGTGGCTGGACCCAAAGGAGTTTGACCTGCATGATTGGCTTCAGGAGGCAGGGCAGGTGCCCAGGAAGGCTTATTCAAGTAACCCAGGTCCCAAGAAAGATAGTCTACGCCAAGGTCCACATTTGCCACACCCTCTGCACAGCTCTGGTTACACTAGAGGATTATTTTAGCCTCAGTATAAAAGGCTGCTATTGTTAGCTGCCAAGAAGAGAGGTCACTATCTCTTACTCCAAGCAGCACAGTTGGGCTTAACTCATTCAGAAGATGGCACATGTTCTTGCTACTTAAAGCATGGCCCCTAGATGAGCATATTTGCCACTTAAAGTATGCTTCATGGACCAGCGACTGTGGCATCACCAAGGCTGCTTGTTAGAAATGCAGACTCTTAGGTCCCACCCCAGGATTAAATGAATCAGAATCTACCTCTTAACAAGTTCTCCCGTTGATCTGTAAGCATATCAGAATTTAGGAAGCACTGGTCTGGCCATTATTATGTATCTACTGAGAAACATACTTCACCTCGTTGACACAGATGGGTGTTCAGAAGGAGGGAAAGCCTAGCTTTGGTAGAGGTTATGGATAGGGAGTGAATAGTGTAGGGCTAGGAGGGGACCAGGACATGAATTGGCAGAGGCCGGAGAGTGACTCATATGCACAAGCTAGGCCCAGGACAAGTCTCTTGACAAAATGCTGAGAAATTTACGTTGATGGCTCTATGACATACCGAGGAGCAAGTCAGTGTCTTCATCTACTGGGGATATTTCAAGGCTCCAACCAAGACAGTCCCAGGGAATACTCTAGATCCTAGCATTAACAGGTTGGAAAGAACTCTTTACTGCTCAGGTCAGTCAGGTAGCCTAATCTCATCTATTGCTCTGTTGTCTTGCCTTTACCATCAGCCATGGAGGCTCACAAGAAGCCGTAGCCAAAGAGTTCTTGGCAGAAAGATTATAAAGCATAGTGGCTTCCCCTACAGGCATGAAGGGCTGCATGTAGGGAAGACCCTGAAATGAGTCTTATAGTAGAGAGGAACACAAGATCCAGAGGACTATACCCAGAGCTACCTGCTTAGGCAGCATAGAAGCTGTAGATACTTCATGAGAAACTCTCGAACCCACTCAGAGGGGAGGTATGGGGAATTAACGCAGTATTCTTACCTCTCAGTTTTGTCTCTTTCCTCTGTGAGATATTGCTATTGGATTCCAGGTTTTGAAAGGCCCCTGAAGTTTTGCCTCCAGTGGTTGTTGCCAAAGAACACATTCCATAAATCCCACATCAAATCCTACCAGCTTGAAGCCATCCAGTTTTTGCTCTCCTTGAACTAACCACAAAACCCACATGACAAGACAAAGAGAAATGCTAGCTCCTATGAGTATCCCCCCAACACCAACTCCAAAGTTAGTCAGCAAGTTCTATGGAGCTGAGCAAAATTTGCTAGCTGATGGAATATGGACATGGATGAAAATTCTGAAAGTGGCCCCAAAGGCATTCCAAGGTTGTTGCCAGGGTGAAGACACTGTGAGGACTTTGTCCTGACTTTGCCTTGAGAGTGGCTGCATGGAGATGAAAGGCTTGTAAATGGTTTCCTGTCCCCAGAGCCTGACAGTCCCCTGTGCCATTTTAATTTAAGTTTTTTTGGATCAGAATAGAATGAACGAGCAGGAGAGGTTAATTATCCTAATTAGAAAAGAAGTGAAAGTTATGGCCCTTCTAGGTCAGGCACTTGGACAAACCTCCCTTGGCTCCCTTGGTTTTGGGCATTAGCTCCTCACTTGAACGCCAAAGGATACACAAAGCATCCTCCCCAGTCTTCTGCCAAAGTCCCTGGAGCAAGACCGAGAATTCTTTTCAAGAAATGGTGTGTGATCAGCTTGTGTCCCAGGGCCAGAGACAGGGTTTTCTGGAGGTGGCAGATATGTGGGCACAGCTGGGTGGGTACAAGTGTGTGGGTCCATCCCCAGGCCTCCCTCCTCTGTCCATAATGCCTACCTTGCTTGAAATGTGATCATTTCAAAAAGATGTGCATCTTTCCCTGAGCCTCCCTAAGCCTATCTTCAGCTGGCCAAGGATGTTGGTATTTCTCTGGAAGGCAAACTCCTCTGGGGCTCTGCTGGTACTTCTTGGATCGATATTTTGTGGTTGGACTCACTGATTCCCAAATATAACATCTTCCCCTTCTTCCTCTCCCAAGTACTATCTATTCTTTGACCAGATCAACCCTGCCTTCAATACAGAACATGCTTTAGATGATGTATGTGAAATTTCTTAGCACAGTTTCTGACACGTAGTAGGTGCTCATTAAATGTTAATTTACTCCCTTCCTTCCTACTACAGAAAAGTGTGTCTGGTACACAGTTATAATCGTCACTTCTTCTGCCCTCTGAGCCTTGTATTTGATGTGGGATGTGATAGCAATTTGTGATCTGGCGACATAAAGGGAAACATAAAGACTGAGATAAAGCTAGAGTAGTAACTGTGTAATATTAAAGATCAAACTGGTCAATTATTCAGACAGACCCAACAGATATGTCTAGTACTCTCCTTTGAATTATCCACATACCCAAGGGATGAATAAAAAAGACCTTAAGCACCATCTTTCAAAACAGGCCTCAGATTGTTGAATGATCAATTTGTGGGTCTATTACAATTTGCCTTATCCACACAGAATAGTCCAAGAGCATTAACATCAATGACTCCTAACAGAATGATAGAGCAAGTGGAGGTCTCAATAGACCATTTAATCTATCCAACTCTGGTTCCCCTGGCCTCCCATCTCCAGCCCTTCTGTCTACCTGCACTTTAAAATGTATTCTTCTGGACTATTTGCAATAGGGACAGGGAATGCAAGGTGTGAATGGCACCAGACAGGGGATACATTTATTCACTTATAGTTAATTTTGACATCTTTTTTATCCTTTATAACTGAATATGTATAAATTCGATTTGAAAGTAGGTTTTTCTTAGACTCCTAGAAGCCTCAGTCCCAAGTTTAATAACTGTGGCTCAGACAAGCTTATAGAGCAAGTTGTTCTTATGGGAGGAAGTATCCAGGTGCTAGGTTTACTTGGCGGATAAGTGATGGCCTCAGAAATATTTATCATTATAGAATTTTCAAGGTTTATTTTTCCATCACTGAAACTTTATACTATCACCGTTTAGGGCAAGAAGGACCAGAAATGCATTTTGGACCTGCTGAGAGTTGGCAGAAAAAAAAATCTTAAGAAGATAAGGCATTTTTGTTAAGACTGTCACCAAATCCCAAGACTGCCTGCAGCATTATTGACAGTAAGTAAAATCATCTTTTTATTTATTTTATCTGATTTATTCCAAGACTCTCTTGCCTTTCAATTAATAATGCAAACTTAATTTCAAACTAGCTCCAGGCCAGTATAACCCTCTTGGAAGCAGTTGCCAAACTTCCTTTTATTTAATTCTTTATTTAATAATTCCATGCTGGTCGGATAGACTTCTGTTCTTACATGGGAGGTGGCCTCATCAGCTCTCTTGAGGATAGTCATCAAGAGGACTCAGCCTTCCACAGATGGGCTTAGCAAAACCTCTGCCCTTAGTCAACTTGAGCCAATAGTCCCAAGACTGTCTCCCTAGCTTTTGGTACTTCTAAGGCACTGAGTGATAGAGGTAGGCACTGCTAGAATTATGCATAATGCCAAAAAAGACAGAGGCCATGCAAGAGATTGTAGAGATGAAATAATCATAGAACATCAGAATGGAAAAGGACCTTAGATATCATCTAATCTAATGTTTTTATTTTACGGATGCACATACTGAGGGCCAGAGGAGGATGTGGCATGTTCAAAAAATTAGAGAGGGAGAAGGAGGGGGAAAGTATCTTCCAGTAATGTGTATGGAATTTTCTGGGTGCCTGAGTGCTTGACAGAAAGTCCTTGTGTTGTTATTGAGATGCTATAGAAAATATGTCTAACGCATGCAAGTCCATGTTTCTTCCTTAACAAATATAAACAAATGAGTATTGTGGAATCTTTCTTAGTGGTATGGGATCTTGCAATATCTCAGGATCATCTGTCTGAACATAGGTATCCCTTGCCCAGACCTACAGAAGTCAGAAGTAAAAGCAGTTGGCCAAATGTGTACTGACCCTGGTGCAGCCCAAGGAAATTGTCACTTTTTTGGGGGGAGGGGAACGGAAGTTATTTTGTTCCTCTCTTTTTATTTTCCCCAAATACTTTTATTTTATTTTTTCAGTGTTACAAGATTAATTGTTCATGCACCACGCCCAGTGCTCCATGCAATATGTGCCCTTCTCAAAACCCACCACCAGGCTCGCCCAACCCCCCACCCCCGCCCCTCCAAAACCCTCAGTTTTTTGCTCAGAGTCCACAGTCTCTCCTGGTTCATCGCCCCCTCCGATTTCCCCCAGTTCACCCTTCCTTTCCTTCTCACCATGCCTTCCATGTTTCTCCTTATGCTCCACACGTGAGATCATAAGACAGTTGACTCCGCTTATTTCACTCCGAAATTGTCACTTTTACAAAATCTCTGATATCATTTGCTCTCTCTCTCTTTTTAAATCACTTGTTTCTTTACTAAAAACTCTGGGCAGAAATTATGGCTATTTGAAGATTCTGACCCATCAGACTCTGAATGATTGAGAATTTACTATAAAAAGAAAGCTGAATGTTATTTTGGAACCTGAAATTAGGGCAGACATATCATATGCCTTGATTGGATTCTCCTTGGGCTTAGCACTAAAACTGGAGCCTTTGGGTTGTGGGAAATTCTCCCCATAGGGGACTGTCAGAAGCAAGCTTGGGTGTTCCTGGGGCATGGAGGTCTGCCATCGGGGTAAAGGGGTCGAGATTGTGGGGTCAAACAACATGGCGTTACTGCAAAGCCCTAGACAAGTACTGATGCTGCCCCAAATCAGTAATGAGTCAAAGCATGGAACATAGAGACAACTTCATGGAAAGGTTTCACCACGGTGCTTTCCCAGATACATGTTTCCTTAAAATTTTTAAATAGTGAGGCTCAAAAAAAAAATGTGACTCTCAAAGTGAACGAAAGACCATTGCCTGCAGATATCCCACTGGGTGAATCATACATTTCGTTCACTTTCACATCTTTTCCTGAACCCAGCCCATTGTCACCCAAACCAAGGTGACAAGTATTCCTCAGAAGTGTCCTTTCATTTCTCTGACTAGGGAGAACTCAGGCTTCCTACCCGGACCAAAGCCCTCCTCTGTAAACAAATGAATGATTTTATGATTGTTTCGTTGATCAAACTTATATTCTGCCCACTATTGAGTAATTCTGCTTCCCAACGTGATTGATCAGGAGCTTGGACACACCTTTGTTAGATCCTGTGGCCTACTTTTCCCTCAAAGTGCCACAGGGCATATCTGAATAAAATCTAAATATACTAAAATTAATTTGGCTTTAAAGAAATTTTGCAGTAGTCCTTGAAAATAATGGGAGACCCTTCACGAATGAGAAATAGTGAAGGGCTTGGCAGTAGAAATTTTATGCTTCAAAACTCGGATTTGAAGTACTCTCTGGGGACCAGGACCATAGGAGAGGAATCTTGTTGTAGGTGTGTAATGGTGGAAACTTGTCCTTTCAGGGTTAGACAGAGGATAAAATCACCAAAGGAAAAGCCATGACCTTTGAAATAGCTGCTTCCCCAGACTTTCTCTGATCTCATCAAGAGATTAAAGTCCCTCAATGGAAACTTCCAACTTAGAGGGAAAGATTTCAGTATTAGAAGAACACGTGGGCCCAAGTTACCCTTGACTTCTCTTAGCACACAAAGATGGCTCAGTGCGGATAGATAGACCCATATAATGATCCTCAGAATGTCAGGAAGAGACTTAAGCAGTAAACTGAGTGAGTGCCTTCTGCTATATAAAACTACCAGCAACCCAGGGGGATGGGAATATTATTATCTCTAAGAGGAAATTAAGGTCCAGAGAAGGGCATGTTTTGGCCAAGATC
This sequence comes from Nasua narica, assembly GCA_028533885.1. NCBI lineage: Eukaryota > Metazoa > Chordata > Mammalia > Carnivora > Procyonidae > Nasua > Nasua narica. Next base: position 79,602,046 of record CM052801.1, on the reverse strand, counting down.
ATCCAGCTTCCTCTGGGAGAAAGAAGGCAATCCTAGGTCTGTCTGGTTCCAGAGTCTACCTCTTTCTACCTCACTGGAAACCCGGGAGGAGAAAACTGTTATGAATGAAACATGCTTTCAAAACTATAGAGAATATATTGGGGTTGGGAGGGACATTTAAAGACTATCCAATCAGTCTTACTTTATAGACGTGGAAACTGAGGTCCAGAAAATGATACCAATTGACTCAAGATGAGAGCTTAGCCAAAAATTGAACACTGAAATCTTATCTGAAGGAGAGCCCAAGTCTGAAAAGAACCAAAATCTACTCTTTAATCCAGTGACATCTGTCTCCATGACTAAAATTTGATTCCAAAGTGTCCTGAACATTTTCAGATCTGTCTCTTAACAGTGTGGTTTGCCCAGAAGCTCCATTTATTCCATAACAGACTCATCAGGGGCAGATACCTTTATTCTAGGCCTTGAGAACAGCCTGAACCCCTTACTCTTATAACCTATCTAGGATGTCTCTGTCACTGGCCATGAAGTTATCCAGGCAGAAGTGTGGGAATTACTGGATAAAGTGATACCCACTAATTAAAAAATGAAAGTTTTTATGAACTTTGTTTCAAATAATGAAATCTGCTTGAAATCTTTTTTGAAGACATTACCATGAACATTTTCAGTTAATAATCTAATTCTTTTTTTTCTTTTAAAGATTTAATTTATGTATTTGAGAGAAAGAGAGAACATGAGCAGCAAGGAGAGGCAGAGGGAGAGGGAGAAGCAGACTACCCCCTGAGCAGGGAGCCTGACACAGGGCTTGATCGCAGGACCCTGAGATCATGACCTAAACTGAAGGCAGGTGCTTAACAGACTGAGCCACCCAGGTGCCCCTAACTGTCTGATTCTTGTGTAGGCCCAGCATCCACGGTTAAGATTGGTGGGTATCGAGAAGGGCACGTACTGCATGGAGCACTGGGTGTGGTGCATGAACAATCAATCTTGTAACACTGAAAAATTAAAATAAACAAATTTAGGGAGAAAAAAAAAAAGATTGGGCTCACAGTAATTTGATAAATTTAGACTTAGAACTGTTTTCTCCTTCTCCCTCCTCAGGCACATTTTAAGTTATGTAATGGATTTAAGAGTGTGGGCTCTAGGGGCGCCTGGGTAGCTCAGTTGGTTGAGCATCCAACTCTTGATTTTGGCTCAGGTCAGGATCTCATGATTGTGGGATCGAGCCCCATGTCAGGCTCTGCGCTCAGCATGGAGTCTGCTTGAGACTCTCTTTCTCTATCTCTCTCTCTCTCTCTGCCCCACACCCCACTCTCTCTCTCTCAAATAAATAAAATCTTTTTTTTTTTTTAAAGAATATGGGTTCTGTAGTCACACAAAGAAGTGTTCAAGTTCTAACTCTACCACCTATAAGCTGTGTGACTCTGGAAAAGCTATTCAACCTCTCTGTGCATCAGTTTCCCCATTCATAAAATGAAAATAGTAATATCTGATAGTTATTAGATGGTTGCTATGTGATAGACATTGTTCTCAGTGTTCGTACATTTCAACTCCTTTAATTCTCGTGGGTAACTATCCTCTGCGGTAGGTGCTACTATTTCTATTTTATAGAGGAGGAAACTAAGGCACAGAGAGTTTTGATATCTTGCCCATGATCACACAGCTAGTAAATAGTAAAGGTGAGATTAAACCCAGACTGTCTGATTTCAGAGCTGGCACATTTAGCTACTGCACGATATCTAACTCACTGAGTTAATGTGAGGATTAAGTGGCATAATACATGAAAAAGTGAAACCTAGGGCCTTGACAAATAGAAACACTTAATAAATATTACCTGTTGTTACAAGTTACTTCCCAAAATATTGATTGGTGACCTGTACATAACTCCCATTTCGAAAAAGCCTTTCTTGAATAACTCAACCCACCTGATCTTCCTTATGATTGCATTATTGTAATATAAAGCACAAAATTTAAGATTAGATTACATATCGTCTTGGGTAAAAACAAAACAAAACATGTATTTTCCTTTTTTGTATTTTTCACAGTGCCTAATAGACCCATAGGGACTCAAAACGTGTTTGCAGACTGGAATCTGCAGTGTCACTATTAGTGCCTGGTGACAGGAATGACAACTGTTTCCACAGCACGGCGCTTCTCAAGTTGTTTGTTTGTTTGTTTATTGCTTCTCAAGCTTTTATGTGCACATGAATCACATGGAGATCTTGGGAATGTGAGTTGTGATTCCAGAGTCTCAGTGGGGCCTGAGGGTCTGCATTTTAGACAAGCTCCCAGGTAACGCTGATGCTTCTGGTCTATGAACCACACTTTGTCACGGAACAAACACTACTATGGAAATTTGGGACTGGTCATGAGCAGCCACTCATTTAGCAAGCCCTCATAAAAGCCCTACTACATGCAGAGCTTTGTGCCCACAGTCACTGTGGGCAGCGTGAAGATGAGTGTAAGGTAGAGTAGGCTACATGTTGCCCTGTGGATTTTCAACTTCGGTAAAGGCTTCTGCTTTCTGCTTCAGTGAACTAAGTGGATTTTGCATGTCCAAAATTGAAATCTGGAAGGAGAGGAGTATAATTATTTACTTGTGTGCAAGAATTAGTAATACCGATTAAGGCCATTTAGATTTGCTGATTGTACTTAACACTGTATTTTCCACCATTTATCATTGGAGTCATTATTTGTGTCAAAATAATTTCTGAGGGAACATAATGTAATTTATCTCAAGCCCCAGTTAGATTATCTTGATATTTCAGCCTCTTGAATAGTAGCAGGAGACGTCGGTTTTAAATGGCGTGTGGAGGTAGGGTGGGAGATGGGGAGGGTGCCGGTAACAGAAGTGGGGAGATGAACCAGTTTGATTCATGAGCATGGGGTAAGCAAATGACATCCTGGACATTTATTTTACAGACTCTTCTCAAAGTAAGTGAACCAGGAACAGCACAGGCTATGGGTAACACAGTTCAATAGTAAGAACACTGGGCCAGAAGTCAGGACACCTGCAATCTAGTCTGTCTCCTCTATTGATCTCAGTGTGGGACCTTGGATAAGTTGCCCCACCTCTCCAAGCCTGCCGAAGTCCAGTGAAGCACGGCAGTCTTAGCAGTCAGACCCAAGGACATTATCTGAGAATGGTAGGTTGACAAGCAAAAGTGATTATTAAAAAGTCAAGGTAGCATGAACAACTATTTTGCACACATTAGAACAAAACTTGTTCTTCAAATCACCCGGATGTATAATGGAAAACCAAAGATCATTCTCTCTTCATTCTAAGTGGGAGTGAGAGAAACTCCATTCCATTCACAGAATACCTTTTCCACCACAGAAAGTCTTCTCCCACACATCATTTAACTTAGTGACATATTCCAACATGTTTAAGAATGGAGATAGAAAAGAGGGTTAGGAGGTTCGACCCTCTCCTACACTTCCACCAAATGTGTCCTCCATTGGAAAAAAATTGTAACATGAGCCTTGCGTGGGTCTGTGTGCCATTTACCTCTTACATCTAAAAATTGGAGTGTGCCAAAACCCCAATCAGAACTAATAAATGTTTCGGATCATTCTGCTCCCAGTCGACTTGGGTTTTATTGCAACAATTATTCATTCTCTTTCTTATAGATCCTAATTCTGACTCAGTGAGCGTCTGGCTCCAGCTATGAGCCATGACACTTAAATCATAGTATACTTTGGATGGTGCCCCTCTTGCAGGGCGACCATAACTCAGAACACTTCCTGGGTATGCTATTTAAATATCCAACTCAGCATCCTGCGATATAAAGAACCCCTCCGTGCCATTTGTTATGATAGGTGCTGTGAGGCACGACTCTGATTCCCAGGACTCAAATGTACAATAAATCCAACTACACTCTGCTGGCAGTGCACATAATTATAAAATATGCAGAATGCTTGTTATTAACTAGTCTCATGGAGAAGATCTACTGTGTCATGCAGGATATATTTGGGAATAGAGCTACAAACAGTGATTGATTTTTTAAAATTCATGTCTCTCCTATCCTGTTAATCATTCAACCTCTAAGAACTAGCAAACATTTATAGACATTTAATGAATGGGAAGCAAGGCCCATTTGCAAAGGCTGATAAAAATTATTGTTTGCCTCTTAAGTGAAGATTAAGTTCCGGTTTTGTTTTTAATATGAAATTATTTAACATAGCATTTTTTTATGGTGTCTGTGCAGAAATAGAGACCAAGATATAAATCAGCTGGGAATTATCAAGGGAGCCACCTAATAGTTATAAAAACAATGAAAGCCATGCATAATCTTTAACTGTTTGAATCCCAGTTGAATAAGCTATCATTCTTTGGCCCATATTTATTCTCAGAAGACAGGCTTTCACGTACATTAAACATCAAACAACAAAAACACTAAAAACATACACACAATTCCTTCCTCTGCAGTGAAGCTACAGCAATTCATTGTTTGGAGGGTCCTTGCAGAAGAAGGAATGCTCACAGGGGCTGACTGAAAGCCCTACGGATGGTGCCAGACCCCATCATAGGCAGAGGCTGCAGGCCTGTAAGAACAGAAATCGGCTTCACTCAGTTGATGCTGGCTTCCTGAATCTTTTCAGCACAGTGCTTCCCAGAGTGTGACGCCACTGGGCTTCTGTTCTAGGAAGTATTCCCAGCCTCAGCCACACAGATAAATGTCTCCGACTCGGCCTCTTCCTTTTCCTGTGTGGAGGAGAGTCTCGGGCACATCAGAGCCTAGAACTCGCTTCTGTTAGTGCCAAGTGACTCCTCACTGGATAGTCGAGGCCGCAAGGCCCCTGAAATAACAGTTTCCCAAGACTAAGGAGCCTCCAAACAGATGCTCACCTGTGTAGCAGCTGATTTCTTAAAACCGTGAGAGGGTGGCATCTCATACCATCTTTCTCAGGTTACTCATTAAAGGGAGCCCTTGGAATTCAGCTGCCTTCAGTTTCTGCTATTCCCTGCTGACTCGTGACATTCTCTTCTATGCGTCTGTTTGTCCGCCACAGCTTATGAGCGCGGAGTCCAAAACCAAACTATTGGATTTAATTTCTCAGCTCTGCTTCCTATTGGCTGCACAACTCTGGGTAAGGTATTTGTCAGGATTGAATAAAATAATGTATATGAAGAACTTAACTCGGTGCCTTGTCCGTAACAAGCAGTCAATCGATGTTGTTTCTTAAATTATTAGTAAGGGGCAGATACCTGACTGAAACTGCCATTAAAGAAGGCATCGTTGGCTTAAGTAACTGAAAAGTTTAGAGACCAGATGGTATCAGGGCTCAGTTTCTTCATTGCTTGTCCCTGCTTTACAAATATTAAATTTTGACATAAACTCTGTATCTCCGTTTCTTAGTCTGTAAAATGGGATAATACTAATAAATCTACTTCATAGGATTATTGTAAAAATTCAGTGAGTTCATGCATATGCAGTGCCTCCCACAGGGCTTGGCACTAGTGTGTTAGCTATTATAATTATTTTTGTTGCTGTTATTTGAATATGCAGCATCTTTTCTCCCTGTGCTTTCCCTTTACGTCTTGACCTCCCGTCTCCCTTCTGCTTCTACCTTCAACTGCTTTTTTTCTCCTTCCTATGTCCCTTCCATACCTATTCTATTTACCCTGCTCCATGAGTTATTGTCACCCTTCGCCCACCCTGCCAGTTCCAAGGCCTCTGATCTAAGGAGAGGTTATGGCAGGCAAGGTTTCTGATCGGGTATGGGCAAGCAAAATTAAAGGGGAAGCCCTAGATAGCACAGAGTAGATATGAACACTTCCATTGAATGCACTGATGTTTCGCCCTTCCATTAGCCATTCCCTCTCCCTTAAACTGCTTCATGCACTCTTTGATGATAAAGATTTATCAGACACTGTCTCTAAGTATCTCTAAGACACTGCTACTCTCCTGTTCCTCTCTCGGGAAGCCAGTGGCCTCCCGCACTTCCTTGCCGACCCTGGACTTTGTCTGGGCATCCCTCAGTTAGTTCTGCCTGGGCCCTAAACTACAAACCATCCCCTTCCTATCCCTCAAAAAAATGCCCATTTTATGTACTGTACCTTTAGGCCCCCAATCTCATCCAGGTGACAATGGGTCAACCAAATAAACGAATACCATATAGCATGTCGTCCTTCTCTGGGAATAGAATGCACCTGTCACTAGAAGACCCTCGAGAAACTACTATAATGGGACTTTCACTCTGACAGTCCAAGGGAAAACAATCTGTGGGCAAGAAGTTCCTTCTCAAGTCACATTCTGCGAGTGGTTTTGGCAGCCTGCAGAAAGGTTAATTTTGAAGAGTCTATGCATTGCGATCCTACTGGCCACTCCCACACTTCCCCAAAGTCCTTCTCCATTCTTCCTGTCCTAAAAACAAAATGTTACTGAACTTGGGTTTCAAACTCCAGGGAATATGTGGCTGGCCCCATCCACGTCAAAGCAGCAAAGATCCTTCCTTTCCTGGGAGCCATTCATTCATCTTTCCCTGGAGAGAGAATTCCCAGGAACAAACCCTCCATAGAAATCATCCTGGAGCTCTTAATCATTTTGCCTTTGCTATTTTGCAGGGCAGAGATCTTCAAAGCTTGTTTTTGGGTTATAAGAAGTCCTTTGTGCGGACCGGTCAACGAGTAGGATGAGGTTGGGGGCTGTATGGGAATAAAAGTAGGGAGGCCATTGTACTGCCGTCCATAGCTGGAACCTATTCTGCAGCCCTTCGTCAAAAGCAATTTGCAGTACATACAGGCACAAATCCAATTAAAAAGCAGAAAGGGATTTGCATGCATAAAATAACTCCGATGTGCGGTTTAAAAAAATGACCCTGATAGCTAAAATTCAAAGGCCTTTCTTTGTGAAGGTCCATATCTGGAGCGGGTTAGCTGATGTTTGAGTCTCTGCCCCAAAGTATCTGAAAGATTAGATGAAATTACATTCTCAAAGCTCAGGGCGGCTTGGTGGCAAGGAACAAAATAAAACCTGACACACACATCTAGACGCTAGTTTCTGTAATTTACCCCAGTGAAGAAGCTCCATTCTTTGAATTCTGGATAGCCTGAGGCAAAAGCCAGATGTCAAAGCACATGGCACAGTGTTTGGCACCTAGTAGGTGCCCAGTGAGTATTCGTTGAACGAAATGAGTGGCCAAAGCTCTCCTTCGGTCTTTGGCAGGCACTGTTTGTTGTCTCCCCAAGATCAATTTCCCTCTTCTTTGCTAACATAATCCTGGTTTTGTTTAAGGTGGCAATGTGCCCAGCTAAATACTCTCTTTCCCAGTCTCCCTTGCAACTGGTGTTGAGTGGGTGGGGCATGTATATAGTGCTAGCCAAGGAGATGTAAATGGAAGCCTATTGGGGAAACTGGCAAAGATTTTGTTTTCCCAATAAAAGGTGATAGATGTGATTGGTACTGCCCTTTCTTCATCTTCCTGCCTCCTGGGAGCACTGATGTCTCAGCCATCTTGTGACCATGAGGTAACAACCATGAAGGTGAAAGCCAGCATGCTAAGGATGGTGAAACACAGAGGAAGAACTTAGTTCTTTGATGGCATCCTCAAACATGGGATTCAGTGCCTACGACTACCTACTTGGAGGATTCTGGCACATATTTTGAAAAGCCCTATTTGTTTAAGCTGCTGCTAGTCAGGATTTTGCTATTTGTAGCCTCACACGATCCTAATAGATACATATCTCCCTGCCAGCGGGTTTCCAGGACCTTAAAGTTGGCTCCTGGGTATTCAGCGTGTCTCACTAGGGCACTTTGCTCAAGTCAGCCTGCTGTGCCAAAGCAATGCATCGACTCTTCAAAAGTAACGTTTCTGCAGGCTGGCAAAACTATCCACAGAATGTGATTTGAGAAAAGTTTCAGGTCTTTCCTGACCTCCATCCACCACCACCAATAAAACCAAAGCATAACTTGTTCTGTGTCGTACTTCCTCAGGGCCTGGTGAAGTGATACCGGCTAATGAATAAATGCCTGTGTGTGAAAGCTTTGACCCATAGAAGAGTTCTGCGTACTGATAGCCTCCAAGGGTGGCTCCTTCCATTCCAACAACTGGGTTTTGATAGCTGTGGCAAGGGCATCAAAGGACACGTTTTTAGCCAAAGAAAGATTTTGGGTGCCCATCAATGCCATGTTGGAAGTAGTCACCTTCAAAAGGTCTGGCTCTATTTGGAACTATTGTAGGGATGACTTTTTATTTCTTTCACAGATTTTATTTAGTTGCCAGTAACATTTGCATGATCCCGAAAAGTAATGCAAAAAGAAAAGAAAAGAAAAAAAAAAAGCACTGGATAGGATCCTGTGCAGAATTGTAAAAGTTACTGTGCTGTATAAATTGAGAACATGATTATGATGTCTAATGCAAACACATTTTTTCAGATTCTCTCTCTCTCACAAACACACACCCTTGAAGAGAGAGAGCAAGAGAGACAGAATTTAGAAGCTCATTAAAGCTGAGCATTGATGAATTGCACGTGCTGGGCACCCCTCCCATGCAGAAGGCTCACTTGTTTGGTTCTCTCTCCGTGTTCTAGCAGTCTATGCCCCCGCGGCGTTTTTCGACCTTCATTAGTTAATCCACTGTGTGTGGCATTATATTGAGGAGCCCATGATGAAAATAAACAAAAGTTATACAGTGACTCGCCAGGAGACACAAAACATATACTCACTCTAACTGGACAGTGAACCAAAAAGCAAAAACGCTGGCAGACTTATAGTTGCCACAGCAAGGGAAAGGATTGCATTTCATCCTCAGACGTCCAAGATCTTCCCCACTCTTGAAAGACAGGAAAAGGAGCATGCCAAGTAATGAGCTGACAATATTTCAGTGCCATGGCAGGAGAGTTCCAACCCTTGTGACTATCTTTCTAATCAATGCTGCTCTCAGGTACTTTCCTCACTACCTTTTTTCCCTCTGCTCTCTCTCTTTTTCTCTTGTATCTTAGTGCATCATTTCAATATAAGCTATGGCATTTCTCAGAACATTAAAAAGACTAAAGTCAGTATGGAATATAAATAGCTTTGAAACATCTCCAGAATGTGTCATAAAGAAGCAGGGAGATAAAAATTTAAAGAGAGAGAAGGTATAAACATAAAATAAAATAAAAGCATCTTAAAAAAACCAAATCTTTTCCTCACTGGGTGGAATTTGTCAGGGACTTAGGTGTGTGTGCTTTAAGCAACCTGAGAAATGTTCTAGGCAAATGGAATCATATTGTTTTTGGGGGGGTAGGGTGGGGAGGGAGGTGGCGGTATCATGTGGAAGGGTGAAGGAGGAGGGGGGAGACTGGTGTCTCTCCTGGTCTCCTGAGGTTTCTTGTGGGACATGTAGATTCACAAAAGGGGGAGTGGTGGTCCATTAAGAGAAAAGAGACTTTCTTAAGGCCCTTGACTAAACTTAACATTTGGTAAATCCTCCCCTAGGGGCTCTCCAATTTATTGTGTACCAGAAACATCAATAACTTGAAGCACTTAAGCACCTGAAGCACACACATTCCCATCTCACTTCTGGAAATTCTGACTCACTAGGTTTACAGTGAGTACATTTTCATTCTTAATAAATACTCCGGGTAAGTCTGCCACTGCTCATTTGGGGAATTAGACCCTGAGAAGCCCTGCCTTCTGACGTGAGGAGACAGACCATTCCTTCCACCACTTCCTTCGAGACTCCAAAGCAGGGGGCTCTTCTATTTCTAGAGAAACCAGGGCATGAAAGAAGCAAATGTTTCCATTAAAAGTGGTGCTAGCCAGGGCATTTGTGGTAAGAAAATGGCATTGTTTTTCACCGGTCAGAAAGATGTCTTTCTGTGACGTAGGTTCAAGGATGCATAACCCTGTGTGGGCAGGTACAGGGAAGAGGGGAACATGGAGAAGACAATAGAACATGACAGCTATTTTTGTTTTCTTTTGTTTTAATTTTCTTTCACACGTATATTCTGAAATGTCTCTTATTTTTTTTTAAAGATTTATTTATTTATTTGAGAGAGAGAGAGAGCAGTGGGGAGGGGCAGAGGAAGAGAGAGAGAGAGACTTTCAAGCGGACTGCACGCTGAGTGCAGAGCCCAACGTAGGGCTCCATCTTATGACCCTGAGATCACAACCCTGATATCCTGACCTGAGCCAAAATCAAAAGTCGGGCGCTTACTGGATGAGCCACCCAGGTGTCCCAGTAAGCATCATTTTAAATCTTACGGCAGTCTTAGGGTTTAAAAGAGATATATCAGGGGCGCCTGGGTGGCTCAGTTGGTTAAGTGCCTGACTCTTCATTTCAGCTGGGGTTGTGATCTCAGGGTCATATCGAGCCCCACATTGGGCTCCACACTCAGTGGGGAGTTTGCTTGAGATTCTTTCTCCCTTGCTGTCTCCCTCTATCCCGACCCCCATTTGCACACTTGCGTGTGCTCTCTCTCCCTAAAATAAATAAATAAATCTTTAAAAAATAAGTAAATAAAATGATACCTAGGCTAGTGGTTTAAAAAGTATGACCCTGGAACTAGCAGCATCAATATCACCTGGGAACTTATTAAATATGCAGATTCTTGGCCTCCATCTGGGGCTGGGGCCCAGGAATTAGTGTTTAAAAAAAGCCCTTCAGATGATTCTAATGCAAGCTAGAATTTGAGAACCATTGACTTAGCAACAAGCTACCTTATAAACTCCCCAAGGCAAAAGTCTGAGTCTCTTGATCTCGTAACATGGGGTATGGTGCCCATCACAGGAGCATGATCATGAAATTGTTGCTCTAAGCAGCTGCCACTCTCTAGTATAATAATTCCTTCATTTTCAGTAATAAAATTAAAATGATATCAGTGGATCTTAATAATAATCTTATGAGGTTGATAGGCAGGCAATATATATATATATATATACACACACACACATATATATACACACACACACACACATATATATATATATATATATATATATATATATATATATATATATATATATATTTGAGTCTCATCTCTGGAAATTCTGATTCAGTATGTGTGGAATGGAACTGGGGAAACTGTATTTGTAACAAACTTCTGGGGCATTCCGATGAAAAGTGAGCTTTGATAAGCACCATAGGAGAAAAAATTTGTGTTGCCAGGTTTAGGTTACCATAGCAACCAAGCTGAACCTCAGGACCCACTTCTTATTTATTTATTTAAATCGTGTTTTATTTTTTCAGCGTTCCAAGATTTATTGTTCATGCACCACACGCAGTGCTCCATGCAATACATGCCCTTCCTAATACCCACCACCAGGCTTGCCCATATCCCCACCCCTTCCCCTCCAAAACCCTCAGTTTGTTTCTCAGAGTCCACAGTCTCTCATGCTTCATCTCTCCCTCCAATTTCCCCCAATTCACTTTTCCTTTCCTTCTCCTAATGTCCTCCATGTTACTCCTTATGCTCCACAAGTAAGTAGAACCATATGATAATTGACTTTCTCTGCTTGACTTATTTCACTCAGCATAATCTCCTCTAGTCCCATCCATGTTGATGCAAAGTTGGGTATTCATCCTTTCTGATGGCTGAGTAATAGTCATACAATAGTAATAATTGTATGTATGGATCATATCTTCTTTATCCATTTGTCTGTTGAAGGGCATCTTGGCTCTTTCCACAGTTTGGCAATTGTGGCCATTGCTGCTATGAACATTGGGGTACATGTGGCCCTTATTTTCACTACATCTGTATCTTTGGGGTAAATACCCAGTAGTGCAATTGCAGGGTCATAGGCTAGCTCTATTTTTAAGTTTTTGAGGAATCTCCACACTGTTTTCTGAAATGGTTGCACTAACTTGCATTCCCACCAACAGTGTAAGAGGGTTCCCCTTCTCAGGACCCATTTCTCCAAAATGGGACCATGACACCTGCTCTACCAACTTCATAAGATTAAAGATCAATTGAGATGATTTATTTTTATTACTTAAAAAACATACAAGAAATCTCAGATCACATTTCTCCCTTTGTTTCAAATATTAGCATTTTCTGAGAGCCTTTCCCCTAAGGTGATGAACAAGACAAGAATGTCCACTGTCATTATTACTATTTAGCATAGTACTAGAAGACCTAGCCTCAGCAGAGAGCAAAAAGAAATAAAAGGCATCCAAACTGGCAGGGAAGAAGTTAAACTTTCACTATTAGCAGATTACATGATACTCTACGAAGAAAACCCAAAAGACTCCACCAAAAAATTACTAGAACTAATACATGAATTCAGCAAAGTTGCAGGATATAAAATCAATCTTCAGAAATCTGTTGCATTTCTATATGCCAATAATGAAGCAGCAGAAAAAGAAATCAAAGAATCAATCCTATTTGCAATTGCACCAAAAACCATAAGATACCAAGGAACAAACTTAACTAAAGAGGCAAAAAAACTGTACTCTGAAAACTATAGAACACTTATGAAAGAAATTAAAGAGGACACAAAGAAACAAAAAAGCATCCCATGTTCATGGTTTAGAAGAACCAACATTGTTAAAATGTCTATACTACCAAAAGCAATCTATACATATAATGTACTCTTTATCAAAATATCACCAGCATTTTTCACAGAGCTAGAACAAACAATCCTAAAATTGGTATGGAACCACCAAAGACCCCAAATAGCCAAAACAATCCTGAAAAAGCAAAGGAAAGATGGAGGCATCACAATTCCAGACTTCGAGCTCTATTACAAAGCTGTAGTCATCAAGACAGTATGGTACTGGCACAAAAACAGACACATAGATCAATGGAACAGAATAGAGAGCCCAGAAATGGAGCCTCAACTCCATGGTCAACTAATCTTTGACAAAGCAGGAAAGAATACCCTAGGGAATAAAGAGTCTCTTCAACAAATGGTGTTGGGAAAATTGGACAGTGACATGCAGAAGAATGAAACTGGACCACTTTTTTATGCCATACACCCAAATAAATTCAAAATGGACCAAAGATCTAAATGTGAGGCAGGAAACCATCAAAATCCTGGAGGAGAACACAGACTGCAACCTCTTTGACCTCAGCCGTGCAACTTCTTACTAGACATGTCTCCAAAAGGAAGGAAAATAAAAGCAAAACTGAACTATTAGGACTTCATCAAGATAAAAAAGATTCTGCACAGCAAAGGAAACAGTCAACAACATTAAAAGACAGCCTACAGAATGGGAGAAGATATTTGCAAGTGACATGTCTGATAAAGGGTTAGCATCCAAAGTCTATAAAGAACTTATCAAACTCAACACCCAAACCCAAGTAATCCAGTTAAGAAATGGGAAGGATACATGAATAGGCAATTTTCCAAGGAAGACAGCCAGATGGCTAACAGCCACATTAAAAGATGCTCAACATCACTCATTATCAGGGAAATACAAATTAAAACCATGATGAGATACAACCTCACACCTATCAGAATGGCTAAAACAAAAACAAAGAAACATTAGCATTCTCTGGCTACTCAGCAGTTCAGCAGTATATCTTGGGAAACACCAAAACCTTACTGAAAAAAACTCATCCCCTCCAGACAGCGATGCCACAGGCAAGTGTCCTCAACACAAGGATGTAAATGAGCATTTAGTACACCGAGATCATATTATGCAAAATGAACAGTTCTCAGCTGGGGAGCTTGAGGACACTATTATCATGACAACTGCTATGACATTAGCCATGACTTTCACCTAAGCTATTCTGAGTGCTACAAAAGTTGAGCACACACTCAGTTATTTCTCTGACTCTGGTGGGATTAGCTGAACCCAGTGTGGCCTGCGTGGGGAGGAAGTCAACACAAATGCAGGAAAATTAGAATCACCGTGGGTATCACAGTGGGTTTTCTTGTGAAAGGGCATGAGACTGAGACTCCAGACACCTGGTGTGGTCTCGGTCTTGGGCAAGCCCCTTAGTATCTCCAGACCTCAGTTTAAGTGAGGAATCTCCCTTGCAAGAGTGTAATAAAGATCAAATAAGATCTAGGCATGACAATGTATGGACAAGTTGAAGGTATTGTCACATTAAATTTTAACCAGAACCATCACTCAACAGGACTGTTCTCTTCCTATGCCTTTGATTTAAGAGACAATAGACAATCAATCTCTGACACTGGAGATGCCACCCAAGTTGTGTCCTGGGTTCAGTCTCTGTCAGTGCTGTATCTATCTGTCTTCATTTCTCCCCCTGGACATTGAGAATGCATAATTGAGAACTCCAAAGCCCTGCCAGAGCCTCACACACTGAAGATTGAGTGGTATTTTCAAGGCAGGGACACGAAACCAGACATTTTAGAAGATTTGCCCAAAATAGACCAAACTAAGTGGGTTCTTTCAATATTCTTCTAATTTTAGCTCAACAGTTTGTCAGAAGATTCTGCTAATTAGAACAGTCCATTCCATGAGAATTTTGATTAACTAATCCTCAGCTTCCTTATTTGTAAAAATAAAAAAAAAAGTGAGTTATTTAATTTGGCTTTCTGCCGTAGAACTGGTTCAACAGCCCGACCCTAAAGCACCACAAAGATGAAATGTTTTCTGTAGAGTTTATGGGCAACAGCTGAACAAGAAATAAGGTGAGACTAATGGAAAGAAGAAGCATCTGTATGACCTGTTTGGGGTTTGGTGTCCAAAACCTTGGAGCTTTTTTTCCAGATTCACTCAGGAGTGTGGCTGTGATTGATTAAGTGACACAGTGATGATTGGTTTGCCCTGGGAGCCCTTTCTGGAGCTATGATACTCGTTTGTGAAGTGAGAGCTACTGATCTCCATTTGTTTCTTTTTCTCTGGTTGGAGAGAGTTACAAACACCCACAGTCTTGCAAATTTTGTCCTATGCATTTGGGAATGGGGTGCCTTGATCCATCAAATATTCTAGTTTAATAAGATACTTCCCTATTCACCCTTTAGGGATTTCTGATTTTCAAAGAGTGAATATAAAGCAAAATATCATTAATAATATCACATCGGGTTGAGCATAATTTTATCTTTCTTTGGTAATTGAAGGAGGTACTTCAAGGCCTTGAAGGGTTCCTGAGCTATGAGGTGGAACGTCAAGTTTCCTTGTGTTTTGTTGATGTGCAGAAGGGCTGGCTAACCGAGAGGTCTTTGGAGCATTGAAGTGCTGGGAAATGAGCCTTTGCTGTGTTATTCTGCTGGGGCACAACAGGATGCTCTCTGCATTAGTTAGAATATTCCCCTTCCATTTCCCTCTGCCTCTGCCAGCTCCTCTCAACCCTCTTCACCTTGCATTCCCCTGTTCTCCCATCTGTCTGCTATTTCTTTTTTTAATTTTAATTCCAGTATAGTTAACATACAGTGTTATATATTTTTTTCTGTTCTAAAATGTACCTTTTTAATGAAGTTTTTCTTTTAATTCCAGTAGCGTTAACATACAGGTTATATTAGTTTCAGGTGTACAATAGTGATTTGACAATTCTACACATCACTTAGTGCTCATCATGATAAATGTACTCTTACTTCCCTTCACCTGTTTCACTCAGCCCCCACCCAACTCCCCTATTGTGAAAATTCTATTTCCTTGAAATAAAGCAATTTTGTGTCGTAGGAGAAACGTTTGAACCAACAGCCAAACTCTAAATCCATTGCCACTCTATAATGACTCGTCAACGACTCTGTAATGACAATAAAGACACATGGTATTACAGTCCTGGGCTGGAGGTTCTGGGTGCATCTGTCACTTAGTGGGGAGTGACTCTGCCAAGAAGCCAACAGGGACCCTACACTCTCGTCAAAGAGGCTGTCCTAGAGTTGGAAATCTGGGCTGTCCGTGATGGCTGCCACACTGACTGCTTGTGAAGCCTGCAGCCTGCTGTGAGGACCCGGGTAAGTATTTCATCCAAACTGACTTCTAATCTTCCTACTGTGGGTCAGGGCTTGAAGTTCAAATCTGGAAGGGACCTCAGTGGGCATGTAGTTCCATGATTTTCAACCCTAGCTACTCCCTAGAATCACAAGGGCGAGTTTAAAGTCCAGGTCCTCCTCCAGATTGTTAGCTCACTGTCCTCATTATCCTACGTGATTGTCACATGTATCTGGAGAGTAGGTATTATTGGCTCTAGTTACAGAGAGGCAAACAGAAGCTCAATGATGTTAAGTGGCAGTGCCCAATATTACACAGCTAATTAAGTAGCAGAGCTGTGATTTGAGCACAGGTCCTTGACTCCATTTTGAATGTGAGATTTGTCTCTTTTTTGTAAACATTGGAACACTTCTTGTCACTGGGGTGGGGGGGGTACCCAGTCCACTGGGTGGCATGCTCTGCAGACCTCTTTGGTTATTTTCTCAGACTTCCTCAAAGAGGTGAGTTTAATTCAGGTCTCAACCTGCACTGGCTCTATCCATCTTTCGGAGGATATCCATCGACTCTGCAGGATGACGTCTCACTTCCATGGTGTGGTACAGCGGGCCCTTCATTCTCAGGCTCCTGCTCCTTTCTCCAGCTTCATTTCCCCCTCCCCTCATTTTCTGCCTTTGTGCTAAAAAGTTGGTAGGAACTAGACTGCAGAACACTTTAAATGCCAAGCTGAGGAGTTCAAAGTTTAGCCTCTAGAGAAGGGCTGTCCAGTAGAACTTTCCACTGTTCGGGAAATGGTCTCTATTTGTGCTGTGCAGTATGGTAGCCACTACCTGCATGTGGCTTTTGAGCACTTGAAATATGGCTGGTGGGACTGAGGAACGGCATTTTAAGTTTCATTTAGTTGTAATCAATGTAAGTTGCATTTAAATAGCCACAGGTGTCTAGTAGTTTCCATACTGGACAGAACATATCAAGTTCTCCTAGGGAAGAACACAATAATGACACAGTTGAGGAAATGTACTGTGACAGCAGTATGTCAGCTGTTGTTAAGGGGATCACATAAAGACTAGGAGCATGGACACGAACAGTAGAATGCTTGGGTTCAAATTCCACATGTGTCACTTACTAGCTGTGTCACCTTAAGAATATCACTGAAGCTCTCCGAACCTCAGGATCCTTGCTTGCAAAATGGAAACTATCATAGTGCCTACACGAGGGAGCACTACACTATGAAATGAGATAAAGTCCATGTACCATTTCAGCACAGTGCCTGGCCCACAGTAGGCACACCTCAGCAGAATTTTAGAATCTTTATCTGCTCATGGCTGAGTTCAGGGGAAAGAGGAAGGGCTCCCGTGTTGGCCAGCTGTTTTACAGGACTCAGCTGAGTCTCTGTCAATTAAAGAATGTAATATATGGAAAATCATCATCTCACTATGGGAATTTATGAAGAGGATGGAAAAAGTGCTCCTAAGGCATAGGAATAGGTGGTGGGGAGAGGGAACCGAGTGGTAGTTTTCCAAGTGAACTTCAAAAGCAGGGAACCAGAAGGTTCAGGAAGTAAAAACAAAACCAAAAACAAAAACAAAAAAACACTAGAAGAACAAGAATGTAAGGGAAAAATCATTGCATAGACCAACATCATGAAGCTTTTCCTCTATGTTTTCTTCTAGGAGTTTCACAGTTTGGGATCTTACATTTAATTAAATCTTTAATCCATTTTGAGTTGATTTTTATGTATGGTGCAAAATAAGGGCCCCACTTCAGTCTTCTGCATGTGGATATCTAGTTTTTTTCAACATAATTTGTTGAAGAAACTATCCTCTCCCCATTGTGTGTTCTTGGCACCCTTGTCGAAGATCAGTTGACTATATGTACCTGGGTTTATTTCTGGGCTCTCTATTCTGTTCCATTGGTCTATATGTCTGTTTTTATGCCAGTACTATACTCGTTTTACTTACTATAGCTTTGTAATATATTTTGAAATCAAGAGTGTAGTGACTCCAGCTTTGTTCTTCTTTCTCAAGATTGCTTTGACTATCTCAAGGCTTTTGTTGTTCCATATGATTTTTAGGAGATTTTTCTATTTCAGAAAAAAAAAAAAGGGTTGATATGGATTGCACTGAATCTGTAAATCCTAAGCGATGATTTCTTGGATATGACACTGAAAGCACTAAGGGGGACTACATCAAACTAAAAAAACTTCTTCCCAGCAAAGGAAACAATCAATAGAGTGAAAAGACAATCCACAGGAGGAGAGAAAATATTTGTAAACCATTTATCTGATAAGAGGTTAATATCCAATATGTACAAGAAACTCCTTCAACTCAATAAAAAAGCAATCAAATAACCCAATTTAAAAAATGGGCAGAGAGGGGCACTTGAGTGACTCAGTCAGATGAGCATCCAACTCTTGATTTCAGCTCAGGTCATGATCTCAGGGTTGTGGGATTGAGCCCTGTGTCGGTCTCTGCACTCAATGTGGAGTCTGCTTGAAGATTCTCTCTCTCCTTCCGTCTCTGCACCTCCCCCCTGCCCTCCTACCCCTGCTCACGCTAAACAAACAAACAAACATCTTTTAAAAAATGAGCAGGGGACTTGGATAGATATTTCTCCAAAGAAGATATACAAATGCTCAACAGGGGTATAAAAAGATCCTCAATATCACTAATCCTCGGGAAAATGCAAATCTATGCCACAACGAGATATCAGTTCATACCTTTAGGATGGCTATTATTAAAAAAGCAAAGAAAACAACAACAACAAACGGAAAAGATAAGTACTCATGAGGATGTGGAGCAATTAGCACTCTTGTACACTGTTGGTGGGAATTTAAAAATGGTGATGTTATGGAAAAAAGTATAGAGGTTCAAAAAATTAAAAATAGAACTACCATATGAATTGGCAATCCCACTCGTGGGTACAGATCCAAACAAAGTGAATGCAGGATCTCAGAGATATCTGCACGCCCATGTTCAGTATTATTCACAAGAGTCAAGATACGTAAACAACCTAAATGTCCATCGACAGATGAATGGATAAACAAAATGTGTTCTTACAATGGAACATTATTCAGCCTTTAAAGACAAGGAAATTCTTCCATATGTGACAACATGGATTAACCTTTAGGACATTACACTACGTGAAATTAGCCAGTCTCGGAAGGATGATACTGCATGATCCCACTTACGTAAAGAAATGAAAAGAGTCTAACTCACAGAAGCAGAGTAGAATGGTGGTTGCCAGGGGCTGGAGAGAAGGGGAGATGGGGAGTTGCTGTTCAAGGGTATGAAGTTATACAAGACAAGTAAGTTCTAGAGTTCTGCTGTCTAACACTGTGCCTATAGTTAACGATACCGTATTGTGCACTTCAAATTTTTTTAAGAGGGGAGATCTCATATGAAGTGTTCTTACCTCAATAAAAACAAAATTAAACTAAACAGATCAGAAAAAAAGAAAAAAGAGTGTGGAGGAGAAAAACTGAACCAGTTTAGAATCTCCAGAAAAGCATCCTTGGATAGTGGACGCAATACTGGGTTGGGAGTGAGGAGACTGCTGCTGACCTGCTGTGTGACCTTAAGGAAGTCACGTCCCCTCTCTGGGCCTTTGTCTCTCATTTCTAAAATGAAGATTTAGACTAGCTTTCTGTGTTTCACACACTCAATGTGTGTGTTTGGGGGAAATGGATGCTTTAAGGCTTGCTATCATTATTATCATCACTGTTCTGTCATTATTATTACTACTCAAAAGCTTAATTTCCAGAGTGTGCCTTCCTTTGGCTCTAGTATTGTCTGGGAAATGAACATCTCTACTGTTCATGCCCTAATTTGGTCATTTCCTGAGTTTGAACTTCTTAGTAGGTGCCTTTGTCACTGAACTTGGCCAACCTGCAAGATCCCAGTGCTCCCCCTCCCTTGGGTCCAGTTCAACTTTCATAGTCAGTTCACAAAGCTGCCTGACACTAGCAGAATTTTTAACTCTGCAGTTGTGCAAATTGCTAATTAGGTTTGTAAACATTCTCCACTTCACTACCCTAATATTTTTTGGCCATGGAACTCTTCCTACTGTTACTCCTGGGGTCCGCGCCTGGTGTTTAATTACATTTGGGCAGCCCTGCGGGCTGTGCAGCAGCCTGGCCACGCCCCTCCCGCCTGCCTTGCTGTTTGCTCGCAATATGCCTTCTGAGGCCCAGATCGCCCTCAGAAAACGCAAAGCTTGGCATTTGCCAAAGCTTGTTCCTTTTTCAAAGAGCAGAATAGCACAGCAGATGGCTGTGGGGGGTGGGGGAGGAGTTGGGGATGAGAGGCAAATAGTACTGACTACATTTCCTAAGAAGGCCTAGTGACATTACTTCTATATCATGTACAAGTGACTAAGACCAGTGTCATGATGGGCTTGCTGGGACATGTTTTTTTTTTTTTTCCCATAGCTGCCTTTGCTCGTCCTCCCTCACCAGCTCTCAGCCCTCCGGCACAGTGTCATGTGCTATAAGATCAATCACAACAAAGTGTCACAAGCCAGCAAATGCCCACTTGGCACTGTTTTGATGATAATTCTCAGCAGGCCAGTTCTTATAGTTAAGCTGGGGTTGACAGATTTAACAAACAAAAAAACAGGAAGCCCAGGAGATTTGAATGTAGAATAAACAATGTATAATTGTGACTACATCCAATGCAATATTTGGGACATACTTATACTAAAAAAAATTGTTATCTGAAAATCAGATTTAGCTGGACATCCTGTTTTTTATCTGGCAACTGTAAATTAGGCAGAACATAGATGGTCACCTCGGCAGTGTAAGTTAGAGAACTGCGCAGTTCATTTGCACAATGATATTGCCCTCGCTGGCTTGGCTCATTGCTTGAAGTCTTCGCCATACACAGTGTCCTTCACTTAAGGCATTAGAAGCTTCTAGCGAAACGTGGGTCTGACCCGGGAGGTGTTATACATTGACCCATTAACCAGTACTTACGCCTAGCCCAGGTTCGCTCTACAGGTGAATTCACTGATCAGCTCACGACATTTAGATAAAATGAGCTACAAAACAGGCGAATAGAATGTGGGAGTGAGGAAGATGGGTGGGGTAGGACTAGCTAGACCTAGAGCCAGGGTGGTGCCCAAGAACCCAGAATTAAGTTCACACAAAGAGAGTCATTAATATGGGAGGACTGGAGAGGTGTTGGGTACCGTCCCACACATTCCCAAATACTTGCCCTCCGACAGTCGCAATGCCGGAGAGGTCACCATGAGTCTGCCCTTTGGGTTGCCATTGCTTTCTCTCCGGGCATCCTTCCTAAATGAGAGGCAGCTCTATGTAATGAAAAGAGCCGGGAGCTAAGAGTCAGACCTGAGTTCAAGTCCGAACTCTGCAACTCACTAGCCGTGTAACTTAAGTTGGCCCAGCATGCTGTCCTTTTATTTCTTCATCTCTAAGACGGAGAAAAGCATTCTTGCCTTGGGAGTCTCATAGGATTGTTCGGAAGAGCAAAGAAAACACTGTATGTCTACGTGCATTGGAAATGAGTGCTGACAAAATGCTTTAGTATTAAAATTCATGTCCTCCTGGGAAAGGTAGCACGGTCCTGGTTACTTTGTGTATCACAGAACTGTCCTCCCTCAGCCGGAGAGGTAGACCCTAGGAGTGCCGGCGGTGTCAGTGGTGGTAGCCGCTGTGGGGCCACGGTGGGGAGGAGGAAGTGCCTAGGCAAAGAAAGCTGGGACTACCCCGCCTCCCCACCCCCAAATAAACTGCCAGTTCTAGCATTTTGCCAAGGACTGATCCTATGGCAAGAGCTCAGAGCAGGAAGGCAGGCCTGGAGGGAGGAGGCACAGAAGACTCCCTTGAAATAATGCGGGTGGCATTCACCAGTTCTCAAGGAAGAGCTCCAAGTTTAGGGGGGCAGGTGGCCAGCGGAGGTTTTGAATCTACCAAAGGAAATTATCCTCCCTCTGTGTGCCCAGGATAAAATCTCAGAGCCAGGGAATGTTTGTAAATGGACTCTCTCATTTAAATAAATCCCACTTAAATATTTATCAGATCATGAATATGCATGTTTCTCTCTCTCAGCGCTGGAAAGAGAACGGGCATGTAATTTTTAGATGGCACATAAATAATGTAAGGGGGGAAAAAGAGATCTTTGTTCGGTGTTGACTGTGTATTTACAGCATCTCAAGAGGTCTTGAAATAATGAACTGATTTTTCCCTTTCCTGGTCTAAATGTGCACGTAGAACTTCACCTTTCTTGTCTTTAGGGTGATTTGCACTCATTTGTATCCTCAGGGAAAAAATTTCTGGAAGCAAGAAAATGAGGCTGGTCAAGCTCCAATTAACAGTGAGTTAGTTAGTTAACCATAGCAACCCATACTCTATCCCCCTCCTAACTGGCTATCCCCACCTCAGATTGGGATGGGAGAGGCCCATGGGCAGAGCTGGTTCTGCAGCCCCCAGTTTAGACACCCAGAAGGTAAAGGCCTAGAAGGCACTTCTTAAAAAGCAAATGTCACTGAGGTGTGCAACCATTATCCTCCCCAGCCGCGAGAACCTGGGGCTTGGCTCCAGGCATCTGGCAGAGTTCTAGGGAGAGGGAAGCAAGGCTGATTGTGGTAAGGGGTGTGGGATAGATTGGAACAAGAGCAGGGCCCTAAACTCCCCACGGGAGGAAGGGAGCAACAGACTGAATACCCCTACTTTACCCTTCTGTTTGGTTGAGAACCATCTGTGACTGGAGCCCAGGGCTTGAGCAGGTAAGAGGCGATGTCCCCCTACCCTGCGTTCTCTCTGCTGGCTTCCGTGTCCCTAGCTGTCCTTCCACAGCTGTGCAGGCAGGGCTTTGGGATTAGGCATGATTTGCCTGCTTTCTGTACTTCTCTATCAGTATGAGGAATTGAGAGAGGACTGGCTTATCTTTTTGCCCTAAAGCATCTTTAAAAATAACATCCTTTCCTTGTTAATAAGAGAGCTGGAAGTTCCTGTCAGTGTGGAATAGTAGAACAATCGACTGGGAGTTAGGAAACAGGGCATCTAGAACCAGCTTCAGCACTCACGAGGAGTGTGGCGTTGAGCAAATGGCTTCGCTCTGCCGTGCCTCTACTTATCTGTAAAATGAGGATCATGAGTCTCTCCCTGTAGAACTGTAGTGAGATGAAAGGAGATGGCGAGTTGAAAAGGCTTAGTGCAGAGCCGGGCGCTTGGCAAATGCTCAGTCAAGGGAGGATATTAGTCCAAAGAACTAATTACTCATTAGCTCCCAAACCTCCCCCCTAAAAACTCAAGTCTATTATTGTCAGTAAGGAAATCTTTTGATTATTAAGATCATGCAGCAGACTGGTAGAATGGAAAGGTCATGGGACTGGGTGGTAGGAAACTTGGGCCTGAGTCCTGTTTTCATTACTAGATTAGCTGTGGGACCTTGGACAAGTCACTTCCTTTTAAAGGGAATATAGATTTTTTTTGCATCTGTAAACCGGCAATGATATACCCGCGCTGCCCTCCTCACTGGGTGTCAATGATGACAAATGACATGGGAAAAATGCTTGGAAGTGTAAAATGGCAGGTTTTCTTTTGAGCAATATTAATGAAAATAACTGCTCTTCCATTTCATTCGGTTCGAGTTATGCAATAATTTCGATCTCTCAATGACATTATTAGGTAAGCTCATACAAGCAAATAGTTTATGGACGTATTTCTCTAATTTCAAGTTGGAACATTCAAAAAGGACAAAAGATAGGGGCCAGGAGAGAATCAGATTCACAGAGCTCTAAATAGTTTATCGGTAGCTACTAGGAATTATAAGGTCAGTGAGAAGGTTGCCTTCTTTAAATGCCTTGTCAAACTGAAGGGGAAGCAGTACTTATAGATACAGTGATAAGACATCTAGGATTTTCTGGGGCAGGACACATTTCATGTATCTCTTTTCCTTGAAGTTAGTAACTAAATGAGGTTTCACGTTGATGTATTTGCAAAATTTCGATTATTACCATAGGTGGTAATAACTACCATTTATTGGGTGCATTTCTGTTTATCAGACACGGCTAAGCATTTCCACCATATCTCATTTAGCCTTTGTTAACAGTCCAATTAGGCAGATACTTTAACAATTGCCACTTTACAGATGCTCAGAGAGGTTTTTGCCCAAGGTCATGTAGCTGATCAATGTCAGAACTGGGCCTGAAATCCTTGGGCTTGCCTTGGCAAAACCAGAAGGAAAAGGAAACATATTGTCAGATCGTGTGTCCCGTTTTTGTGTTCAGAAGATATGGCCACTGTACCATGGGCTCTGGAGCGTCTGCTTGGTGGGGACAACCCCTAAGATAAAGTGATGAGGAAGCTGGGGTTTGGAGGAAGACGACTTTAGATTTGTCAGTGAGGGTAGTTGTTCTATCTCATCTGCTCATCTCTAAGGCCACAGAAAGAATCCTTTGCACACTCTCTCCCCCAATGACCAGAAATTTCCCCTACACTCTCTGTTGTTCTTCACTTTCTTTTCACGCCCCTCCTCATGGATGATGCACATAAATACTGGGTCCATCTAGTTCCATGGCCATGGCTGCAGGGAAGAGACTGGAAGGGAACCTGCAAAAAGAACCTGGCCATTCCTCCCTTTC
Source organism: Nasua narica (assembly GCA_028533885.1). NCBI lineage: Eukaryota > Metazoa > Chordata > Mammalia > Carnivora > Procyonidae > Nasua > Nasua narica. The sequence continues at coordinate 79,577,671 of CM052801.1, read as the reverse complement.
CCGAGAGTGGCCGGCTTTAAGCCAAACAAATGTAAGGCCATAAACTGAGCTTTGCTTCACAATTCTAGGATTCCTTATGCATACTATGAATCCAAGAGAGCCTAACATGTGTCAGAAAAGACATATGCTCCACTTTCTGTCAGCTTATTTTTTTTTATTTTTTTATTTTTTTTTTAAGATTTTATTTATTTATTAGAGAGAGAGAGAGACTGAGAATGAGAGGGGAGAAGGTCAGAGGGAGAAGCAGACTTCCCACAGAGCTGGGAGTCCGATATGGGACTCGATCCCGGGACTCCGGGATCATGACCTGGGCTGAAGGCAGTCGCTCAACCAACTGAGCCACCCAGGCGCCCTCTGTCAGCTTATTAAGAAATGAAAATACGGATATATTTTTGGTGGAGCCCCTGGCTTCAAGGTTTTCCAAAGAGGTTGTCAGTTCCCCTTAAGTTGCCTTTAGGCATTTCGATTTGCTTGTGAATGAAGAGAACGCCATTTTCTGTTTTGTTATTCTCCAGAACGTGTGCCCTGTAAAACAACCAAAACGTGCTGGTCCAGCTCTTCTAATCCTTCCCTTCTCTTCAGCAATGGGCCTACCCTTAGCAACAGGTGGAATAGACAGAGGGCTATGAAGTTAAGATTGTAGGAAGCCATCCTCCATCCCTGTTATTGGATGAGGGATCCCCCTCCTCCATCGCCAGTATCGTAATTCCAGGGGCAGGGCTTCCTTCCCGGGGCCTGAGGCTTTCTTCACTTGCTGAAACCACAAGATGTCTGTGTGAGGTTGTGCACCAGTCCTTTTTGCCCCCGTGTCATGTAAATAAGTTTCCTCACTCCTTTCCTAGGAACAGGCTCTGATTCTGATGGAGGAGAACCAAAATTAGCACCATGGAGAGGTGAGTAGGTCATTAAAAGGTACAGAACAGACCACATAGGGCAGCCTAGGATCTTCGCTCTGTGTCTCAGTCCTCACCTCTTCCCTGTGTCCCTAGTAAGAGCCTAATACTGATGGCTGACACTGACAGAATGCTAACTGTGTGCCAGGAACTGGTCTAGGTGCCTTTCTTGGATGCGATCTGCACGACAGTCTTATGAATTAAGTACAAGGATTCTCTCACTCTAAGGGTGAGGAAGCGGACATACAACCCAGAGCCTGGAGCCTGGAGCCATTCCTGCTGGCCACGGTCTGGCCCTGGCGAGTGTGTCATGGGAGCCACTGGTCTGATGAGCATTTGTGGACTCTTCCCATTTAATGCAGTGGCTCGTTGACTTGCTAATAGATGCAAAGAAGGGATAGAACTGGCTGGATCCTCCAGGTAGGTGAGTACACACAGAATGTGGAAAGGTATATGCTCTTTCGGGTTTGTTGGGTAAAGCCTTGCGGACAGCTCTGGAACTCTGTGGGCACAGACGATGAGCCTGTCTTGCATCTTAACCACTTATCTACAGGGTTCTTTGAGCTGTAGGCAATTGCGCAGCCATGCTTAGCATTTGATTTTAGCTTATGTCATTATGCCATTCCTCTTTACTCCTGTGAGATAGGGTGCAAAGTATATTACTGCCATTATGTAGATAAAAGCATTGAGACAGAGTAGAAAAGGCTTAATATGATAAATCTGTGGCTAGCCTTTAGATTTTTGAAATCCCACATTTTAAGTAGAATTACAGATTAGGAGACTTACCAACTCGAAAAAATATGGGGCCAATCCATTTTTCAGAACCCGAAACCTCAGACTTAGGAACTTTAAAGACCTTTCCAGCTTGACATCTAAATTTTTTTTTTTTTTTTTTGTGCTACTATCCAGCACTGTGCTAGATAAAAGTGGCGGGATAAAAAAAAATCACTTAGATAAGCCTTAGTGCTTACTCTTGAAAGTTACCATCTTATTGGCAAGCCATAATACACTTATATTGTTGAAAAAGTCAAAAAATGAAAGACAATGGCTAGTTTTGGCAAATAATATTGTACAGCTTCCTGCTCTCCTGTGTCGAATGGAACCCAGTTATCTCCTCTCAAGGGTTTTCAGGAGGAATACACCTCTACCAAGAGCTTCCCAAGAGAGAAAGCTTTTTCTCAGCCTCTCAGAGGTTTACAATGCTTCTATGTAATAATTCTGTAGTTTGCTTGTTGAAACCTGGAAATTTTATAACAGATGCAATTCTTTTGAATTTCTTCTCTTTTTTTAAGATTTTATTTATTTATTTGACAGAGAAAGAGAGAGACAGCAAGAAAGGGAACACGAGCATGGGGAGTGGGAGAGGGAGAAGCAGGCTTCCCGCCGAGCAAGGAGCCTGATGCAGGGCTAGATCCCAGGACCCTAGGATCATGACCCCAGTCGAAGGCAGACACCTAATGACTGAGCCACCCAGGCACCCCTTCTTTTGACTGTCTTAAGCAATATAAATCCCTACTTCAAATCTCTTTAGCAAAAATTACCAGGCTTACGATGTTTACTGTCGATGGTCTTTGTTCCTGATTTATGTCTGTCAGTCATTATGGTTTCAGGAATAAGGCTGATCATTTTAGGATCAGCAAAGTGTTTTTGGGGGACCTTGACATCACCCTTTTTTCCCCAAGATTCATGGCCCTCCCTCTCTTTTCTTCTGTGTCCCCCTTATCTACTTCTATTTCTCCATACAACTATTTTATATCCTATTCCTGCCAGTTCCTCAAAAGTGTGCTTCCTGTCTTTGGGGGAATTTATAATTGAAAGGACATCGTTAAAGTTCCCTTCCCCTAGGGTATCTCCCTTTATTCCCATGTTCAGCCAAGCCTAAGTAGTATTAGAAACAAGAAGGAAAATCTGTTATAAAAAGGCACTATTCCATGCCCACAGAAATGCCTTTTGGCTTGTCTGTGTCGGGCTCGCTTCATCTTGTATGGATAACTGAGAACTGACTGCATTGACTCTCAGGTCACCTCTTATCCTTGTCACATTGTCTACACAGACATTTTGAAATCATTTGCTTTATTTGCTTTTTCACTGGGAGCCATGGAAATTAATGTCATGCTCCTCTTGTCTTTAGAGGATTCATGTGGATCTCTAAATACCATGGGTTGGTATAAAATAGTACAGTATCTCTACCCTAGCTCTTGAGATTCCTCAAATGTTAATGACTTGTGTATTGGCTGAGACTCAGGAACCATCTACTGCCCTGGAGGGTAGTCCTTCAGCCAGAGACCTATAACTGAAGTTCCCAGCACTAAAATGTTCGTTCTGCTTCCAAGCCGATTTGACCAGGAAGGTGATATCTTTAAAGCACTTTTGTTTTTAAAGGAAGATGATATCTTTGGTGAAGAAGTTGGGTCACAGAGGGACTCAAAATGAGTATTAACTCAATGTATAAGAGGGAGGTGGGTAACGTCTAATGTATGACCTGAGGAGACACAGTCTAGCCAAATCCCTCTTCACCAGCTCCTCAAGGCCCCTCAAATCTCCCCTTTTGTTTTCTGTGAAGGTCCTGTTATTCACTCATTCATTTGTTCAATTTATAAATAGTAATAATCATCTAGGTACTATATTATACTCAGCACTTAGCATAGTGCTAGCAAAGATGAGTAGGACAACAATCTTCAATAAGTTCACAGTTTTGAGGAGGATAAAGGCACAAACAGATAATAATACTATCGTATGATCAGATCTATGCTAGAGGCATATACAAAGTACTATGAGGACACAGGACCGGCAACCTGGGACACCTAGGCCTGGGGAAGTGAATATTTGAGCAGAGTTTTGAAGGACACAACACTTAGCAGATAGAGTGTGTGTGTGTGAAGGTGGGGGGAGCGGCAGAAGGGGTTGAGTGCCGGAAAGTTAGAACAGTATATGCAAAAGCCTGGAGGCAAAAAAAGCAAAGGATAGCACCTGTGGCCTATTGAAAGTAGCATAGTTCCAGGTGGCTAGAGTGCAGAGTGCTAGCGGGTAAGAAATGGGAGGAGATGAGGCTAGGAAAACGGGTTGGAGTCAGACCATGTAGGGCTTTTGGTGCCCTGGTGAGAAGCTAGCATGCAATTCGAGGAGTCACGGGCCAGCACTGAAAGCCTTTAGGCAGGTGAGCAACGGGAAGGGAAGAGTGCAACCTGGTGGCAGCGGAGGGGGTGAGATGGCTCTCCCGGCCCATTAGGCGGATGGTGCCGGAGGTGATGGCAGACTGCACTTGAGTCAGTGGTGGTGGGAATGCAGAAGAATGTCTTGTTGGTAAGTGTGAGGAACAGGGGCACCTGGGTGGCTCAGTGGGCTAAAGCCTCAGCTTTCAGCTCAGGTCATGATCTCAGGATCCTGGGATCGAGCCCCGCATCGGGCTCTCTGCTCAGCAGGGAGCCTGCTTACCCCCCGCCTCTCTGCCTGCTTGTGATCTCTCTCTCTCTGTCAAATAAATAAATAAGATCTTAAAAAAAAAAAAAAGTGTGAGGAACACTGAAGGGGGAAGATTCAAGGATGGAGTTTTTGCCTCGAGAAGCCAGGCAGTGCCATTTGTGGGGCCTGGAAACACTGGTGGAGAGAATTTTATAGGAAGATGATAAATTCAGAGAATTCAGCATGTTGAGTTTGAGGTCCCAGTGGGGCATCAAGATAAAGGTTTTAGGGGGAGATGAGACATGCAGATCTAGACTTGGGGAAATCCTCTGGAAAGCCTATGTGAAACTGTAACTGTCTTGCCTAGTGAAGCTTTCTGAATCTTCACAGAGTTTGGATATAGGCAAGAAACAAAGCTGCATTATTATCCTAAATCCGTATCATTTTTGCCAGGAATGCACTCATTTCACAGAAACCTTGAGACTAGAAAGGGCTGTGTGGGGCTATGGTTTAAGAAATTAAAGGGTGCTGGCAGTAAAGGCCTTAGGTAAGGGGAGAGGGGAATGCTGAAAATTCCAGCAAACCTCCTTAGAAGAAAACCTATGAGATCTATCATGAAGGTTTTTAAGAGCTACCGGACATCCTACTCTACCAATGTGGCCTTGTTTCTTTTTCTCCTCTGCCCAGCAGAATCCGGGAAAGGTTAAGGGCTGGGCTCTAAAGAGTAAACAAGAGGCAAGTGTGAGCAGGCCGAAGGTGTGTGGCCAATTTCCAAATGTGATGTGGGCGAATATTTAGGGCTCTGTAACCCTCCCTAAGAGTGGTCATTTGAAAAGGAGTTCTGGTTTCGTTATGGGGAAAAGAAGAGAAAGAAATGGAAGTGCTATGACAGCCCACAGAATTTTGGAACCTAAAACAATCGCTGTAGATTCTACTTACTTATTTACATGTCTTTGTTCCCCTTTGAAACTGTGAGCTGCTTAAGGGTAGGCACTCTGTTCCATTTGCTTCTATAACCCTAGTAATGCCCTTGACACACAACTGCAATTGTTGGTTGAAGAATGATTGAGTTCACTCTCTCATTTTGCAGATGTGGGATCTGAGGACCAGAAAGGCTCTGTGACTTGCCCAGGATCACACATGCTACTTAGTGGCAGAGTTAGGCATGGGACTAATTTGGGTTCGATGGTGGTTTTCTTCAGCATCCTTAGCTGGGCCAATCACCTTGCACAATAGGGTGTCTTTCTTGCTGCAGTTGGAGACTCTGATCCCGTGAGAGTAGACAGAATGGTCCTAAAGAACGTTTCCCTATTTCTCAGCATTCCTCTACACTTCCTAGATGCATAGTGGACTCGATAATCTTGAGATTACCTTTAAAAACCCTCCCTCACACAGCACTCTGTGTGACCATTTGCCTACGAGAAAGCAAGTATGGGCCCTGAAGTCTGCTGTGCAGTTTGTGGTGACCTCAGTTCCGAGAAATCTCCAAACATCTCTTTCCCTTAATAACTGACTGTGGGTCTGTCATCCATGAATTCACCTAAGCTTTTATTGGGGGGAAGGAGAATCTATTTTTATTTTCAGGCTAATCCACCACTTGGTGTAATGAGTTCCATATGTTTCTTCCATTTTCTACCTGCTGTGAGAAGTAGGGCTTCCTTTACTTGTCCTAAACTCACCTCTATGGGCTATATGCTGGTAACACACACACACACACACACACACACACACACACACACACTGTTTCTCTCTCTCTCTCTCTCGCACATACTATCACACACATGATTTAGGAGAGCAAATGACCCCACTATTAATTGTCATCTTTGTTTACAGGAATTGGAAATAAATGCACCCTCTAAAAGTTCCGTGTGGCCCAGGAACATAACCTGTCAGCCTCCTCGCCTGACATGATCTTAATTAGCCTCTGTTGTACTGCCGAGAAAGCCCGCTGAGGCAGTTAGCACCAGAGAACTCATCAGACCGTTTGTGGAGTCGACAAAGCAGGATAGCAGCCGACACTGGCAACTTACTGACAGGAAAGGATCCAGGAAGATGGGGAGGGATGCAGTCTGTGTTAGGGCCCCACTTTCCCCCTGAATGAAGGTGCTCCAAAGAGACTGGGGAAGGGGGAAAGCGGGGCAGGGGGTGGTTGGGAGAGGGGAGGGCAGGGTGGAGTGAGCCATGTTCCACCTTAACCTCCCACTCATATCCTGTCTTCCTTGCTTCCGTCCACTTTTGTGCTAAGGCATCCTGTGTGGCAGTGCTGATGCCAAACAATGTGTTTGACTGCAAGAGAGAGGGAGAGAGCACTGTTGATTTTGTTGCAAATTGCACTTTTGCTACAGGATTAGTCCGGGGGGGGGGGGGGAGTTTTGCCAGTATTTTCCTCCCTCCTTTTGTTTACTGCCTATTTTCAAACAGCTCTGTAATTGCTTTCCATTTAGTAAAAAGAACATTGTTCCTTTTTTTGGTTTTTCTTTTAATTGTGTTTCTTGCCCTGAGCTCTGACGTTTGGGAGTATTGATGGGAATGCCATGTTTTGGTTCCAGATACCAACTTGGCCTTAGCAATCAAGACAAGGTCATTGCTAGTTGGGTGGTGGGCTTAGAAAAATGTCTAACCTCTTCTGTTGAGCCTTCCCTGATGTGTCCAGCTTGCCTATTTATGAATTCTCTCTTATTTGGATTCCCACGGTACTTCGAATCTGTACCACACAATCTAGCTCTGGCCTTATGCTGTTTTACTGTTATCTTTATTTCATGTGCATTAATCTTATCCTGCCTCGCTCACCATAATAGAAGCTCTTCAAAGCCAAAGACTCTATCTCTTATTGAAACTACTAGCTCTTAACACTAATCTAGGCACAGTAAGAGACACTCAGTAAATGCTAGATTGGTTCACTGACAACCCCTTGAGGAGTTTCTGCAACCATCTGTCCTTTGACCCTGCTGCTACCTTGACACTCTTGATATTTTGTTCTAGATAATTCTTTTGGGGGTGGGTACTGTCCTGTGTGCTGTAGGATGTTTAGCAGCATTCCCGGCCTCTCCCCACTACTGAAAATGTCTCTAGACAGTGCCAAATGTCCCCGCGGGAGGCCAAATCACCTTCTCTTCCCACTGAGGACTACTGTTGTATAATGATAATAAAATAATAAGAGGTAAAATTTATTGAGCGCATTACTATGTCCAGCTTGGTGCTAAACACAGTACATGCGTTCTTCTGTTTAACCTCCACAGCACTCCTGCCCAGGCTTTACTTGCTTTCTAAAGGGGCTCCAGGGGACAAATCTTACAGCCACAGTTGTGGGTCTACACCACAGTCTCTTGCTTCCCTCAGTAGTGTCAGGACGACCCACTCATGGAAAACTAGATATGCAGCTTAGTGAGGGTTAATTCCTCAAGGAGCTGGATGAAAAGCAGTGGAAGGTCAGAGTGAGAGCAACCCTGCCAGTTGTCACCTCCTTTTTTCAGAGATGCGGATCCCATTCCAAACAGCTAGTGCATGGTAGGGGGGCCGGAGATTTATTTCTTTTGCTCTTACGATGGCATTTTAGCTCAGGAAGCAGAATTTCGAGCTAGTCCACTGAAGTGTCATTCCTGCCCTAAATCCTGACCTGCTGTCTCGCAAACAATGCAATCGGTCACAAGAGGGACAGGGCAGAAGAAGGTGGATAAACTGGTGCAAATTTGTCTTTCTCTGTGTGTGTGTGTGTGTGTGTGTGTGTGTGCGCGCGCACGCTGGGGGGAGGGTGATGACTTGAAGCACATCTCCCAATGGTCACACCGTCTCTGAATACGAAGGACAACCCAGGAAAAAGAGTTTGACTCTGGAGAGGAATGGATCTCTGGCTGTGAAGTCAATTGAACTTCAACTTCACTGCCACCAAGGAGTTAATGATACATTAAAATTAGTCATGTTGTCTGATGGAGAAATATTCTACTTATGGAAAATACCTTTATAGGAAAACTGCCTTTCTGAGGCTGAGCTGGAAATATTACAGTAAACAGGATCTAATCACAGCGAAGCCTTTTTTCAGCTTTGCGTGACAGCTGTAAAATATGACAGTATTTATTAATAGTCGCTGCAGCCTAATCTGTAGCACTGGAGAGCTACAGCAAAATATGTTAAGCCACTGAGAGAACAATTTCCACAGTAACTAATATTCAGCTTTTGAAAGGGTAGTTTAATGTCTTGTGATTTTTTTCCCCTACTGATGGTTCAACCCCAGGAACAAGCGACTAAGCTAATAACCTTTGTGGAGACGAAGTGTTTAAATGATAATTTATTTCAAGAGCTGACAACAAATTGCTCTGCACTTTCTCTTTTTATGCCCCAAAGCAGTCAAGGATGTGCAAATCGAAGTATTAAAAAATATGACAGCTTCGGTATTTTCATTTTCAATGAAATTCTCATTACAGACATATGTGCGGTCTTTTATTCACAATCCAGTCCAAATAGTCATTCACGGTTATTATTGCGCAGGCTCTCAAGATGCTCTCATAGTTGAGGACTCATCACAATAGATTAGGCAGGCCACAGAAGCTACCAAATGTCTCCGGTACTGTCAACCCCGATTATTGCCACTCAAACAGGGGAATTTAGTGTCTGTCTCTCACAGCACAACGTACTCTCTGGGCCTTCCTAATTTATTCAGATGTAAAAAGTAGCTTGAATTTCAATAAAAACTCTCTTGGCTTCTCTTTTCCCAGAAAGCAAATGGACATGACTAGAATTGGAGCCATCTGTTACCTTCGCACATCCTTTACTCAGTTCTTAAAGTGGGGGAGAAAAAAAAATCCATGATAGTCTGTCCTTTTACTTTTCTTTTCTTTTCTTTCTTTCCTTCTCTTTTTCTTTTTACATCAAGTTACCTGCTTCTATTTTTTTAAGTTCCTGCCAAGTAGCCATGGCAGAACCTATCATCTGTCTCTCCTTGCTTTCTTCTCCAGGCAAAAATGGCACCATAGTGATAAGGACCTGCAGGTTCAGATCTTTCTCTGCTCTGGGAACTGTTTGTGGCATGTCCCGACCACAGTACTCCGTGAGTTTGCACCACAGACAACCTGTCCACCCCCCTCCCCGGCCCGCCTGGCTGCATTTGCTATTTTGTGCTACTCATTTGCCCCTTAACCTGGATTTTTTTTTTAAAGATTTCATTTATTTATTTATTTGACAGAGAGAGATAGCAAGAGAGAGAGAGAGAGAGAGCACAAGCAAGGGGAATGGCAGAAGGGAGGGAGAAGCAGACTCCCTGGTGGGCAGGGAGCCTGAGGTGGGGCTCAATCCCAGGATGTGGGATCATGACATGAGCCCAAGGCAGACACTTAACTGACTGAGCCACCCAGGTGACCTTTAACCTAGATTTCTGGTCTGCTGCCTATCTGGAATCTGGGAACTCTGGGACCACGACTTCTGGTGTTCATCTATGGACACCAGGCTTTACGAAGGAAATCGACCCCTGGAATATATCCCCAGGAGGACACCTAGGATAGGGAGGGTGGAGGTACCAGGTACTTTGAACGATGGCTGAAGGAAGGACTAAGGGAAGAGGCAGTAGAAGTTTTCAAACGTTAGAAGTGGGGGAGGCAGTGTTAGTGCAGTGAACAGCACACATAGGCTGTGAATGTAGCAAACCTGAGTTGAAATCCTGGTTTTGCTACTCTGGCACACCAAGCTGTGTGATCCTAGGAGCCATAATTCAGCCATTTTGTGCCTTGGTTTCCTCAGTTGTAAAGATTCGGGGATGCTATGTGGATTCAGTGTGGTAATCCAGAAACTCAGGGCCCAATGCATAGTAAGTGCTTATAAAAAATGGCAGCTGCTCTTATCAAACTGCTTTATCTTATGATAAAATGATGCCAATAATAGGGATTTGTTGATTTGTGCCACTGATTGGTCCTGGGATGTGTATGTGTGTGTGCACGCATGCCTGTGTGTGTGTGTGTGTGTGTGTGTGTGTGTGTGTAAAAAGGGAGAGAGAAGCAGGAAGGAGGGAGGGAAGGAGAGAAAGAGACAGAAACAGAGACAAACACATAGAGGGGAGACAGATTCTGTGCTTCATTTGGGAGTGTGGAACTGGATGGGAGGGATGAAGTAGGTGATAAATGACAACATACAAGAAGATTTGTGCCATTGAACCCAGTCAATCCGAAAACACTCCTCTGAGGAAAGGCCTCCTTCTCCTTGTCTGGGAGGAATCTCTTTACCTCTTAAGCCCTCAGGCTCTTCCAGCATTTTCCCATCTTCCTTGCTATCTGGCAACACTTTTAATCTTTCACAAGATGTCTGCTCTAATGAATGCACATGTCATTATTGGATGAGGGAACAGTTGGGTTAAAAATTAATTTTTTCCAGGCCCCTGAGATAAATCACTGTTTCAGCAACAGGATTGTGAACTCTTCAAAGGCAGGAGCTAATTCTGTCTTTCTCAAATGCTACCAGTGGCCTGGCACAAGCTAGCACTGGAAAATGCCCAATAATTGCTTGGTGACTGACAGACTACCTGTTGCCACCACCCATGTTTCTACCCCAACTTTCTAGAGCAAATAGAAAGGTCCGTTAGAAGGCTGTTGACTTCCAGAGAGTGACTTGGGAACTGAGTAGGGAGTTTCAGGTTGAGAATGGGAAACAGCAGGAGTTTATTGAACACTAGCAAGAAGGTAGGGACTATTTGCCTCAAAGGGCACTTAGAACTATTATCTCATTATCTAAGCTGAGAGCCGCAGCCCGGGCCAGAACCTTTCATCTCTGTGGGCTGTGCCCATTGAAGGCAAGAAGAGTTGTCAGGGGCACGAGAGAGCCTGGCTGCAGTTCTCAGGTATGTTGCTGTTCCGGGGGAAATGTTAGCGCCACAGAGAACTAGGTCACTTATACCCAAAAGACAGGTCTAACAGAAAACTGGAAGGGGTGGCCACCTCCCTGGTATGGCCTTAGGGCTTTCCACGTGGGAAGGTGTGTGGGCAAGAGGCCTCCCTAACTGGACTTGTGGTGCCTGAGATGCCAGCATCAGGAAGCCATGTTTTGGATTAGGGTTCGAGGCCGCAGAAAGACCTGTACCTGACTAGAAATTTCTTCCCTGGATGCACTAACACATCACATCGTTAACAGCCATCGAGAAATTAGCATGAGTACATTGATCAGCTGAAGTGTTGTCACTTGCAGAGAAAGTCTATTAATCAGTGGGAATGAAATTTGGGACAGGAAAGTTTCTGTGGAGGTGTGGAGGCAGGTTGGGACAGAGGTATCAAGGCTTTGTTCCCACCAGGGAGGGCAGGTGTAGACAAGTGACAGAGTGGGGAGCCCTGGGTAAATAAAAAAGGGGTGTTGGTGAAGAGGAGAGGGTACAGAGGGACAGATATCTTACTTAGTCAACCTCATAATTTTTCCAAGAAATGAGTTTCTCTGTATAGCACTGAGAGCAGAATTTTCACCTTTGTATTAATGAAACGACATGGTATTTGGTAACAAAGTAAAGTGAAGACTACAAACACAAAACCAGACCTTTCTTGGTAGACGGAAATCCACACGTAGCCAAGAAAGCCTTGAAATCCATAACTTCAGAGGCAATGTTATCTTGATTGCGCCACAAGTCTTTTAAATGACTTTTTAATGACTCAACTGTGTAACCCATTTCTCAGCTTCTCTTTTACCCCTGCCCTTATACAGTAGAGTCACATCATTTGTATATTTAGTTTATTTGAATGAAATTAGACATGTTCCCTTCTGTCTCCCTGTCTTCCATTTATCTCTTATGTAATTAAAATATTCTAAAATTCAATTTCACTGTTGTAATTTCTCCCAAAATTTTTATTATAAAAGCAATAGATTATTGTAGAAAATAAGGAAATACACAATAGATACTTTATTGAATATTTTAAAGAACTATACCTCATGAGGTATAGTATAAAGAACTATACCTCATGGTTTGATTTACAAACTGGGTTCTCTCTCTCTCTCCTCTTTCTACCCTTCCCGTCTTCTTCCTTCCTTCCCTTCCCTCCTTCCTGCTTTCCTTCCTTCCTTCCTTCCTTCCTTCCTTCCTTCCTTCCTTCCTTTGTCTCTATCTCTCTCTCTTTCAGTCCAACAACAAAAAAGGACACGGGCTTGCTCTCAATGAATCAGTAATGGCATTGGGAAAACACTAAATATGTCCCCAGGCCCATGCTATGTACCACCGTAGGCACAAAGTATAAATCTAGGCGCTAACCAATTTTTTATTATCACACTGGAGAGAGGGGCTTGGGAAGGTATATGGCAGACTCAGTGAAATAACAATGGAGAACACTTATGTTAAGTGCCAAGTGTGGCATGGACAAAAGTGTCCTGTGGATGTTCAGAGGTAGGCAGGATCTCTGCTCCTCAAAACTTATTCTCTTCCTGCTCGGTCACCTTAGTAAAGAGCATTATCATTTTGCCCAGTCTCTCAAGCCAAAAGTCTAGCAGTCATCCATGAAGCCTCCTCCCTCATATCCCACAGTCAACCTGTCCCCAAGTTCTGTTGATTCTGTGTTCAAAATGTATTTCAACTCTATCCACTTTTCTCCATCTCCAGCCTAGTCTAAGCTCCCATCATTTCTCACCTAGATAACCATCGTGGCCTTTTAATTGGTTTCCCTTCTTTTGCTCTTGCACCACATTCCATTCTCTACAGAAACTCAGATCATGTGACTCCCCTGTTCAGAATCCTCCAGACTTCCCACTGAAGTTAGAATTAAATTCATACCCCTTCCCATGACTCCTGGTCATTCTCTGTGGCTATGCTCTGTCTCTTGTCTCTGTCTCCAGTCTCATCTCAGGCCACTCTCAACCTCCTCACTCCCCTTTACCCATACTTGTCTTCTTTCATTTACTCAAACATGCCAAACTTTTCTCTGCTACAGGACCTTTGCACTTGCTATTTCCACTGCTTAAAACTCTTTCCCTCTATTCCCCACATGGCTGTGCCTTCTAATCCTTTACTTCTCAGCTTAACTGCCCCTTCTCAATGAGGCTATCACTGAGAATCTTTTTAAAATTAGGTCCTATCCATTAGGATAGGTGTAGAAACCACGTCTATCTTGTTCACCATTGTAACCCTAACACTGACTAACTGACTGACTGACTGACTGAATGACTGAATGAATGAATGAATGATTGAGTGACAATGAACTGTAGTGGCCAGGGAAGGCCACCTTGGAGAGGTAGAGTTTGAGGTGGGTTTTGAAAAATGGAAGCTCTGACAGGATTTTCATAATCAAGATGGAGAGAATTCTGGGGTGTAGTAGAAGTGAAGTTGCTGAGACCAAGCAGAGTTCTGGCACAATTGGGCAACAATGGAAAATGGGAGCTGCCTACAGTGGAAGGTTCTCATTAGGTAACATAAGGACAACAGGTTTGTTAGTTGGCTGAGGGATAATTATGTTGACTCTTGAAGAATACACTACTTTTTCCTCCCCAGCGTGGGCAATAATAGCCTTTGGAAATACTGGAACAGGGTCATGGTTCAGTGTTTTAAGAAGGTTTTCCAAGGAGAAAGTTAGTGTAAAAGTTTATAGAAAGTAGTTCTTAAGCAGAACAGACGAGTCCTACTGGCTAAATGACTATAGAGAAAAAAAAAATAAATACGATGAGTAAGAAAGGATTCTTTGGGCTCTAAGACCACAGAGTTGTCCAAACCATTTAGTGAGATGACTTGAGAAAAGAAACAGGGACAAGAAATAGACCTAGATGGACTTTTGCTTCCTTTCCTCCAATTGACAGCTAATGGGCAAAGAAGGACCATGGGAGATGAAGAGAAAACACACGAGCTGTATCTTCTGCTTTTGAATAGGTGGGAAGTTACAGTATTAGTAAAACTGATATTTAGTTTACAACAAGTTTCAGGAGGGAAGCTGCCTGATTTACAAACTTCCATTCTGAAATTTAGATTGTTACGCACTGGAATACACTATATACGGACACGGAAATAGGCTAATTCATCCTCAGTGCTTGAAAGAAATGAAATGCACTAGAATTTGGCAAATTGTGAATTAGAATGTTGAAACTATTTTTGTACCCTTGTCAGGCAAGGCTCTGCGTGAACTCACAGCACTCCTTCCTGATTCTGCCCTTGGTTCATCTCTTTTCCCCTTCACCAAACCATACTTCCCTCTTCTCTTGCAATCTACAACTTCCATGTCTTTAAAGCCTAGATCATCTAGCCAGCCTTCTCAGAAAACTCTACTTTCCTGGGGTGCTACCTTTTCACAATTCTTAGAGTAATTAGAGTCTACAATGTAGCATTCGACTTGATAGTGTCCTGTTGTTGTTCATGAATGCTTTCATGAATGTCCTTTTCTGTCCACCCCTCATTGGAACTGGATTATATAAGCATCTATCATAGGACTGGAACACACCATTGTGGGTTGGTAACAACTTGTAGAGTTGCTTGACTTGTGAACTGATAATATATAAGTTAGGGTTAGTAGCAAGATAGAAAGGGTCCTGTGTCTGGTATAATATCTCAAAACATCATAGAATATTACATTAAGATGAGAAGCACCTTAGGGGAGGAGACAAGGCCAAGTGAGCTTCAGTGCATTAGTCAAGGTCAGAGAGCTCGTTAAATGGCAGAGCTTGAACTAGAACTCAGGTCTCTTGCTTCGGGTTCATGAAATCTATAATATTTTAGAAGTAAGTTGGGGTGCCTGGGTGGCTCAGTTGATTGAGCAGCTGCCTTTGCTCAGGTCATGGTCCCAGGGTCTTGGGATCGAGCCCTGCATTAGGTTCCCTGCTCAGTGGGGAACCTGCTTCTCCCTCTCCCTCTGCCTGCTGCTCTGCCTACTTGTGCTCTCTACCTCTCCGTCAAATAAATAAATAAAACTTAAAAAAAAAAAAAGAGGAGTAAGTACCGTAGGCAAATATAGGGAGTTCTTTGGGTTTCCAAAAAACAAAATGGTCTTTCGAAAAGATCTCTTCTCCAGGTACCACTCAGGCAGACAGGCCTTCCATTTGTTCCTTCTCTGAGTCAGAAAGAACCACCCCCAGGCTACAACCAGAGTTACAGGCAAACGAATGATAAAGTAACATTGTTTTTGGAATCTTATGGTGATAGGATCTCTTGGTTTTACTGAGGAAGCCCTCAAAGATAATTGGGCTTTCGAGGATTCTATTTGGCTGAATTATAATGCATTATACAGTTAACAAATATACCTAACTGTATACTATTTAGGATCAGAAACTTATGTTCTGAGACTGTTTCAATCGAAAATGTCCTCATTACCTCACTATTAGAAAAAACATTCATTTCCAAAGCACAGTTTAGTTACTCTCCGCTCATTACTTCCGTTGGATAATTGTTGAGGCCCTGTAACCTGCCGACTTAATATGATCCAGTAGATCACAAGCCCTAGAAACAGGAGATATTGGCACCAGTCCCAGCTCCGTGGTTAAATGGCTGAGTGAAAAAGCATATTTCTACCTTGGGCTTTAGTTTTTTAATCTTTGAAATGGGGACAATCGCATTCTCTGATAGGATTAATTTTCCGAAACTTTCCAGCTTAGGCCTCTCTCTATTTTGGATGAGGCTGCTTTTACTTTGAGCATTTTGGACCACCTAAGTTATTAAAGAAACTGGGGAGAGGTTTCTTTTTCAACAACAGTGACTCAACCAGGAGAGTCCCAAACTCCTCTCCACGGCAGGGGGTGGGAGGACGTATTTAGTTTGAAAAATTAGATTCTAAAATTACCATTGCATTGATTTGGGCGGGGCCTGAATTTAAATTCATCTTGAATTTAATTTAAATACAGTTTAGAGTATTAGCTTGTATTTATTGCAAGAGAAAGGAACAAACATGAGTTGAGGTGGGTTGAGCACCACTGTTACATGAATATTCACAGAGGAGAGCAGATGCCTCTTCTTACCTCTTTCTGTGTCGTAGAGGTACACGAACTTGTCCCACTTGTAGTGACCCAGCAGACTCAGAATGGCCCCCTTCAAGGCTGGGCGCATCTGGATGACAAACTGCACATCTGCGTCAGTGGGGAAGCTGGGCGTCACAAAGGATGTGTGCAGGGCCCCACAGAAGGAGGTCAGAGTGTTCATTGACATCTGGTCATAGAATCCAAAGATGGCATACACCCCTCTTGAGAACTGGGAGCAGACTGCAATGAGAAAGAGAGCAAGACATTTCAATAGCCCCGTGGTCCCTTGCTGCAGCTTAGAGGGTTGGAAAGACAATGGATAGTTAGGCGTCGGCTCTAAAGGACATGCCTCAAAGGAAAACCAAGATCTCTGAAATCTCTAGAAGCCTCTGAAAGTCCAGTTGCCCAGTGAGAGAAATGGAAGGAAGGGAAGAATGTATTTGATAGAGTTGCATGTTTTCTCTGTCTACCATGAGCAAGAAACTAAGAAAATGTGGGGAAAAGGAGGTGAAGATTGCCTTACCCTCTTTCTGCAACCCTCCCAGCTCACCCACGAGGCACTTGGTGTTCTTGTACTTCCGCCATAGCTGCCCAGCAGTCTTTTAGTGTACCCATGCCCCCATCAATGTACCCCTGTCTTGTGTCCCACCCCTTCAGTGCCTTTTCCACTAGATGACAATAAGGACTGATGACAGACTAATTGCTAATATGTCTGCTAGGAAATGTGTTACTCCTCTTAGGTTACGTACTGCTTTAGCCATAGCTATGTCATGATTAAGACCCTTAATGAAGGCTGCTAATGAAGGTTTCAGATTCTGGGCAGGCCACTGGAAAGACTGGCCTTTCGGTGCCCAGGGAGTCACATGAGGTAGGTGTAATTGGAAACGTTCTCTTTTGCTCCTTTTGCATTTACCTTCTAGATCTATCAGCTCACACATAGAACTTTTATGTCCTTCATTTCAAAGTGGGCCACACTACCACATTTTCCCTCTTCTGGCCCAGATAGCTTAAAAAATGTGAACCAATTTCAATATTAGCTTAAGTAGAACATAATTAGCAAAGCAAATCAGCTACAACAACACCGTGTGGTGCATTCCCAAACCAAGTGGAAATGATCTTTAGATTATCTGCTCTACTGCTCCTTTCCATTCATGCGAAGCAGACAGAACAGGCAGCTGATAATGTGGTGTGATTTAAGGAATCCTGCGTGGCCTCCTTTATCTTCTAGGAAGCCATTATTAGGCTCACTTCTTCAGGTTTAGGGTGTTGAAAAAACTCTATGGTTTGGGAGGGGGATTAAATAGAATCTTTTAAACATGTTAGCATGTTTTAAATCTTTTTAGCATGTTAAGATGAATTAATATGTCTGGGACACCTGGGTGGCTCAGTGGGTTAAGCATCGGACTCTTGATTTTGGCTTAGGTCATGATCTCAGGGTTGTGAGATCAAGTCCCATCGCAGGCTCTGCACTGGGCCTGGAGCCTGCTTAAGATTCTCTCTCTCTCTCTCTCTCCCCCTCCCTCAGCGTCTCCTGCCCCCCCTCAAAATAAAGATGAATTAATATATTCTATGTCCAGTTAGACACCAGGGAGAGTGTGTAAACAGATAGGTAAGTTTTGAGAGGGAAGGGTGAGTCAGAGAAGAGAATGTAAAGGATCTGGAGTCTTTCCCGAGAGGAGAAACGGTGAAGGCACTGGGTACCGAAAAGAAGGAAGGTGTTGAATGTAGGAAGAAGACAAGTGGAAAACCAATTTAATTTATTTCTTGATCTGATTGTAAGAAACAGAGTTCTCAGTATCTGTGGGATCTTGCTTTCCCTGCATTCTATCTATCTATCTATCTATCTATCTATCTTCTATCTATTTATTACAATAATTTATTATTATTTCTCATACTTCTGTGGGTTGGCTAGGTTTATCTGGCTAGGTTTATCATGCTTGGGCTCTCCTCTGTAGTTTCAGTAGATGGTGGCTGGGACTTTAGTTATCTGGAGGCTTACTGGGTCCCTGCATTCTATTTAAACCTGTTATTGATCAGGGCTGCTCCCCTTTGTTAGTCACACTCATTAGCCATTGGCTTAAGGATAGCATTTCAAAGGTGATTACCTATCATTCAGGCATCTCCATCAGGGAAGACCATAGCCTCCAATTTGAGGAATTCTAAGTGACCCCCAAACACAAGCATAAAAAACGTCCTTACGTTAAAAGGAGAAAACCAATTAGAGAGACAAATCTGGGCACTTCAAGACAGGGGGCCAAAAGAAGTATACAGAAACAAAAAGGAGAAAGCAGGATTCCACTTTGCCTTGGTTATCACCAAGGAAGACGCTAAGGAAGGTCAGTTCCCAAATTAATCCTATAAATGGAGAATTTTGCAGTACCAGGTCAGATCTTAGCTGGTGCACATAAAGTTCTATATAAAACTGACAATAATAATGATAATAGCCATTTAGTGCTTAGTATGTACCAGGCATTATGCTAAGTACTACACAAATATCTGATGTTCCCAACAACCTCATGGTGTATTGTTAATATTTCTATTTAAGAGATGAGAATTCTGAGACAAAGTGTCCTGTGTCTTGAGTGAAGGAGCCAGGATTTGAACTGGAGTCAGTCTGACCCTAAAATTCATACTCCCTGGGACGCAAATCCAATAATGCCATTAAGGAGTGGTTATTGGCCCAAATGAGACAGGGCAAGATTTAGTAAGTAAAATAGAGGACTCTGGATGCCTCAAGTTCATACAAATACTAAATAATTATTTGGCTTTTTAAAAGATTTTATTTATTTGTTAGAGAGAGAGAGAGAAAAAGTTGAGCAGAAGGAGAAGCAGGCTCCATGCTGAGCAAGGAGGGGCAGAGGGAGAGGGAGAAGCAGGCTCCCCTGGGCTCAGTACCAGGACCCTGGCATCAGGATTTGAGCCAAAGGCAGACACTTAACTGACTCAGCCACCCAGGTGTCCCCAAGAATTATTTGTTGTTGACCTGAAATTCAAATTTAAGAATCATGTATTTTTTCTGGCAACAAGCAATCATGGAGCTTCAGCGAACACTATTCAGGAGATAGTTGGTAATTCTTGGATCCATATCAACTAGAATGCAAGGCCCAAGGTGAGGATCCATGAACCCCAAACAAAAATAAACTAGTGGGGAAAGGCAACGTATTTCCAATGTGGGAAACCCAATCTGACTAAATTATGGACAATAATTGAGGGGGGAAATTAACTTGAAGAGAGGCAAACTTATGGCTGTGATCCACTTAGAGTTTTAAAAAGCCCTCGACATTGGAGGGGAACAAAATAAAAGTATGTTATGGAAGTGAGATTCTGGTTGATAAAAAAATCTTGCATTGCTCTTGTAATCATTGCTTTTGAACCTCAGGGGCACAGAATTAATCATCACTAGGTCAGATATGGATTTTTCATACATATGACATTTATTTATTTATGAACACTGGTAGTGAACACCCATAAAACCATCACCCAACCCAAGAACTATAACATTACTGGGAACTTTATTTTTACCTTCATCTTCCTCCTCTGTTCTATCACCCTGTATGGACATCCTCCTGGCCCTCTCTCCATAACTACTACCCTGAATTTTGTGTTTATCATTACTTTGGTCTTTTAAGACATACAAACACACACATACACCTAACCAATATAATGTTATTTTTGCTTGTTTTAAAACTTTATAAAAAGGGAATCATACTGAATATGTGAAAACCAGACTCCAGGAAGGCGTGTCCGGTTAAGTCCTTCAGCCTACGTATGATAAGCAGAATGAGACAAAGGAAGACCTTATACAAATGTATGAGTGAGCAGGTGTGAGGGAACCCAGTTGTGGCTCATCTAAAGGGATTTAGAAGTATTACAGATCAGCGGTAATCCTCAGGTAACGCTAGGCTACTGTAGTCCAACAGGCAGACACATAGTGGTGGACATCAACAAGAAGAATGTTAAGAGAAAATCAGTAAATATTCTGTTCCCTTCATATATAACAGAGGTGCAGCTGCCCCGCACATACAACTGTGCATAGTTAACCTTGCTCTATCTCGACATATATAAGTAATGTAAGTAGAAAGCCCAATGAGGGGGGGATTAAAGAGTACACGTAACATGATGAGCACTGAGTAACGCATAGAATTATTAAATCATTGTATTGTACATCTGAAACTAACCTAACACTGCATGTTAACCCTACTGGAATTAAAATAAAAAACTTAATAACAAAGGAAAGAAATGCCAAGCCAACTGCCCAGTGAGGACAGGGTTAACCACCTCTGAGAGAAGCCGGGGCACAGGGGACCTGTGAATGGCCTCTCACAGCAGATCCCTGGGCCCATTCCTGGCTATAGAAAGTAAGGCTGAATGGAACGTTGTGCTGACTCAAAGGACAGTGTTCATGTCTTCAGACTCAGAGAAACTTTGAGCTAGAAGGAACCAAAGACCATTTAATTCGGTGATTTTTTAAGCATAGTTTTTCATGTGGAATCACTTCTCCAAATGAAATTTTATGTGGAAAAGTCCACTATATAAAAGGGACAAAGTAAAGCTCTTCTGATCCAACAGAGTTCCACTGGTGCCTCCCTATCATAAAGAAACTGTGACACAAAGAGAGGAAGTGTCTCGCACAAGGTCACACAGTGAAATATGAACTAGTTTCTTAGAAAAGCTGTATCAGCACTGATACACCATTCCTACTCCAGAGCTATGTAGGGCAGCATGGGTGAGGATTTGCCTGGCATGAAAGTGACTTACCCTCAATGCCTGGCTCTCGGCATAGATGGTTCCACCAGGGGTTTCCCATGACTCAGCTGCTGGCAGCTTCCCTCACCTCCCTCCAGCCCCAAATACCAACAATGAGGTCAGGTGGCAGATGGGTGATCTTTTGGGACTCATGATTCTCTTTGGCAATGTCTGTTATCTTTATCTGACGCCTTAATGAACCACACCCACTTGTTCTTCTCAGAACACGAGTCCTTGGTAAAATTCTAGTGGAAGAAATCATTATCTTGGCAATCTTTTGAGCCGCGAAGTACAGAAGAAAGGGCAACAGTTTCTCGGACAGCCAGACCTTGGTTTCAGTCACAGCCCTGCCAGTCTTATACTGCATGGTTTTGTGCAAGTTACTTAACCTCTCTGAGCCTCAGGATAGGACAGTGATTACGTGGCAGGTTCTGCAGTTAGACTGTATAGTTTGAAATACTCAGGTGATCCCTTATTGGACAAGTTACTTAATACCTCTGGGCCTCCAACCCAGTTTCTTCATCTGTAAAATTGGGATAATAATAGTGCCTGTCTCAGCATTGGTTGTAAAAGCTAAAATGAGTTTAGTCATGGGAAGCCATCTATAATAGTGCCTGGCACAAAATAGATATTCAATTACTGCTAGCTATTTATTCATGCAACAAATATTTACTGAGCACCTATTATGTGCCAGGCAGTGTTATGGGTATTGGAAGATACAGGAGAGAAAAAAAGATTCTGTCCTCTTGGAGCTTACATACTAGTGAGGGGGAAAGACCATAATGAAAGAGATGAGTAAGATATGATGTCTCAGCTGTAAGTGATGGTTTGGGTTACTGTCAGGAGGTAAAGAATAAATGAAATGGTACATGGAAAATATTTACAGTGCCTAACATATAACTTGGGAACCAAATATTTCCTTCTCTATTTCTTTCCTCTTTCCAGCTCTTTCTAGCACACTTTGCCCTGTTAACCCCATCAGGTTAGCCTCCCCACAGAAACCGCTGCCTGCAACGGCACACAGAGTACCCAGGCAAGCATACCCTATACATTTCTCCTGTGCTCTTTCCTATTCTAACTCCTAGGGAGTGATGGTTTAATAAAGAAACCTTGCTAATTTGGTTAATGCACTGTTGTCCTCTGACTCTTTCTGTCCCTATATAATGCCTTTGTGCTGCTAAAATGCTGTCTCTTCCTGGGACTTCTGTGCCTTTCCAGTAGGAAACATCTTGGTCGTCTGCTTCCTAACGGTACCCGTCTCCATCTCTTCCTTCTAGCAGAATGCTAAATTCTTGTTGAAGATGCTGTTTCTGACTACATCCTGGATTCCTGGGGACTCTAGTATAGCTCCCGGCTGTGTTCCCTTCAATAGTGAGTGACAAGCAAGGCTGGAGCCAGCTGTCATGCTTTTATTTATAGCCTCCAAGTCTATAGGGTCGGGACAGGTATTGTTAATGTACAATGTAACAGCTAATTACACCACCCATATTCCAAAAGGCATCATTACAAAAATGTCAAACAAGTTGATTACCCCAAAGATCAGAATTGCAATATTGCATATCATTTACAGAACACTTTTCATAGCCTTTTGAATCAGGGGGAAAAAAGGAAACTGAAGTCTCTTGCTGACTTAATGATCACATTTGAAGCGAGCAGGAAGAAGAAAAATATAGCTCTGAAGGAACCGATAAAGAAATATCGTAGGAAAGTTCTCCAGGTAATACCACAGTACTGTGAATTCCAGGGGAACAAAGAAACTTAGAGCTGCGAGGGCCTTAAGAGATCATATGGTTGTGTTTTCTTTTTCTTTTCTTCTTTTTTTTTTTTTTTAGGTTTTATTTATTTATTTATTTGAGAGAGAGAAAGAGAACGAGCGGGAGGAGTGGCAGAGGGAGAGGGAGAAGCAGATTCCCTGCTGAGCAGGATGTGGGGCTCCATCCCAGGACCCTGGGATCACGACCTGAGCCGAAGACAGATGCTTAGCTGACTGAGTCACCCAGGCGCCCCTAGTCGTGCTTTCTAAAGCCCTAATGTTGGTGAGTTTCCAGTCTGGTGAAATATGTTCACACTCATTTGTGTGTGTGTGTGTGTGTGTGTGTGAGGGGGGGGGTTGGAGTAAGGTTGACAGCTGTCCTTTTTTAGGAAGGACAGTCCTTTTCTTTAGATCATTTCTGTTTTCCATTCCTGTATGTAGTCCTTTCTGTTCTGAAATGATGATGATGATGTTAATGAGAAATGGTGTGTGCTTGTGCATGTGTGTGTGCGTACATACATACATACATACATACATATATGGTCTGTGTGGTAGACTGGATAACATCCTCCCAAAAGATGTCCATGTCTTAATCCTCCAAATCTGTGAATTAGGTTACATGGTGAAGGGGAATTAAGGTTGCAGATGGGATTAAGCTTGCTAATTAGTTGACCTTAAAATAGTGAGATTATCCTAGATTATCTGGTTGGCTCAAGATAATCATGAGGGTCCTTAAATGTGGAAGAATGGGGCAAAAAAAAAAAAAAAAGAGTCCATATCAGAATGATGTTATATAAGAAAGACTTGACCAGCCATTGCTAGCTTTGAAGTTGGAGGGGACTATAAGCTAAGGGATGTGGGCAGAGTTTCGAAGTTGGGAAAGGCCAGGAAACGGATTCTCCTTTGAGCCACCAGACAGGATTGCAGCCCTGCTGACTACAGCCTGGTGAGACCCCCCTACCAGACTTCTGACCTACAGAACTGGAAGATACTAAACTTATGCTATTTTAAGCCACAAAATTTGTGGTCACATGTTACAGCAGTAAATAGAAAACAGAGTAAAATTTAAAAGTTGGTAACTCTAGATCAACTTATACGCCATTCACCCTTCCCACCCCTTAAAATATCGCTGATATGAGAAGTCCAGAAGTTTGGAAACTAACGATCTAGTCCAATTTCTGATTCAGGACAGGAACCAGCTGCCGCGAGGTCATGTTACCACTCCCTAAATACCCCTAGTGACAAGGGAGCTCACTACTCATAATTAGCCCTTCCCTTGCAGGGTAGCTCTGGTAACCGTGGAGCTCCTCCTTAAATTGAAGCTAAGTCTACCTGTTGGGGCTCTTGAGTGCTACATTATACACTGAACTCCAATTCTGTGTGAGTTCGACTTCAGTTCTGCAGGAAGCTCAAAAGTACAACTGATGTACTCAGGAGATACATAATGGCTATTAGCTATTCCAGTTTGTGCATTTAGACTCTCCATGCTCACTGTCAAACCCAACACTGGCCCCAGACGTCACTTGACTTGACTGCTGAGCAGCATTTGGCTTTGTTCGCCAAATCTGTCCTCTTGAAACTCTCTTCCGTTTCAGGAGCACCAAACTCTGGTGGCTCTACCTCCTTTATCGTTCCTGCTCACTTTCTTCTTGCCTCACTCCCTCGATGAAGATGTGTCCAAAGATTCTGTCCTTGGGCCTCTTTTCTTCCTACTCCCAAAGATATTTTTTTCATTTGACAAATAACTTATGGAGGTCCTGCTATGTGCCAACCAGGGGTCTTACCTCACCCTCTCCACGAGGATGGCTTCCAAGTAGCGAGCTCTAGTTTCAGACACGTTCCTGGGCTCCAGATCCACATCGCTGACTGCTCGTGGAACGGCCTCGCCTGGAGGACTTCGTATTATTAAGCCTTCATATTCTCATACTCGGCATGTTATTTCTCTCCCCTCATCTCCCCTCTGTGGCTCTGCTTCTCTCGTCCTTGTTTCTCCTAATGCATTGCTCCTCTTCTAGTCACCCAAACTGGAGTCTTCAGGGTCGTCTTCGGCCTCATCCATGTCCAACTCTCTGGTGATGTTCCATCCATTCTGCCTCCACAGCATGTGGGGGATCTGTTTCCTGTTCACCTTTAGTTGACGTTCTCATTCCTTCCTTCCTTCTCTCTTAGACTATGAGAGTAGTGTCATACTGGTCACCTGCTTCCAGTCTTTTCTCCAATCCATCACTGGCACTGCTATCACATAACTCTTCCTTCTTTCTCTTCCAACTGTCCAATCAAAATATACCCATCGTGACTCCCGTTTCGGCAAGAATCTGCCCTGTGTATGAGTTGTTAATGGACTAATAAAAGAATCTTCACAAATGAGTCAGTTCAGGGTTTCTCAGCCTTGGTGGGTACTATTGATATTTTGGGCTGGATAATTCTTTATTGTGACAGACTGTCCTGTATATTGTAGGATGTTTAGCGGCCCTGGATGCTACTCTAATATTAGAGGCCATAGCACTGCCATCGCTCCCCAGTTGTGAAACTCCAAATGCCTCCAAGCATCATCAAATAGCCCCTGGGGGGCAACATCACTATCCATTCCCTCCCTCCCTGTGCCCCCATATGAGAACCACAGGGCTGGCTTATAACTTACTCTCTACAGAGAATAAGGCCTTAACTTAATGAAAATGCATACACATTTAGAACATCCCAAAGGTGTTATATTAGTGGCAGAAAGTCAGGAAGGTGGATATTTTGGGCTCTTCGAAGCCCACCATACAAGCAGATATCTCCCTGGTCTTGCTCTTAAATTGGCTATTTGTTTTTAACTTGGGGGTGCAGGAGCGGGAGAGCCAGATAAAGGATGGAGATGGTGGGGGAGGTGTGGGACAGTAGCCAGTTCATACCTTCCCTGGGTTCATATAGATCAGCCTCTTCCTCCCCACCAAACACCCTTTGGTCTTGGGTTCCAGTAACCACAGTGGGTGCTTATAGTGTACCAGAGTCAGAACAAGGTGTCAGCGCCATTCTCCAGCTGATGATTCCATGGTTTAATTACCATCTTTGGGTTAATTCCCTTGAACATTTTGTTCAGCTCTCAGGAGTACACTGCCTTCCGACAGTCTAACTAGTTATTTTTGCAATTACATGGCATGTATCTAAACGCTGGCAAAGAAAACATTCATTATCAACATTTGATCCTGCTTGAATATAACGGCTTGCAAATGCAGGCATTAACATATGAACACATGTATTCTGGAAAGTTCATTTCGCAACTGTACGTGCAATCCACCCTTCCATAGCCGCATCAGAAATGGCAGGAGAGATGTTGAGGTGGTTGGGATAAGGGGGTGTTTTTAGGCCCTTCTATAACAAGACAATATGGTTAAGCATTGGAGCTCAGGAGTTTTAAATTTTTTTGCTTGTTCATTAATTAATTTACTCATTCACCAAATAAAGTTTTGAGTTCCTACTGGGTGACAAACATGGCTTAGGATACCATAGTGAGCAAATACCATAGTGAGCAAAACGGAGAGGCTCTTTGTCCTTGCACCCCTTACAGCTTAGTATCAGCAGCAAATATTAATAAAATAATTTTACCAATGTGTGCTTATCATGGTCTTAGTATCAAGAAGGGAAGGCAAGAGGGTGCTATGAGACTATGTGACAAGGTGACTTTAATTTAGGTCAGGGAAAGGTTATCTGAGGATTTGGCATTTGAGCTGACACCTCAGCGAGTAGAAGAGCATCCAATGGCGAGAGAATGGCACTTGCTAAGGCTCTGAGGAAGGGCAACATTGGGTGCACTGAGGCACTGAAAGAAGATTAGCCTGGCTGGAGTATGGCCAGCAAAGAGGAGGGTGCAAGATGAGTCTGGTAGGAGGCCGGGACCCAACCGTGGAAGACTTCAAGGACCCTGGGAAGGAATTTCGATTTCATTCTAAGGACCATGAGAGGAAATCTTGGAAGAATCATGGGTATTCCCTGAGCTGATTTATGTTTTAGAAAGATTTATCTGGCTGCTGTCCTGACAGTGGATTTAAGTAAGGGGGCATCTGTGAAAGCAGGAAGAACATTTGGAATATTATTTCTGTAGTTTCGGTGAGAGGGAACAGTAGTTCGCCTTTAAGTTGTGGCTGTGGAGGTGGAGTGATTTGGCGTTTATTTCTGAGTTCAAATTAATGGTTGAACAGCCTTGGGGTGGTAACTTAAACTCTCCAAACCTCATTTCTATACCTGTAACAATTGGGATAATAATTTCTGCCCCATAACATTGTTGTGTCTATTAAATGAATATACTCAAAGTGCTTAGGACTCTCATATAAGACTGCGCTCAGTTGATAAAATGGTCTCTGCTACTAATATTATTTTTATTTTTTTAAGATTTATTTATTTATTTTAGGGAGAGAGATAGCACACAGGGAGGAGAGGTAGAGGAAGAGGGAGAGAGAGTCTCAAGCAGACTCCCACTGAGTCCAGAGCCAAATGTGGGGTTCCGTCTCATGATCCTGAGCCCAGACTAAGGGTTGGCCACTCAACTTACTGCGCCACCCAGGTACCCCACTAATGTTATTTTAAAAATTATTCCTCAGTGCTTCTGCACTGAGGATGGATTTTTATATGGTTCAGTCACTGACTTGCCGTGCGATCTTGGGTCAGTTACCTCACCAGGCTTCAGGCCTGTCATTCGTAAGCCAGCAGAACTAACACCTGCCCTGCCCACATCAAAGGGACGTGCTGAGAATAAATGGGAATAATAGTTGAGACTCTCCTTTGAAAAATTATAAAAGCTACTATCTGAGTGTCAGTGAGGAAGTAGTTGGTTCTTGACTCTCAGTAATCATTATCCCCACAACAAAGAACTCAACAGAATCGTCATTCTTCCCAACCCCAGTCTCTGGCATTCACCCGCCTTATCTCTACCAATCATCTAAAGCAGTCAGGGGTCTGTCTTGACTTGTAACTCTTTTTACATGGGATTTAGCACAATTCTTAATTGAAAAACTAACTGATCCAGTGATCCAGTCAGTCAATGAAACAATTTCTAAAGCTGGGCAGGAAACTGGTGAACTCTTATGATGCCTTCAAATCAGCCTTAAGATTTGTTATGGACTGGTAAGAGCTTCAAGTCTGAAATCGTACCATCGAGCATTTGAAAGCCATTTTCTTTAATCAGGCAGCCTGTGCTGGGAAGAAGGGTGAGCTGAGTCCCTAAACAAAAATTATTCTTAAAAGGTAATTAATGGTTGTCTTGTCTCGTGTATGCTTGAAAGACTTCATAATTCAAAACAGAACCATATAAACATAGTAAAATGTTTAGGCACATTGTCAGTTGGGAAGATACACTCTTATTTCCCACTGTGTTTGAATTCCTTAATATCCCATTCTTTTTATTGAGTGTAATGGCCTAGGTCACCCCCTCCAGCTTCCTCACAGTGCCACAATCTCCTCTGTAAGACAACTTACAGGTAGGCATTCTATCTCCTCTTGAACACTTCTGGATGACGGCGAGCTCACTGCTTCCCAAAGCAGTTTATTCTACGTTGGGGCAGCTCTAATGATTAGAAATGTCTTTATTACAGTAAGCACAAATCTGTCTCTGTAACTTTCACCACCTATGGTTGCTTCTTTTTTCCTGAAGCTCACAGAAAATGCCTATTCCCTGTTCCAATGGCAGGCCTTCAACTATCTGAAGATATACATCCTACTCGTCTATGCCTTCTCCAGGCTAATCACCCCCAGCATGTCAGATGTATGTCACAGATCCCAGGCTTTCAACTCTGGCCATCTTCCCCTGGATGTGTTTAAGTTTGTTAAATGTCACTCTTAAGAATTTGCTGTCCTGGGGTACCTGGGTGGCTCAGTTGGTTGAACAACTGCCTTCGACTCAGGTCATGATCCTGGAGTCCCGGCATCGAGTCCCGCATCGGGCTCCCAGCTCCACGGGGAGTTTGCTTCTCCCTCTGACCTTCTCTCCTCTCATGCTCTCTCTCACTCTCTCTCTCAAACAAATAAATAAAATCTTTTAAAAAATTAATTAAAAAAAAAAAGAATTCAGAGCCCAGGACTGAGCATTGCACTGTAAGTGAGGTTGAACCCACCCAGAAGACAGGAGACTCCCATTTTGTACTAGACATCTTATATATCTATCAGTGCTGCCTGGGATGGCGCTGATTTTTTTTTTTTTTTTACCTTTCTACAACAAATTGGGGTATACTCCTACTTCGTGGTCTTGAATTTATATCCCAGGTATCTTGTTAAAGACTTCTGCCAAACCAGGTTTCTCCCGACCTCGGGTATGTGCTGTGTGTATGTGTGTGTGTGTGTGTGTGTGTGTGTGTGTATATATATATATATATATATATATATATATATATGTTAGATAAATGCCTTTTTTGGTAACTTTTACCCTTTTAAAATGTCCTTATGATTTTGATCTAGCCTTTTAACAAGTTTAGTTAGCAAATTTATTAACTATTAGTTCCAGTTACTTGTCATGTACAAATTTGATCAGCCTGCTTTGGGTAGCATTATCCATGTTATTGACAAAAGTGCTGAAGAGGACAGGGTCAAGGACAGAATTATTTGCAAGGCTACTTCATTTTTCACCCTGACACTTTCCAGGGTGACAACAATTAGGTAATAAATACTCTGGCTAGAGTTCTTTGGTCTGCTCCAAATGTATCTTTAATACACTTGTGGTTTAGGTAATACAAATGATCTTTAACATTGACCTTGGTTCTTCAGACATGTTCACAGGTCTGCCTTTCAGGGGAAAAAAGTAACTGGAATGATTTTCTTCTTTCCTGGTATCATCATCCTTGATCCTGTATCTTTACCATTTATCAACTGGGTCTTATAGGGAGGATGTAAAAAAAGAAGAGGATGCTGAGAGGAGAGAGAAAAGTGCCTTCTGGTAAAAAATGAACTACTAGAAGAACTGGGAAGCTGTCCCTTTCCACCCTCCATCTCAAGCAGTCTGTTGTTACCGAAGGTCAAAAAGCTGATTCATTGCCCTTTGTGGTCAGGAAGCAAATGACCTACCCATTTTACAAGTGGAATAATTGATATCTGATTAGTTCCTGAAGTCCATGGTCCTTAGCATCCCTGCTTGCTAGTAGACTTCAAAGAAACTATAAGCAGCCTTACAAAATTGCCCCAGTGCAACCCAGATGGGAAGCAACTATTGAAAACCATCTTCACAGTACCCAGGATTGGTGGTAATACAAAAATTTCAACCTATTGCTGTTTGAAAAGTCTGTACAACCTCAGTTCCCTCAAATATGTCCTACTAGCCTGGAGAACAAAGAACTTATTTTTCCTTTAGGAAAAAAAAAAGGCAAGTTTAAATTAAAGGCATTTTTTTTCCAAGTCAAATTCAACTGTTTGGAGTTCTGAAAGTCATTCCTCATTCTAGGTTTGGGAGGCATTCAGGGTCTGTGCAGAACATTGTGCCAAGAATGTCCATTCAGAGGTGTTCGTCTCATCAAGCACAGAGCTTACATTCAGGCAAACCTCAGTGGCCCTTGCAGGACATTACAGGGTTTGGCTACCCTCTATTTTTTTAAAGATTTATTTATTTACTTGAGGGAGGGGCAAGGGCAGAAGGAGCAAGAGAATTCTCAGGCGGATTCCCTGCCGAGCATGGAGACTGACCCAGGGCCCTGAGATCATGACATGAGCTGAAACCACATAGGACACTTAACTGATGGAGCCACCCAGGCGCCCCAGCTACCCTCTATTTTAAAAGTACTTTGATCAGGAACTACAGCTACTCTAGTTCAAATCTGAGAAGAAGACCCTCCAAAACCAGCTTCCATAAGTCCTCCCATACTGCTTTGCCTTAAAAAAATAATAAGTACATCTCTCTCTCTCTCTTTTTAAGATTTTATGTATTTTTTTTGACAGAGAGACAGTGAGAGAGGGAACACAAGCAGGGGGAGAGGGAGAAGGAGAAACAGGCTTCCCACTGAGCAGGGAGCCCAATGCGGGGCTTGATCCCAGGACCCTCGATCAGGATCTGAGCCAAAGGCAGATGCTCAACGACTGAGCCACCCAGGTGCCCCAAGGACATCTCTTGAAAGAGAGGAATTTTAGATCTTGAGGCTTATTTAGGAAAAACACCCAGCTTTTTAACAAGGGTGCCAACAAGAGGTACTTATTCAAAATGTGTTTGCTACATCTACCGATTGTCTAAATCTGGGTCCTCTGATCCAGTAGCCACTGACCACACATGTGACTATTTGAATTAAAATTAGTTGAAGTTAAATAAAAGATTCAATTTCTCAGTGACACTGTCCACATTTTGAATGCCACGTGCATTGGGATGTGCAACATGGTACATTTCCATTATCGCAGAGAGTGCTGGTCTAAGTAGGTCCTACCCAAGCTACCTCCTGCACCTACCCAACTAAATATGTTTCATTTTAAGTCAACCAGCACTTCTTCCTTACTCTCTTCTAGGCGCTGTACTACCTACTTTCATACTTTTTTTTTTTTTTGGTTGGGTATGGTGTTGTTTAATGGTTCATGTAAACAGCTAATGGGTAGGCAGAGTAAGTAGTTGCCTTGTAGTGTTTGAGGGTGCCTAGAAAGCCTTCTTGCCCTCAATTGTCTTCTCCACTGACTACTACAAGGTTTGAAACACCCACCTCTATCAGCCAGGATGGTGATATTCCCTGTCAGGTGACAAATGCGGCCCACGTCAGTATGGGGTGATTTCCCAGGTGAATTCCGAGAACCAGGCACTGAGGGAATAGGACACCGATCCGGTACATTTTGACAGCCGGTGATGGGAGTCAGGAAAGATCTGAGTCTGGGATCTCCTACCACAGGGCCTCTCCATTTGGGGACACCACAGTCTGGCACCCTTCTGCCACCTGAGGGCGGTGCTGGGTGTTATGAGGGCAGACATGAAGGGGGAGGGGTAAAGTTGGTGACAATACACCACATCAGCACCGCTATTGGCTAAAGGTGGGTTCTGAACTTCCCTGTGTTTTGATCAGACATGATCAAGCTGTTCGAACAGCCTCTAACTTGTGTGTGTGCCATTTCAGCAGGTATTTTCCATTCAACATTTATCGGACAGCACCCAGCACTATGCAGGATGGTGGAGATGTGGATGGAGTGCTACTTGCCAGTTCCCTTTCCTATGACCTCCTACTATCCGGAGCTGGCCCAGTGGCAGCCGCCTCACCTTTCCTAAGCCCTACTTTGCTGTGCTCTCTCTCCTTCATTTACCTGGAACCCCCTTCCCCATTTTTATCCCATGCCCCAGTGTTGCGCCCTCACTACTGACTTGTTGCAGACCAGAGTCTATGACTGACAAGGAAAGGATAAAGGAAAATGAATCCTCCCCCCCTTTCCTTACAGTAAGTGTTCTGGAAATTGCAGGGCACAGCCCACTAATGGGTCATAAAACCAATGGGAGTCATGACCTAGCCTTTAAAAAAATGCAATACAATAGAAAAATGCCATGTGTATCCATGCAGTAAGAGTAAATATTGTTTCGCGAAACGTTGGTTTTGGTTATCAAATATACACATGTGTATTGTGGGTCATTAAATAAAATGGTATTTTGTTACCACCATACACCAGTGTAGCTGCATGGCCCATCCCAGGCCTAGCACTGGTCTGGTCTACGTTTGTGTCTTCGTGGTTTATCACCTCCTGCAGAAACCCTGTCTTATTCCTCCTCCTGTCTTCCCAATCCATTCCTCCTCCCTAGATCCTCCTAGCCCCCATCTGGACTTGCCCTCCTCCCATCCAGCTGGAGTCCAATTGAGCTGCCACCTGGGGATGGGAGCCCGAGGACTCTCTGTTCTCTCTCGCTCAGATGGAGTGATTAGGGAACTCGTTTTACTCAGCTTTCATGTTGGGACTGTGAACGCACCTTCCCATGAAAACCTGAGCACACGAGAGGGCTGGGTTCAGCACCGTATGGGTAGTCCTTCAGTTCCAGCCTGTAGCCTACGCGCCGCCGTGGACAGCTCTCACACCCAGGCCACCTGAATGCCAGCCACATGACATGACTTCTTTCAGAACTCAATCAGTTTGGAAGCCGAGGAGAGAAACCACTGGGACAGAGCATCATTCGAATGGATTCCTACTTGAACTTGTTGCAGCAACATAGAACAGCTGAGTCCTCCTCCACGGACTCTGAAGACGCTCCTTCGGTGGTTTGAAAGTATGACTGTGTCTCCCAAAGTGCCTAACTTGATCCACGGGGAAGAATCTGACTGAAAATAGCTAGAAAGAGCTAGAATGAAGTAAACACATGTAGTTTCAGCCGCAGACAGAATAGGTAGCCCCCCACTAAGCACTTCACTGCTCAGTCATGTATTCAACTTGTAACTGTGTGCTACCAATGAATACATCTGACCACGTCAGAGTTGTCCATTTGCTCCAAGAGGAAGAGGAATTAGGCCTCTGTAATTCTCTTTGTGCGGTGCCATGCAAAATTAAAGGCTTCATATTTTCAGATAACAATGGCACTGCCTGAGAGAAGCTGCATATTTAGTCGTAGAAATACCCCAGTTCCGTCCTCAGAGGTTGACCAAGGACGTGTGAAGTAATTGAACGCACTGTCTTATTTCAGGTATTAGGACCCAGTGACTGGACTCTCAGCTCTCTATTGCCTGTCATATAGACTAAACCCTTCAGCCTGGAATTCACATCAGGAAAACATGATGCACAAAGCTGAGCATGTCAAGTACTCAGTCAATAGTGCGTCTTTGTTTTCTACCCCAACATCGTTAGGGCTTATGATCGATCTAAAATTGTCTCACATAATTCCCCAGCAGCAACTTTCTGCTCCGACCTAGTTGGTCTTCCTGTGCTCAACACACTCTTACTCATTCCTGCTGCTCGGCATTTTTCATGTTGTGTCCCCATCCTGGAATGCCATGTCCCAAATCTTGACCACTACAGTTCTTGCCCACCTTTCCAAACTGGGCTGAAGCTCATTCCTCCAGGGAGCTTCTGGCTGCCCCTTTCATCCCCCAAGAGATCTATTCTTTCTCTGAGTGTTCGCAGCACTTGGACTGAAGCCTGCATTTGGGGGCTTGACCATAGCATGCCGGCGGCGGCCCGCTTGTCTCATGTGTGGGATTGGGAACTTCCAGCCATGGCCAAGAAGCTTTTGGAGAGCCAGGAAACACAAAACACATGTGCCGTTAGTTTTGTGGCTGGTTCGGTGTAATCTGGTCCATGCTGTGAGCACTTAACGAGCCCATGGCATCAACTGGTACTGAGAAGCAGAATTCTCCAGTTCTGTCTCTGTGTCACTGCTGACTCAATCTGCGACCTTCACTTTACCTTCTTCTGAGCTCTCACTCCTCTCTAGTGTACTGGCAAGGACAGTATTTACATATCCTAAAGAGATGTTTTGTGGATTAGCCATAATGAGTATAAAACATGTAAAAATATGAAGATCTGTAGAAACCCTATTATTATAGGAATAATAATAATTATAGCTACACTTGGTTAAATGCTCAGAAATCATATAGAAGACGCCTTCTCTGGGGGGAAAGGCAGCCAACTGTACCAGCAATTAGTCAATTATGAGTATTTAATTTTATTTCATTGCTTGTGATTTTCGTCTCTGTGCACAATAGGAGCCTAGTTGCCTCTTATTTATTTGTTCTAAGATTTTATTTTTAAGTAATCTCTACACCCAATGTGGGGCTTAAACAAGCCCGAGATTGAGTCTCACGTTCTACCAACTGAGCCAGCCAGGAGCCACAATGTCTTTTGCCTTTTAAAGGGAATCTCTGGTGAAGTTGGTTGGAGATCAATCTTTATGGGACCTGGGCTCCCCAGAGCAATGTTATAGACACAGTGACTCTATGACTGTGTCTTATTACCCTTTGCCTCAGAGGCTCCCATTTAGGCCAATGTTCCTTCCCTTGTTGGTTTTCATCTGTCCCTGAGAAGGAGTCTCAGCTCCGAGAGTACTGAACATAAGTATTGGCCAGATAGCAGTGGCGTCAGAAGGCACACTGAGGGCAGAATCCTTAGACAGGTTCCTGGGAGAGACACAGAGGAAACAAAACATGCATTCCCTTAGCCATGAAAGGGTCCCTTGGTCTATAAGAGGCTTGTAAAAACTAAGAGAGGGCCCTTAGAAAAATCGAAGAATCTTTCCCTCTGGAAAGCAGATGCACTTAATTTATTTAGAAAGGCTTCCATGACTCCTGGTTGGAGGCAGGGAGATGACCTCTAGATAGTTCCACCTTCCCTAAGAACCTGCAACTGTAAAATATTTTGAAAGAAATATTCTTTGGGATTCATTCTGCGTCTCTATCTTTATCCTTATTTATCTGACCACCCGAATCATTTCACACAACGAATTTCTATAAAATGTTCTTAGAAAATGAGATTTCTAAGTCAAAATTCTTTTGTATATAATTAATAATTTCTCTGAGTAGAGCATGTGAATATATTTGATACAAAAAATAATTGAATGATAACATAATTTCCCTTCTTTATCTATCTAGCTAATACAGAAGAGTATTATCAATGTGCTGTCACTCATTAAACAAATATTTATATGTCTGGCCATCAAAATTAGAAATCAGTTGGAGGATGAGGTTTTCTTTATTTACCGTGCTTCATGTTCATCAGTTAGCAAGCACCGATTGTCTTTTTTTCTGGAGGCTGGATTGCTGTATTCTTATGTATTAGAAAGTTTTTGTTGTGCTTTTTCTCTGAAGATCTCAATGTGAGCAGCTTTGGGAGGATTATAGGGAATAAACTTTAAAAGACATTTCAAGTGCCACAAAACATTCCTCTTCCTAAGTACAGCTTTTGCTTCCAAAGTTTTGTGAACCCCTCTTTGCTAGAGAGTCCCCTATTTTCTGGCCCTGCCCTGCCCTGCCCCGTCTCTTCTTCCCTCCCTCTGGGGCTAGCCCAGAGCCAAGCAGCCTTTGCTTCTGAGAACTGTGGAGCCAGTTGGTGACCCCTCAGCTTCCAGGAGCAGAAGTGATTGCTCTGGAATCTGTCACACAGTGAGGAGGTCTATTTGGAACTGTATTATTTTCCTACGTTTTTCTACACCATTCAGTTTTTTAGATTTTTCTACTTTTGCTTTTTCCCTCTTTTTTTTTTATTGCTTCACATTTCTGATTATGTATTCAGCACACACCACAGGATGCCAATTTAATTTTATTGGCCCATTTAAAGGGCAAATAAACCTTTGTTTTTATAAGGAGAGGATAAAGGACCAATTATCTTGGCCCTCAATGCATATTTGCTATTTGAGCTTATAATCCAGTGATGTATCTCTAGAAGAGATTTCGCCGTTTGCACCCTCTTATTTTCTGGTATATTGTAGCTAAGACCTCATGCATTTGCCAATGAAGACCTTACCCTTTAATGCAGAGTTAGGATTTCTTTAGCTGCCATTGCTTTATTTCTGTTCTAAGCTGCCATTAGGAGTGGGCCAGGCACTGAGGATATTCCACTCCCTTGAACCAAGTGGTCTCCTAAATCCCAGTATGTTGCCACGATGCATGAAAGGATTGGATACTTGTTGTAATTGGATTGTCACCCAATCAGTTTCAGGGAGCCGGGCTGGCATGGCTTGCCTGCTTAGAATGCAATTTCCTCTAAGAAGCTCACCCTGAACTGGCCCACCCTGCAGATAATTATTGCCTCTGCATATCACTTTGCCACTCTAGTTATAATAATACTATCAGTAGTCCAGAGTCAGAAGCATTTTTGAATTGGACTCCAGGAGACAAAGTACAACCCCTTTGAAGATAGAAGCCTTGGGGAGTGGCATGAAGACCGGTGAGGAGTCTGTCATGGGATGAGTGCTGCTTTTCGTGCAAGCGATAGACTCAAGAAACGATGAGTGAAGTGGCTGGAAAGCCCCAGCCCTGCTGAGGCCAAAGTCATAGGCCAGCTGGCAAGGGGACCAGTTGGACTTTCATCACTGGACATCCAGGTGGAAGGAGAGCCTGGGACAAAGGGTCATTTTCATCTCCAAGGACAGCATTCTTTTTCTAGGGTCTCGTCATGTTACTCATGCAAATGGAAAGAAGCAGGAAGAAATTGAGTGGAATGGTTCTGGCTGTAAAACAGGGGCTGTGATTTCCCTAATTTTAGTGTAGTCTTTCCTTTCAGGAAAGGAAAACATGAAAAAAGGGAAGTACGTGGGAATTATTCATAGGAGTGCTTCTGGAGCCTATCGACTAGCTAACAGCTTTATATAGCTAATACTTTTCCTCAAATACTTATTATTCATGGCTTCAACCCCTGACCATCACATTCTCTGGCAGAAGACATCCTACTTGTTCTTTTGTTTCTAGATCTTAAGCATAAAAGGATGTAGGTAGGGGTAAAGGCAGAAATAGTAGGAATGGCTCTTCAGAACAGGTAAGAAGTCACTGACTGAATTCTGCGTATTTGGCAAATGCAGGCACGTTCCTTAGGAAGTGAGGTTCCAGCAAATTCTCAAGGCTGCAGACCTATTTGCAGGACTTCAGCAAGGGGATGTAAACTGTTAAGGGTGGAGATCTAGTGCCAGCGTATTAGTCAGGAAGGCTGGAGAGCTAGAAGGAACCCAGGAGATAAACAAGAAACTGAGACTTGGAGAAGGCTAGTGATTTTCTAAGTGTCTCCCCATTTCACAGATAAATAAGTTGAGGCCCAAACAAGTAACATCACACAGTAGCAAATATCAGAGCTAGAATGCAAGCCTGGAACTATCCGAAATACCCTCACGGTACCTAAGTAGGGCCTGTGACATCTGGAAGGCTCTTCACTAAGGGGTGGACCTAAGCTTGGGTGTTACGTCAGAAAGAGTTACAAAACTCAAGGAGCCCAGGAATGGTAGCAAACATGAGCTTGAGAGCACAGCATGGTTTCCAGATAAGAGATGATAAGGATTGAAATAGACTGAGGTGTAAAGGGATAGCGACCTTACAGGCACTGTGTTCAATGGGTGAGTACAATCTAGAAGATTCCAGCTCCGCCAAATATTTACTGAACACTCGTTTGGTGTCAGTCATGGTTCTCAATGTTGGGGATATGGCCACGAGCAAAGCAGACACAAATCCCTGCCCTCATGTAGCTCATATTCTTATGGGGGAGGAGATTGATTTATCTGTGTGACCTTGCCAAATTGTTCAGCTTCTCAGAGGCTCAGCTCTCTCAGCTGCAAAATGTCAAGAATGGAGCTCAGGTCAAAGGGCTGCAGTGAGGATCAAATGATATAATGCGTCTACACCACAGAGTGCCCGAAACGGTAGCTTTTATTATTATCATGCTGCATATGACTGATCACAGTTTAATATTAACAGTTAATTTTCACCTGAGGTGCAGTTGGTGGGGGGAGGGCAGAATTATAAGCCCATTCAAAGTGAATGGGCAGAAATGGGAAACTCTGAGTGCGTCAGAATTGTCCTTCCACATCTGGGGTGCAGAACTTCAAACCCCTTGGGGGGGGGTTTAGCACCTGCTACATAGTTTTGTTTCTTGCCCTTGTGGACAAGGCACTTCTAGTGAGAGCCAGAAGGGGTTAAGTAAGTCCTGGTCTCTGCCTGCTGACATATTGCTATGTATATCCTTTTCCGCATACATATGTGAAAATGCCACCATTCCTTATTTCTACTTCAAGCTGTGGACTTGATTTCAGTGAGCGTCACTTAAAATCTACGCTTTGAATATAGGTTTATTTTATTTTCAGGTGCCTTGCCAAAGGATGAGGATGTGACCTTTTCAGAAGCTGGAAAAAGTGATTATCTGCCTAGGTGTATGGCGCTGGTAAGTAAAAATAACTGTTTAATCAGAGAAGTGATTTAATAATTATTTTAATAGGTCCAGATGGCTACAATACCTTTCTCTCCACTGCACCCATGCTTCTGAGGAAATAAAATACACCAGAGATCCTGCTGCTTTAGAAAAAGTGCAGGATGTCTGGACACTGAGAGAGGTGCTGGGATAGGTTTGAGCTAACTGTGCTTTCCCATATGCTATCTAGAATGTTCTCTCTCCTCATATCTTCTCCCCCAAGCATGAGGACAATTTTACCCTGCTAGTGGACTCACCCTCATCCTCTCTTTCTTAGCCTAAACCGTGACCTCCTCAGGGAAAGTTCTCTTACTCCCTCCACAAGGCTAGATCGCTCTCCTAGCATCCGGTACTTATCCCTCACAGCATGGATCATATTTATAGACAATGAGTCACTAGTTCAATGTCTGTCTTCCTCAGCTTTAGAAGGACAGAGATAGAGACTACTTATATAGCCCACCCCGTGCCTGAACTTTGCACAATGCCTGGCTCATAGTAGGTGCTCAAGAAATTTAGTTGACTGACTAGATGAATGAATAAAATAGCCTTCAAGAGTTCTGGATTCTGGTCCCAGTCTTGTAATTTTCTGGATGTGTGGTCAAAGAGGTATTGACCTCTTTGGGCCTTAGTCTCCTTACCTACAAAATGAAGACTCAATGATCTCTAAGGTTCTTTCTGGCTTGAATAGTTAACCATTCCACTAAAGTCAGGATTTGGATTCTTATCAGTGGGGGAAAATATTCTTGTTAAACTACCCAGGGTTTGCTGTCTCTTATTTCCAGGGATCTCCAGTATGCTAATGCTTAGAATTGTCATGGTAAAAACAGGTTTAATTAGTGGATTCTTCTTCAAAGGCCTTGTAGCGGGGACAGTGTTGGTTTGTTTGGGAAAAGACTAGCAATTTGCCCACTGCAGACTTCACTTCTCTGATCCCTTGCTCTTTGTTTAGCTTTTACCTCTAAGATTAGGTGCTTTCACAGGGAGATCTTCATCTTCTTTGTGTTTAAGACACAAAGAAGTATTTAAACTAGGGAGGGAACTCTGATGCTACGAGGTTATAAGCAAACAGCTGCCGGGCTTTTTCTGCTGTTTTATTTCTTCAGTCAATCAAATGCGCAGCTTGAAGTTATGTTAGAGACCCTAGCTGGACCACGGAACTAAGAGCTCCAGGATGTGTCACAGCCGGCTTTGTATCCACAGCAGCTAGCACAGTGCCAGGTTCAGAGTAGGTGTTCGAAATGTCTACAGAATTAGATAAGGTGACAGCTGGGAGGCCCTACATATAGGTTGAGTAGGCAATTTTCCCATATTTTTGTTATTTTTATAATTTGTACCCAGTTGTATTTCCAGAATGATCTGAAGCACAGTTGCTTACATAGTGTGGTTTGAGGACTACCAAAATGCTCCTATATGTCTCTGAATTGCTCCCCTACCAGCCTACTTGGGGCCAGAAATTTCTACCAAGTTGTTTTAGGTGGGCATGGTGGGTTCATGAAAATAAAAGTGTTACATTTGGATCAGCGAGGATAAATGAGGTTACATTTGGATCAGCGGGGGTAAATTAGGTAAAAACTAAATGAATTAGTTTTTGTATTAGCTAATGCCAGTGTCCCAAGGGCAGGACACTGTCCTCTCCCTCTTGGGAGAGGCACCAAAAGTCAGGTGGGGCACTGAAAACCATCTGGGACTATTCCCAGATGGCAAGAGACCTTGTAGCTGGTCTTGACTAAGCTTGAGCACCTCGGATCAAGACCTAAGCTGAGATCAAGAGTTGGACCTAGGTCCTGGGTAGCTCAGTCAGTTAAGCACTGGACTCTTGATTTCAGCTCAGGTCATGGGATCGAGCCCTGCATAAGGGCTCAGCACTCAGTGGGGAATCTGCTTGGGATTCTCTCTCCCTCTGTTCCTCCCCCTACTCACATGCTCTCTTTCTCTCTCTCTCTCTCAATAAATAAATAAATAAAATAGTAACAAACAAACAAACCAAAAGAGTCAGACACTCAACTGACTGAGCCACCCAGGTGCCCCAAGAACTGGGACTTCTTTAGCTTTCCTCTTTACACGCCCTCCCTGCCCCCAACTTCATGCATTTGACAAAGACTCCTTTATTTTAGCATTCCCACTTCCCTCTCAGCACCCAATTAGTAATCCAGACCCCCTGGGCACCTTGAATCCTTATGGCACACATTTTTTTCCTCAAAATAATAGTAATAATGAGTACTATTTGACAAGTACTCACTATTTGCCAGACATCATACTAGGCCCCTACATGTGTTATCTCAACTGTCAGGTCCATTTAAGTACAAAATGCATGATCTTTCTGTGACTCTATAATGACTCATCTTACTAAGCCCATGGCCCTCTTCCCCATCTTCAGTAGAGCATCAAGGACTGGAGACCCTTGTGACCAACCAGTGAACACTTAGAGACGTTACCGTGTGCTCCATACCCTGCCAAGTGCTGTGGACGACACAGAAAGAGAAAATATTGTCCCAGTCACACACCTCGCTCTGAAAGCTGGCCTCTGTCCTTCACTCTGGTTTCCTTTGTCTAGTTCTTAGATAGAGTCATGGGTCCCCTAAGTAAGCCAGGGGAGGAACACGAGGGAAGGAGCACATTATATCTCCCAACACAATATGCTGTCCGGTAGGGTTAGAGAATGGGCTATTCGGATTAACTCAAAGTTGT
Source organism: Nasua narica (assembly GCA_028533885.1). Taxonomy (NCBI): domain Eukaryota; kingdom Metazoa; phylum Chordata; class Mammalia; order Carnivora; family Procyonidae; genus Nasua; species Nasua narica. The sequence continues at coordinate 79,536,523 of CM052801.1, read as the reverse complement.
GTTTAATGGCGAGTTCCTATAGATACAAAAGTGCAGAAAAGTAAATGCAATACAATTCAGGGCACACTAGCAATAGAAGAAACAGAGGACAATCTTTGCTAATAATTCAGAAGTTACCTTAAGGTCTTTTGCAGTTTCAGTGTCATCGTGATGAATATATTATAAACAGCAAGAGGTAGTGTGGTATAGTGGAAAGTGCATCCACCTTGGGAGTCAGAGAGCCTGAGCCGTAGTCCTAGCAATGCAACCTTGGGTATACCTCCTGGGCCTCAGTTTCTCCATCTGCAACGAGGGGAGGTCATCCTCTAATCTCTAAGGTGTCTTTAAGCTCTCAGATTTTTCTACTGCTAATTTTCACTAGCATGGAGATAGGCAAGGTCCTGGTGAGTTGACTGTCTGAACCTAGAGTTTCCAGCATTTTGGCCTCAGTGAGACACTCCTCCTTTTGAATTAAACAAGTATGTTGCCTGTGGTGATCAGGCTTCAATGAACCATGTGCCTCATTTCATAACAATATGTTATATAATCAAACCAACTGCTTTGCTGACCTCTCTGTTGAACTGTCCTCCTTCTCAGGAAACACTAACTTCCCTCCACCAGGGACATCCCAATTTTCCCAGGTCTCTAGAAATCCAAAGGAGTCTCCTCACTTCCCAGCTCTGTGAGGACAGTTGCCTGATTCGTGCCTTTTTACGTGTGCTTGCCTAAGTGCTGAGTGGGAGTGAAAGGGAATGATGTTGGACATAGTAAGGCATTGTCATAAAACCTCAGATTCAGACATCTGCTTTCGAATGGCTCCTTAATACCAGAAGCCATCACCGAGGCCAGGCAGTGAACTCATTGTTGCTGTTAAATCTCTTCATAAAAAATATTCATTTTTGGCTTGCCTGCCAAGTACCTCAACTCTAAAAAAATTATCCGTGCTAGCCTCTAACCGATTCCCAACTAAAAGTCATGGTCTCATTGTTGGACCCATTAGCCAGCCTTGGGCTCACCCCTAGCACGGTGTTGTTTCAATCTACTTGGTTGGAAATGTTCCTGTGGCCCTTTGAGGCTTTCCCAGACACCTTGGAACTCTGTAAATGTACAATAACACAATTTACTATAATATCCTTTCCCTTTTCAAGCAACCCAGCTGTCCGTGATCTCCAAGTCCCAGCTCACTATATTTGATGGAGGGTATATTTAAAATGAACAGCTGAAATGGTCCCATAAAATGTCTCTTCCACATCCTTCTTATCCCCTCGCTGACAAGCGCAGGGCAGCTCCCTCACGTTGACTGCTGAAAGGCTGACGGTGTTGGGGCAACAAGCCCATGTTATTATGACCATTTCTATTCTTCCTTTTTGTGCTTTTTTTTTATCGTTATTAAAGCAATTTTTCCCTAAGACATGCCAGAGAGACAGCAGGAGAGGCTGAAAGGCTCCAGGCTCTAAAGTGGAAGCAAAGTACAAACACTTGGGAAGCCACTCCTTCCTCACCTCCTATGACTTCAGCAACTTCCCTGCGATACAGAAAGTCTCTCCAACTTACATCCCCACTGGCTGAAAGGGATGATGACGGAACAAAAGAGACATCTTAACAGTGATTACACATCCTGATGCTTGAACTTCTCAGCTCACCTTAAGGGAATCATGCGAAAGACAGAAATATTCTGCTTCCTAAATTAGTTCACCCCATGTGGTGGAGGAAAAAACTGACCATGCTACACATGGACAACAGTGACAAAAAAGCAGTTGGGCAACTGTGTTTTACTTCGTGGCTTAGACACAGTGGACTTTCAATTTTAGGCCTCCCTTCTCTTTCTCCCCAGAATATCTGTGTCTGGCAGATAGAAAGTGCTCAATAACTATGAACTGACTGAACACTCACAGGCCATCCCTCTTGCTGGCAGGTACTGTGAAATGCATTAATGAGCGAGGTGACATTCCCGGGTGCTGTCTTTTCATCTATGTATTCGTTAATCCATTTCTCTCTTCACTCAGTATTTATTCTATTGAATATCTCCACTATCAGGCACTACAGTAAGGGCTGGTGAGACAAAGGTGAACAAAGCACACTCCCTGCCTTAAGTAGCTCATGGTCTACACAGTAGAAACCACAGCAGATAGAAGTATCCAGTATGAACTATCACATAACTCACGATCTAGTTGAGGAGACAAGCCTTAACCATATTAAATGATTCAAGAACAACATAAGATAGGACGAAGTCCAGCATTAAAACACAAAGCCTAGGTAATTAAGAAGGGGAAATCTGTGTGGGTTTTGGGGGATGTAGAAGACTTACTAAAGGAAGGCCAGTTTAAGAAACAAAGGTAAAAGGCCTGAAATCTGAGCTATCATTAATTCCAACATTAGGTTCTCATGAACATACAAAATGTAATCTAAAACAATTATTATCCTCAGGGTGTGTGTGCATGCGTACTGGGGAAGGGGGACAGGAAGCTACACATTGCAGATAAGTATGATTTAACACACCTCAAAACATCAGCTCTCTTCTGCTGTAATGGATAATCAAGGATTAACTGCATACAAGAATGACTATTTGCATATTGTTCTTTTTGGATCGGAATGGAATTTTTCAAGGTTCTCAGGCTTTTAATTTTTATTTTTTAATATCATTAAGATTGAAGGCATTATCATTAGAGAATCCCCTTCTCTCCTCATGCCATTTCTCTTTCAGAGTCCAAAGTGAAGTAAAAAGGGCTGGTCATTTTACCATCTGGACTCTTATTTTTCTCTGAAAAACTGAAGCCATGGGAAAACCCTCAAGACAGTCATATGATTAAAATTACCGTTTTTCTTTAGTTTTTAAAATCTTCTTAGTGTACCCAGAATGCTTAAGAGGCAAGGTTTGAAAAAAAAATGCAGGCAAATGAAAACAAATGGGAAAATATACAAAAATAATTCTGGTTGTATGTGGATAATGAAGTTTTGGAAGAGCCCTCCCTAACTCTCACTTTCCAAAATTTCCTGTGTTTTTCTTATATTTTTTGTAATAATAATGATACTTCTAATGTCTGGTTTCCACTCTCATTTATAATAGACTCAACATAAGTCGATTATTAGTTTTCCTCTGGGCCTTTTTTAGGACCAAGTAAAGGGAGAGACTACAGGGTTTATCTTTTTCCAAAGAATAGGGCTTCTATTGAAAACGTGCCATGGGGAGACTAGGTGGCTCAGTCGGTTAAGTTTTCCACTCCTGATTTCAGCTCAGGTCATGATCTCAGGGTCATGAGATCGAGATCAAGCCCTGAGTCAGGCTCTTCGCTGAGTGTGGAGCCTGCTTAACAGTCCCTCTCTTTCTCTCTGTCCCTCCCCTCGCCTATGCATGTGCACACTCTCTAAAAAAACAGAGCATGTCAGAATTTAGACTTTTTAAAGGATACTTCTGATCAAGGGATATTAAACAGATTATTCTGGGTTGAACATGAAAGGTAATCTTTTAGGATTTCATTACTAAAATGGAGGTCAAGAGATTAAGGTGGATTATAGGTGAGAGCGGGCAAGAATCAGAAATGCCATTAATTTAAATTTTTGGTGGTAGAGGAGTTTGGAAGGAGTTAAACCTCTAAGGTCCCAACTTCAAGACATGTTGCTGAACCTGACTCACAGAATGGTATTTTCAAACAGGCCGGGCTCAATTACCATTACGTCTTAAAAGTTATTGCTTGCTGCATTAAATAATTATCACATTAATTGAATCATCCTATTTGTCAAATGTTAAAGTTGAAAAAAAAAGTCTGAGAAAAGAAATTTGAAATGCACACGTCAAAACTTGTATTTGCTGGGAATAAAGATGTGATAAGTTCAGATTCAAAAGATAAAATGCACATACAAAGCTTGTGGTTTCCCCAACTGCTACTGTAATGATCTGACTGCAGAGAAGGAAATTCATTACATAACTAAATTTTTATGCCTCTGACAGGGATCCCTAAGATCCCACAAAGAAACTGTCCATTTTGCAAGTCTTCCATGCTATGGTGAATTTATTCAGTAACCTTTTATTGGGTACTTGTTCTCCACACTACCATGTGCCAGCAGCATAGAAAAAAATATATAGGTAACATTTATTGTGTTTGTTATATGTCAGGCACTGTAAGCGTTTTATACCCATTATCCCATTTATTCTTCCTGAAACACTGTTGTTTTGCAGATGAGAACACTGAAGCTTAGAGATGTTAATGAACTTGTCCAAGATCACACAACTAGTAAGCACTAGAGCTGGTACTCAAATCCAGGTCTGTCTGATTCCAGATTCTGAAATATTAAACATGAAGGTTGAGGCAGAATCCCAGCTATTAAGCAATTCTCACATACCTCATTATAAAACAGTGTGCATGAGTGCTAGCATTATGGTCTGTAGAAAGTTCAGAGTTCAGAGACGACTACAATTAATTCTTCCTGGAAATTTTACACAGGAGATGACATTATGATTGGGCAAGGTGACATTTTAAGAATATGAATTGAAAATGGGAAGGAGAGAAGGTTCTTCTAGCCAGAGGAAGTAATATGAACCAAGACACTGAGACGTGAGCTGGCATAGCTTACTTAAGGAGTGGTAGAGCATAGGAGAGGTGGGATTGAGGTGTTGGGGAGTGGTCAGAATGTCAGAAGTAAAACTAAAAAGGTAAAGCAGGGCCAGCTCATTAGAAAATTTGAATATTATGGGGCAAGTATTAGATTTTTTATATAGGTACAGGCGAGCACCCCTAAAAGTTTTTAAGCAGAGCAACAAAATCAGATATGTATGTTTTCAAGAGAAAGTTCTAGAGATAATGAGGGCAATAAATTAGAAGTAAGAAAGAGATTGCAGATGAAGAGACCAATTAAAAAATTATTGTGACAAATGGAACAATATAAGGGGAAGAGCAGATTGGGAATGAGGATGAGTGTCAGCTACAGGGCCTGGCGAAGATGTCCAAAAGAGAGTTGACCACATGGGTTTAGAGTTTGGAAGAACGACTGGGACAAGAGATAAAGATGTGACAGTCCTATAAGTCATATCACGGGAACACTTACAAAGTGTGAAAAGGGCCAAGAAAAATGTCCATTATTTAAGAGTCAGAAATAGGAAGCATAGCCCAAGAAGACAACTGAAAATAAAAGTCGAGAAATAGGAGGAGAATTTGGAGAGAGACTGTGTCACAAAGGTCAAAAGCAAGAAAGAATGGTCAACAGTGTCAAATAATGTAGAGATGGAAATCAGAATGAGGGCTGAAAGCTGACCACAGGATTTGGCCATTGGAGATCATGGATATCTTAATGAGACCAGTTATAGCAGAGTGGTGAATATCAAAGGCAAATTTGAAGGATGAATGGAAGATGCAGAAGTAGAGGCAAGGTGAATAGATAACTACTCTTATAAGGCACTTGGCAATGAAGGGAAGAATGATCTCATGTAATTTTGGCAATTTGTCCAAGGGTCTACAAAAAAGCACCTCTGTACTTTCCTATCCTTGAAGGGCACCTAAGCTGTATATCACTAAAAGGTCATGCCAGATTCTAAATCTTCATATCTGTATTTTAGGATCTTATAGTTTGGGAATTTTTCATTACGGCTCCTGTCCTGTGCTTCCTTTCCCCCTTATTCTCCCTTTCAGCCTTTTCTATCTACACACAGAGTAGGCAAATGTTTCTGATGGAGTGCCTCTAGAATAAAACTGTCTTATGACCTTGAGGGACCCTCTGTTCTCTGTATAGTGTTCACAGTGTTCATCTGAGAGCCAGCCTTCCTTTAGAAGCCCCATGTTCTGAAAAAGCATTGTTGATAGAATGCTAGTGGTTAAAAAAGCTCATGTCTTTTTGAAATAGCCCAGAATATTTTAATTTGACATTTCTAAATCCTTGGCATGTCTGCTCTTCAGCAAGCCCAGAGCTCAGGGATGTTTTGACAGGTTATGAAAACGCTAAGATATCACTATATTGGTCTTCCTGGCCGATGAGGCATTGGTTCTTGCTGTAGCATTCATGGGCCATTATGGGGTTTGTATGTTAAATCGATACCTTATAAAACTCTTGCGTAACTGTTAGCTTATTATTTAAAGCAAAGGAAGAACAAATCAATTCCATAAGTGTCAAGGACATTCTTGACAAAGGGCCGAATGGAATGGGCAGGCTCGGTGCCATGAAAAAGTCCAATGAAATGGAAAGTTGTGCATTGTGTTTATGGATTCCTTCCAGATCAGCAGGAGGCCTCCAGGCTTCCCATATTTGTTTGTTGGGCTTTCCCAGCCTGGAAGCAGGGCAGGGTGGCTAGTGCTTTAAAGATATATCCTGGGATCAGAGGAGCTTCTTTGATGGCAAAATAACCCATATAGCATTAAAAAGCAAGATCTCAAGAGCAGTGCTGAGGAGCCCCAAGACTATGCACAAAGTTTTAAGCCAATAGATAAATGAGGTGAAGCAAAATGTTAGGTTGTTGAACAACCCCATTGATAGATCTTGTGGTGTATGGTATTAGGAAACTAGAGAATAAGCAGGGCAGCCCTTATATCAAGAGAGACCCAGCTATAGTCGGCATCTTGATCTTCAGAGTAAGAAGAGGCCTTATGGGTCATCAAGGCTAGTAGTTCTCAACCCTGGGAGCATATTAGACTCACTGGGGAGCCTTTAAGAAATACCAGTGCTCAGGCCTCACCCCACAGCAATTAAATCAGGGTTTCTGATTTAGAGAAGGATCCAGCACCAGTAGTTTTAAAAGCTCCCCAGATGATTCTAGTGTAAAGTCAGAGATGAGAACCACTGATCTTGCTCAATATTGTTAGTTTAAAAATAGGGAAACTGAGGCTTAAAGAAGAGAGACATCTTCTGTTAGTTCCTCTGGCTGGTGATGATAGATTTGAGACTAGAACAAGTGTTATTAGGTTAGTGATTGAGGAAAAGGAGGGTTTCTTGGTGGAACCTAATCATTAGTTTGCTCTCAATTTTATGTCTTTTGTGTGTGTGTCTATGATCTCTGATAAAATTTCCCAAAGACTCTAATAAAATTAAGACATCTAGGACATGTTCTCATCATTGCACGTAGTCTTTATTGACTCATCAAATATTTGGAGTGTCTACTATGGGTCAAATCCTGTGTTGAACGCTATGAGGACTATAGAATGCTTCAGAGAAGGTCTTGGCCTTCAAGCTTCTCTGTGACTGGGAGGCTGAGCAGAGAAGGCTATGGCCATGGATGAGTCTGATCCCCCAGTAGGGGGGTGGTCAGGGTCATCCAGGAGGGTCAGTTAGCTTTCTTAATGGAGAACAGCTCTGTTTCTTGGACATATATTCTACCCCCTTTGAACAAGGAAACAGTGATAGCACTTGTAGGAACGCTTGTGGAACTTAGTTGTGGATTACCAGTGGGGAGGTCATGGTAAGGATGTGCTTAGGTCGGGCGCCTGGGTGGCTCAGTTGGTTAAGCGACTGCCTTCGGCTCAGGTCATGGTCCCGGAGTCCCGGGATCGAGTCCCATATCGGACTCCCGGCTCTGTGGGAGGTCTGCTTCTCCCTCTGACCTTCTTCTCCCCTCTCATTCTCAGTCTCTCTCTCTCTAATAAATAAATAAAATCTTTAAAAAAAAAAAAAAAGGATGTGCTTAGGTCAGAAAGTGCCAGGAGCAGTTTCTCACTACCACCCAAGGGTTTGGTGCCATCTCTGAGAGAGGAAATGTGGTCCGGGGAAGTGGTGGCTTTTCTTGTAAACAACACGGGTATGAGAAAGTCATATATACTTTGGCTTGAAACCCAACTTCCCCCATTATTAGCTGCATGACTGGGAAAACAACTTTCTGAGTCCCATATTCTTTGTCTAAGGTGAGGAGAAAAATGTTGACAATTCTCATCTTTCTGCTCCCTACTCCTGGGGGTCTCATCCCTGCTTGGCTAATTATAAAGAACAAGGTTTGGCTATAGCAGTAGCCTGCCACTGGTCAGGGAAGAAACATAATAATAATTAAAAAAAAAAAGATGAGGGGCACTTGGGTGGATCAGTCAGTTAAAGTGGTTGCCTTCAGCTCAGGTCATGATCCCAGGACCCTGGGATCAAGTCCCATGTCGGGCTCCCTGTTCAGGGAAGAACCTGCTTCTCGCTCTCCCTCTGCCTGCTGTTCTCCCTGCTTGTGTTCTCTCTCTCGTGTCAAATAAATAAATAAAGTATTTTGAAAGAAATTTTAAATGAAAAAAATAAGAAACTGTATGTCTGAAAAAAAAAAAAAGAAAGAAACTATAGGTCTGTAGTACCCTGGACAGTATCCATTAACATGGGTAGTTGTTTGGACCAGCTGGCTACCTTTTGAACACACTTACCTTCCTTCCAAGGTGATAATCCTTATCCTAAATGTGTTTTCCAGTTTCTGCAAACCATATTATACTCTTGTGACATAAATTATGGAAAATGTCACCTGTTTACTTTCAATTTTATCTGAGAGATGCGTGTTGATGCCCAACTGACATGTTGTGTCATTGTCCTCTGTACTTCGGATTCTGTCTGTGTGTATGTGTGTAAGCCTGGTTTTCTTTAAGATCGAATCTACTTGATTCTAAAATAAAGTTAGAATTTGAATATACTGACATATTGTCATTTTTTATCCCTCTCTTTTTACATGTAACAACTAACATCTACTTCATAGGATTGTTGTCAAGATAAATTAATGGATGTGAAAGGGCTGGGTATATAGTAGGTGTTTGATGAATGCTCATTTCCACATACTTCTTGAGTATTTCTGAAAATAGTCAGGGGCCTAACGAGTTGTTATGTGCTAAAGTGATCATGGCTGATAATGAGTTCACAAAGGAACCCTCCTTTGTGTGTTTGGAGGGTATTGAAATGTTCAAATCATTTTCTTGTCTATAATCACATTTTCTTCCAAGGCTAAGCCATGAGGCAAGTAGTAACGTTATCCTTATTTTATAAATGAAAAAAATGAAAACCAAGAACCTGCCTCCCTTAATGTTACCAAGGGAGTTAGCATCAAGATTAGAACTCAGACCCTCCCCAAAAACTCAGACATGGGGCTCTCTCTGCTTCCCTTTATCGTAAGTCAGCTTTTTGCTGTTATAATGATGGACAGCATTAACTCATTAGTTAGGGCACAGCAAGTAGAACTAATTGGAAGCTGACCATTTACATTTGTGTAAGGTTAACAGTAGCCAACATGCACTGAGAGAAAGAGGGAGCTTTTGTCGGAGGCAGAATGAATGAGATCCTGCTTGGGTTACAAGTAAAGACAGCAAGCGGCAGCTTGGTGTCCATTCACCTAGATCATGAGGCTACCGTAAGTCTGGGTCTCCGGGACAGCTGATTAAAGAGAGACCTACCACTATCATCGTTCTTCCTTACCTGTGTGCATTAACATCCTTCCAGGGCAATTCCTCAAGCCATCTATAAATAAAGACTCTGAAAGCTTTGGCCAGGCCTTTCTCATAGGTGGAAGCAGCTCAAGTTAACCCTGTTGTGGGTTGTTTATTCTCCCTCTCCCTTTGTTTCTCACTCAGTAGCTGACTCATCATATGACCTTGAACAGAGGCTTTTGTTCTAAACTCAGCACTTGAAGCATGAGGCTAAGAATACAGACCCACTCCCAGGCTGCTCAGGTGGACTAGATAATTTCTGCTTTTCCAGTGTAAAGGATTTTCTAGTGAGTCCCGTGGGGCTGAGGATCCCCTGAGGTGATGTGACAGGGGGCGGGCCCATCATGCCCACAGTCTGTGTCTGCTGTCCCCATCCGAGTCTAGGCTGACTGCCAAGTGCTATTTTGGAAATGGCTCAAGTCGTCCGTCTTTTGAAGGTCGTGGACATTCTGCTCCATGGGAATGCATGTGGCAGAGTAGACGGAGACAGACCTCAGTGTCGCTACTAGAGCTTTAAGCAAAGTGACTACGGCGTACATTCAGGGTCCACCCCAGGACCTGGTACACAGTGGCTCTGAGATTATGGATGATATTCCCAGGGCAAGGCCCATGAAACAACAGATCACAATAGGTTCCAGCGAGGGTCCCAGAGGCCCTTTGCCATGCCAGCCATTAGAGATTAGTTGTTGTACCTTGTGGAGGTCCGCGAATCTCAGGGCAGGGTCTGAGGCAGTTAAGGCAAGGGGTAGTGGCTATTTACCGGCTGGTATGTGAGTATTTACCATTTTAACAACAGGTGTCCTTCTGGCCAAAGATTAGCCTTGAGCTTTTTTATTGAATGAATGGATCAGATTATTTAGAGTTCTTTTCATTATAGATCACTTCCGTGATGTGTGCTTGTGGGTATGGCCCTTCCTATATGCACATCTTTTTCAGTAGTGTAGCTATTGGTTTAAGGGAGATCTACTTCTAGAGCCTTTAACAGAAGGAGAAGGATGGGTATTAGGGGTAGGCTCATTTCAAAATAGTATTAAGGAAGAAAAGTTTTTAGATGGCTCAGGAAAAAAAATGCAATACCAATTTAGCAACTTTACTTTGCCTCAGGTGGATTCAGGTAAAAAAAAAAAGACAGAAGTGTAAAAGACAAAGCAAAATCATGGGCAAAGTACACCGTCTGTTAGGAATGGACACCTGCCTGTGCCTGGATTTTTGGCAACATTAATAGGTTATTTGTGAATTAAGCTGATTGCCTTCATCCCCTAAATCAGCCAAGGCACTTCCGCTATTTTATGTTTAGGGCAAAGAAGACAGCCATTTCCATTGTGTGATGGAAGGTGTGCCAAATGATGTCCTTGTCCCCAAGTACCATCCCCACTAGCCTGAAATGCTAGTATTAGAGATTCATTCCTTGTTGGGGCACCCGGGTGACTCAGTCGGTTGGGCGGCTGACTTTGGCTCAGGTCACGATCCCAGGGTCCTGGGATTGAGTCCCACATTGTGCTCCTCACTCAGTGGGGAACCTGCTTCTCCCCTGCCTGCTGCTCCCCCTGCCTGTGCTTGTTCTCTCTCTTCTCTCCCCCGCTCTCTCTGTGTGTGTCAAATAAATAAAATCTTAAAAAAAAAAAAAAAAAAGAAAAAAATTCACTCCTTGTCAACCAGCCTCCTGTAATTAGAAGGGGCAAAAATTGAACTCATTATCGGCCATGATCACCTTAGCACATAACAACTCGTTAGGCCAAATGTTATTTTGGAAGGTAGGCAACAGAGGTCTCAGGGGAAGGACTCAGGATAGAACTTTGGGATGGGAGGGAGGAGCGACAGAAAGTACTGCAGACTATAGAAGCATGGTGAGCAACCTGGACTGAGTAGGCCACGTGGGGCCCTAAGCTGCCAGGAAGAAGTGGGTCCCAATGGTAGGAGTGTGGGGAGACTGAGCTATGGAAAAGGAAGGAGAAGGAAATCAGACAACCTTGCTCCATTTTTTCGGACCACTCAGGTAAATTCACCTGCAACAAGTGATCTGATATCACAGCATTCTTCACCCAGAGAAGTCTATTAGACAGCAATGCTCATTTGGAATTAGCATCAATAGATGCTTTCTTAGATACTCTGGAACATGGAATTCTGTGTTATATGCTTTTATCCTGAAAACTCAGCTATAACTCAGGACTCAGACTATTGAGTCCTCAAAAGTCTATAGCCTCTAATAAAATGGGTAACCTAAATGCCAGGTATTTATCTTCCTTCCAGCAAAGCCCACCTCCACCCCATCCTCACTCCCGGCTGTCAGGCACACAAGTCAATGCCACGGGCAGGCCTTCCAGGTTCTACATTGTCTTATTTAGAACCTTGGATTTCAAAACTTTTAAGTGGGCAATTTTTGTCACACTGTGGGTTGCTTTAAAAATTTTCCTCCTTACTGGGGTGCCTGGGTGGCTCAGTTGTTTAAACACCTGACCCTTGATTTGGGTTCTGGTCATGATCTCACGGTCATGAGATCGAGCCCTGCATTGAGCTCCACGCTCAGCAAGGAGTCTGCTTGAGATTCTCTCCCTCTCCCTCTGCTGCCCACTGTGTGTATGTGCACTCGCATGCTCTCTCTCTCTCTAAAATAAATAAAGCTTTAAAAAATTTTTCTTCCTCACAATTTGATAATAGGAGAAATTCTAACTTCTTTATTTCCTTTTCCCCCCTAAGCAATGATATCACAAATTAGCAGTTTGCAATCTGTTGTAAATAGCTCAGATGAAGTTCTTGTATTTGGAGGCCCATATATGGAGGCATCTTGATATTGGGCTCTAATTCGGTTTAGGCTTTTGACCAGGTGGGTATCTGTTGGGCCGGCTTATGCTTAAACAAGGAGATAGGTGGGTATTCTTTCATATGGAATTGAAGGTAGGAATCTCCCTGCTTGAGGCCCCCAGTTCACTGGAAATCCTTCCCTACATACACTCTTTGGAGTGAAGGTATTCTGATGCCAATAGACAGCTGTTGCCTTACCAACACGTGACCCTGTTGGGGACCACACTAACTCACGAATAGCTACTGGTGCATTGGCCTAGATCAGTTATCATGAAGTGATCGCTCAGAGCAGTGCTGAGGGAACAAGACACTGCTTTGAGAGACAACGGGATCTGGGGAAGGTCTGAGGAACGTGGGTCTGCTGGGGGAGGGAGAGACCTGAGGGCGGTAGGAAATGCCCGGTCAGCTGGCATCGCCATGGGGGGCTCGGATGCTTTAAGAAGGGAGAAGATGTGTAGAGTGCGATAGGAACATGTCGAAGATAAATCTGACCTGCTCTCTTCTTTTGCTGATGCTGGGTAAGTTTTGCCTTTCTGTTACTTCTTTCTTTCACCCTCTCCTCCATTATCAGGGTGTTCCAGGCTCTTACAGAGCCTTTTCCTTGGCTGCCCGATGACAGGCCTGGCTCTGGGGACCGGCTGGGCTTCCTCAATTCTCCTGACTCATCCTGCAGACTCATTGTCCTCTCTAGCGACCTTCTGTGGGCCCTGAGCTCATGGCCTTGACTTTGCTGGCTCAGGGAGGTCTCTGATGAGGGGGAGTTTGCAGCTGACCTATGCTGCGGTTTTGTTGGCTTTGCAAGATCTGAACACTGTTTGTTCTGCCGGGGGGAAAAAAGGCACTGCGGAAATGTCCATGGTTCCTGTCAGCACCTCTTGCCCTCTAGCAGTATCAGATAGTACTGAAAACTATTTGAGGAGTTGGATGTTAGGAATGAGGCACAACTGTTCAATGGATTCTAGGCTGAATCGCTGAGACTAGACCACAGCTTTAAACCTCACTTAGACTTAACTATGTAAGCCGTCTCAAAGGAAATCCCAAGTATTCAGATATGGATGGCTCTTTAGATATAGCCTCTCAAAGTGGTCTTTTCCTACAGACCTTTCTGGAAGAAAATCAAGGGCAAAATATGTTTGCTTAATTTAATCTCTTCTCCATCACTCATTTCCCTATTTAGGAACAACACCTGGGGTATCGATAGGGGCTTCTTTAATCAGGGTATGTTTTTCCGTCAGTGGTGGGGGGAGGGCTTGGCATTGGGTTAAGTGGAAGGTGCAAGAGATTGCTGGCCAAGTGCCCACTTCATCCTTTAGTCTTGCCTCTCAAGCACTGCTGCCCCCCATCTCTGAGAGGTGCCAACCTTGTCACTCCTGAGAGCCCCGCTAGGTATGGGAGAGGTGCAAGTGAAGAGGGATGTGGTAGGAACTGCCTATCCTTTGTCCCACTGACCAAAGAAGCTTAAGGCCCAGATAGGAGCATTAGTAGGAAGTATTCCACGGAAGCACCACTGGAACCTCGCCTCTCTCTCACAGACAAAGCCCGAAGAATTGCTAAAAGGAGGAAGAACTGCTAAGAAAGCCGAATTCAGGGGCGCCTGGGTGGCTGAGTTGGTTAAGAAAGCCGAATTCCCATTGGTTTGACCACTGATTGTCATGCAACTCCGGTGAAATCAATGTTTAAAAAAAAACAAAACAACTAGTGGCGAGACTCTCCGACCCTCCTGACAGATTGCAGGGGATCTGAGCTTTACGATCTTCGAGCAAAACGAACAGGAACCGAGGAGAGAATGATGTGAGTGAATGTAGTGTTTTTCTGTTTGCTCGGTGCTAACTCTCCGACTGTATTCAGGTACTCAAGGTACTTTTCCTCCTAAAGGGCCGGGGTCACCTCTGCTTTATTGGCTTCATCCTGTATGGAGTACGACACTGGCCTCAGTGCGCCGCAGCCCGTGACTGGGCTGGTGGCGGCTGCTGGAACGGAGCCCTGGGACTGCAGCCCTGGGTCGGTCGGCGCTTGGCCCTTCCGGGTGGATCACAATGACGCTGCGTGTCCTTGGACTCTGACGGAACTCAGCCACAGTGCGCTTTGCATTCGTTTGGTTTGCCTCTATGACCAGCTGCACGCCTTGCTCTCGCCGCCATTTAAAGAGTTGCCATTTTATGCCCCAGTAGGCACACAGGCTAGTTTCCCAACTGCGCCAGGGAGGACTTCTCTGTTGGCCTCTGCGTACGCCAGCGCACGCTGACTCCTAGTCGTGGAGTTGAGTGAGTCCGTCAGTACCTAGCATTGGACCTCACACCACTGACGTAGGGGCTCGCTAAAGACAATTACCCTTGGAAAAGCATAACTCCTCCAAAACCAACAGCAAAATGTCCTGTCCCCTCCCACAAACTCCTCCCTCTCTCAATTAAGCGGACCTCACGGTGCTACACTAGAAGAGGAGGGGAACAAGAAAAGAGGAGAGAAGAACTAACGTTTTTAAAGGTTCCTGTTCGTAACAGAAAATATCTATGTACCTACCGCCTGTTTAGTTATGACAGTGGCGCTCTGAGGTCGAGATAACCACTCATTTTACAGGTGAGGAAACAGAGAGGTAAAGTGACTGTTGTAAACCTCTACAGCTTAGCCAGTGGTAGAACAGATCTGCCCACCTATGTTCTCCCTTCCTACCCTGAAGTGGCAGCAGAACTCTGGGCAATGTGTAGCTGGGCTTGTTCTGTGAACCGTTTCTGGATCCCAGTTACTTAAGAGCAAGGCAGTTCCCCTGTGAACAGCCCTGTTTTCTTTTGACTGGTCAGGCGGTGAAATTTCCAGCATCACAATGTAGTCATGTCATATTTTCCATCTTTGGAATTTGTTTAATTTCCAGTCAACCTTGCCAATGTAGCTAGAAAGATCTCCCTCACCTTTGGAGCAGCTATGGATTCTTCTGGTATAGGCTAGAGCATTGTATCTAAGAGTCACCTAAGAAAGCAGATTCCTTACCAGCCAACCCCTGCCCCACAGAGATGGATTCTACAGGTCTGAGGTGGCGACATTCTGATGCCACTAACAACATTTTGAAAAACACTGGCGCAGAGCAGCACATTCTCAAAGTGTACATCTGGAGATTTTCCTCTTTAAAGGGGCATATGATCAAGTAGGTTTTGGTAACTCTGAATTAAGAAAAAGAAATTGATTTCATTCCTGCAAGGCCTTCTTGGAGCTCTTAAGAGGTTCGTGTGCCTTGTGAATGTTCCAGAGGAGGTTACAAACAGTAGGCAGAATTATCTCATGATGGAACCTTTTAATTAAGTATTTTAGGTCTTGAAATAGTGCCTGGGACACAGTAAGCACTCAATTACTTGCTATTCATTACTGAGACTTCTATTCTTGCTTTAGACTTAACCCAGAACAGAAATATAGTTCAACTTCATTATTTAGGGCTAAATTGACATTAAGATCGGTCTTAATTAGGGTAAAGTTTAAGTTACAGAATGTTCTTAGGTGAACATTGAACTTTATATAGGGGCCTTCAAAAGGCTAAAGGAAAGCTACAAAGGTATTTTGCATAGACATGTTCCAGCCCATGTCCTGCTATAAGGACTAGGTGGATGGATGGCAACTAACCTAAATCTTCTCTCTGCCAACAATTGCTCCTAAAGTATCTTAAAAGCTTACGTGAAACGGCTTGTTAATATTAATTACTTCAGGGGAGCCTTTCCCTCCTTGTATATGGTGAAAAGAAACTCAGCTCATCTGTGTCTGAGTATCCCAAATTCAGAGCTAGTAAGGCCTGAGAGAGGAGCGTTTTATTGCTTTTTACGGTAATTCACAAACTTTACTGTATGTCCAAGTGATCTGAGGCATTTGTACGTACATTCATAGGTCCAGCTCTCAAGGGTTGGGCTTAGGTATCTGCATTTTTAATAAGCACTCCAAGGGGTTCCTCTGAGAAATGCTGATGGAGTGTTTCTATTTGGAGAGGCTGTTAAAGCTGTCAGGCCACTAAGAGTAGAGGGCCCGGCTTCTTGTACTAAGGTGTAGATCTCATGGCATGAAGGAGTTAACTCATCATCTCAGAAAAAGCAGTCTTGCCGCTTATGGAGAAGTTTAGATAATTTGGACTTTTAGTGTCTATTTTCTCTTCATTTGTCCTGAGATAATGCTGGAGAATGGCTTCAACCGGTTCTCATTCACTGCTCTGAAAGCTAAAAGTGAGCAGAATGCTGTAACCTGTATTCCATAGGATAAAAAGCTCTGTGTACGGGAGGGATGGAGAATTTATTGTTGGCATTGGCTTTAGGATTGGCTTTTGTGACTAAGGTTTTAGATCCGAGGAAACAGAATATGGGATTCATTATTAAACCATGGTTTGTCTCCTTTGCGGGTTTGATTTTTACTTTATAGTAGAAAGAGCATGGCCTTTAGGGTCAAACCTATCTAAATTAACATCCCAGTTTTGCCCTCTTCAGTGGTGTGACCTTGGGGGAAATTCCTTAACGTCTTTGATCTTGTCTTCCCGGTATCTGTAAAGTGTGTTTAAAAATAACAATCTCATAAGGTTGATGGAGTATTAAATGAGGCAACTTATGTAAAGTACTTGGCCCAGTTCCTAGCACATGGTACATGCTCACTAAATATTAATGCTCCTTCACAGGAAACAACTAATATAATTCTGAACATGTTTCTCTACCCAGGTCATTTGTCTGAGCAAACAGCCCTCTGTCTGGAGATACCCCCACTTCTCTAGGCTTCAGTTTCCTCATTGGTAAAATGTAGTAAAGATGCCTACAGCATAGGTCCATTGTATGGATTTAAATAACATAATACATGTGAAATCATTTAGCAAACATCTGGCACAGCAGGAGAGGTGAATGTTTGTAGGCAGAATTAATGCGTTATTATTACTCCTCATTCTCTCCTTGACACTGCAAAAACTCCGCATACTAATAGAACAAATGGTGTGTTGTTGCTTTGGATGGAAGATTGTCAGGATGATTTCTTATTTTTATAAAATGTTATAAGTAATTATTAATTTGTGCTAGAAACCTAAATATAACTTTTGGCACATACCAGCTAACTCTTTGTCACTGGCACCATACCACCTGGAGCTCTTGACGAGTAAATTGGCATTTTGTTGAATGTATTTAAGCCTGAAGTTATGACAATGCAACACAGTGAAAATGACCTCTCAGTGTAATACCTTAAAGGCCCAAAAGATAAAGATGTTTCTAGAGAAGTAAACATTCTGAGTTTCAAAATGAGATATCACATTACTCCTTGTAAGAGCAGAGCATTGGGATTTCTCATTTGAAAATAAGTGGAAGACAGGGTAGTTTGCAATCTCGAGGTAGACTTTTTTTTTTTTTTTTTGCTTTTTATATAACGATTCTGGCAATGTTTACTCACTTTTAAAATAATCTAGGTTGTTTCTTTTCTCAGAGACCTTAGGATCAGTTGTTTTACCTAGAACAGACTTTTGCGGTCCCGTCATTCCTAAGATGGTACCTTGCACTTAACTGCATGAAGTCCTCCCAGGGCAGCACTGAATCATTAGTGAGAGATAACTTTATGTACGGTGTATTGTTAGTCATGAGTAAATTTTATCTTCTTCTAACTCTTAAAAATCGGTAAACGTTACATGGAGGGTTTAGCGGTTCTCTAGTAACTTGAATATTCAAGTCTATTAATTTATAATGAAACTACATGATACAGTAAAAATCAGCCCACCGAGCAGATTTCTGAACACTAAAGTGGTTTGTGGTGTTTGTGTGTGTGAGAGAGAGACAAGAGGAGGGAGGGGAAAAAGGAAGAAGAGGGGGAGAAGTAAGAGTGGCAGCCAGCTATTGGTCTGTTGTATGCAAATGAAGAGTTTTTGAATTTTTGACAGAGATTTGGGGGCCTGTTGACTCAGCCACTGACTCTTAGAGCTTTGGACAAGTCACTGAATTTCTTCTGTGAGAGGAGGGATGATAGTATATCACACCTTGATGAGACACTGGCATGTTTATGTTCCATGGATCAAGAGAATTCCTTTGTGTGCAAGGTCTTTCAAATTCAGATATCCTTTGGTGGCAAGCCAAAATACAAAACCTCAGCTGCTTTTTTTATGTGGCTTGCTTTGGGAGCAGCTTGAGGATCCTTATCCTCACTCTTGACTGGCTTCCTTGACCAGGACAGGTGTTTTCTACCTTGTACACTCATGGTTTCCTTCTTTTGACCTTCTTACTACCAACTTGTATTTATTGTGTGCCCGTTGGATGCAGGTATTGCATCACTTCCTTTTCATTAGGGAAAGGGAAACATTATTATTATTATTTATTTATTTTAATAAAATTTTATATTTTATAATATAATAACTTATTTTATTTATTATTTATTGTTTTTTTTAAAGATTTTATTTATTTATTTGACAGAGAGAAAGGTCACAAGTAGGCAGAGAGGTAGGCAGAGAGAGAGGAGGAAGCAGGCTCCCCGCTGAGCAGAGAGTCTGAGGCGGGGCTCGATCCCAGGACCCTGAGACCATGACCTGAGCCGAAGGCAGAGGCTTTAACCCACTGAGCCACCCAGGTGCCCCTTATTTATTTATTTATTTATTTATTTATTATTTGTTTATTGGGAGAGAGGGAGAGAGTACAGGCGTGCATGTGCAAGTGAGTTTGGGTGGGGGAGGGATAGAGGGAGTGGGAGGGAGAGAATCTCAAGTAGACTCCACACCCAGTGTGGAGGCCAATGTGGGGCTCAATCTCAAGACACTGAGATCATGACCTGGCAGAAATCAAGAGTTGGACACATAACCAACTGAGCATTCCTGGTGTTCCAGGAAAGGGAAAGTTCTTATTCAAAGGATTTGAGGAGATGGCTTTTAAGGCATGGATTGTCAGTTTTTTGCCCTGGGGTCTCTCACTCAGGTAACTCTCTTGTAGGTGTCCTGTACAGTACCTGAGGTGTGTGTGAAGGAAACAATATCAGTAGAAATTGTATCGTACTATTAGGACCTCTCGAATGTCTTCCAGTGATGTTATATGGAGACTCACAGGGTTTAATACACCCCACAGTGTACTTCTGTGTAAAGCATGAATTCAGTATTAAACCATTATGTATAATGTGTAGCTCTTTGTTGACGACATTGGGGAATTCTTATGGTTGATCGTAATACCTTCACTTGGCTTAAAAAATTATTTAATTTTGTAAATATCCCAATTAAGTGGAACAAAGTGAATGCTTTCTGACCCGCATACATTTTTGAAAGACTAATATTAAGCATAAGCAACAGGATATTGTTCTAGAATGTACCTTGTATCTATTTCCAAGAAAGGCACAGTGTAGTATCCAAGCATGTCAAACATATGTATTCTCAGATAAAGACAGAAAGCAAACATAGATTAAATATGTATAAATCATCAGAGGCGCAGCTTTATGAAGTTTGTACATGCGTATCAATTACTGGAACACTAAAATAGACAGGAGTAGCTACAAAACCGTCAGTATTAAAAACATCATAACAAGTTGAAGTCAGGGGTGCCTGGGTGGCTCAGTGGGTTAAAGCCTCTGCCTTCGGCCCAGGTCATGGTCTCAGGGTCCTGGGATCAAGCCCCGCATCGGGCTCCCTGCTCAACGGGGAGCCTGCTTCCCTTTCTCTCTCTGCCTGCCTCTCTGCCTACTTGTGATCCTTTTCTCCCTGTCAAATAAATAAATAAATAAAAATCTACAAAAATAATATGTTGAAGTCAAACAATCTTGGGTATATCCCCTTCACTCTGAGAGCCACAGAATATTAGATATGGAAGAAACTTCAAATATCATCCTGTTTAGACCCCTCATTTTACTGTTGAAGAAACTCAAGCCCAGAAGGGAGAGGTGAGTCTCCTGATGCCACAGAGGGAATAGGTAAAAATCAGAGGAAAATCAAGAACGTGCAGTGTCACAGAAGCTAAGGAGAAAACTTTAAGAGTGGATAAAACTGGTGTGTTATCACAAAGAGGTTGAGGACGAACAACTGAAAAACTGCCCTTGGATTTGGCAAGAAGGAGATCACTGGTGAACTCAAAAGAGAAATATTGGTAGATCGGTGAGAATAGAGGCAGATTGTGGGATAGAAAATGGAGGCAATTCAGATGAGAATAATTGAGAAAGCAAAAGGAGGAATATGGCCAAAAACATGACAGGGTGAAAGGGTGAAAGCTTCATATGGAGCTTTGAGCATGTTTTGAAAAAAGTAGAAAATGAGCCCTAGGCCCCAAACTTACCGTGTTTCTATGATAGAAAACAATAAATTACAGAGTTGATTAGCCCCTCCAAACCAGCAGTGCCTCCCGAGGCAAAGAACACAGTAAGACCAAAACCTGAACCCACGCACATTCAGGCAGAAGGAGAGGCACAGGCCAGAATTTAAGTGGTGGAGACTTGCCAGCCCCAACCTTCCTCTGATTATGTTTGGCAAGCATATGGACTCCGTACCTTTCCCTAAACCTACAATTTGTACTAAAACTATAACATTTCACTTGTTAATAACTCTCTTCTCCCATAATAAGATTGAAATATATGTTGGGGAGGTTTTTTCAAGAAAGCCACCTGGTATGTCTACTCCTAGTTAGACCTAATTAATTAGGAAAACCACTCAGAATTCCTATTAACTGGGCTAAGTTGGACAGGCTTGAAAACATGGTCCCTCTCAAATTATGAACATAGAACTGGTCTCTTTGTGGTTGTAAATCTTTTTTTTTTTTTTAAGATTTTATTTATTTATTTGAGAGAGAGAGAGAGAGAATGAGAGGGGAGAAGGTCAGAGGGAGAAGCAGACTTCCTGCAGAGCTGGGAGTCTGATAATGGGAC
This sequence comes from Nasua narica, assembly GCA_028533885.1. Classification (NCBI taxonomy): domain Eukaryota; kingdom Metazoa; phylum Chordata; class Mammalia; order Carnivora; family Procyonidae; genus Nasua; species Nasua narica. Next base: position 79,515,569 of record CM052801.1, on the reverse strand, counting down.
TCGATCCTGGGACTCTGGGATCATGACCTGAGCTGAAGGTAGTCGCTTAACCAACTGAGCCACCCAGGTGCCCCTGTGGTTGTAAATCTTGATCCAGGTCTGGGTTGGTGTTATAGTTGCTTATTGGTTGATATTCGGGCTGGTGCTTGAGTCATATTCAGCTAACTCCATGGATGGTTAGGGCAATTTGAAAGCATTACTGGTGGCTACAGACGTGTGCATCAATGCAGCAGAGACGCGACCAACACAGACACATCAAAGGCCTTCGATCTAGGGCAACCCTGTGGATCTGGGGCTGAAAGCATATTGAAATCAAGTACGTGGCCATGATGGCTTTGCATGACAATAGCATTTAATTCTCAGCAAGATCCCTGTGTAATAGACATTGTTATGCATATTCCATATTTATGGAATGTTATGGAATTTCCATATTACAGTTTGGAAAACTGAGACTCAGGTTAAGAGACTTCCACACGGTGATAAAGAGCAGTTAAGTGGCAGAAGTGAGAGAGAAACCCAAGTCTGACTCCAAGTTGCCACACATTCTATCAGGCTCCCATTATAGGTTCTTCACCCTCCCCTCCATTCCCATTCTATGTAATTCCTCCCTGTCACTGAAGCTTGTTTCACTCTTCAAGAATTCTGTATCTTCTCAAGTTTCCTTTATTTTGCACTTAAAAAAAAAAAGGATTCTGTATCTTTGAGCTCCCTTTCCTATTAAAATCCACTTTCATGATAGGATCTGCTATGTGAGTCACGTGCATCACAATATGAATTTAGACAGTGCCACCTCTTCCCAAGGGATTTGTACCTTACATATTTTCAATGCAGAGCGAAAGTCTAGGCCTTCTGTCAAAGGGGCTTCTGGCACTAATCCCATGTTTAGACTGGCTATGTTTGGACAAAGGGAAGCCTGGCCTTGAGGCTGATTTGATGACTCAGAGGGGTGAGCAATTATCTAGCCATATCAACTGGGAGAGACTAGACCAAAAAGAAATCTACTTTCTGACTCCAGTGGTCTGAGTTGGTTGCTCAGAAACACCCCAAAATAGCTCAGATCTTTGCTTCATTTGGTCAGGTCATCCTCTGAGTATCCTTGTTGCTCTTAGGGAGAAACAACTTTCATTAAAAGGTGGGTGAGCTAAAATCAGGGAAGATTTAATGTTGGAAAAGCTCTCAGGGCCTATTCACTCCAACCCTTTCATTTTAGAAAGGGTCTAACCTAGACCCAGAGACGTCATGGTCTGTTAGAGACAGAGCTGGAGCCAGAACCCAGGTCTCCAGGCTCCCAGCCCAGAGTTGTGTTTAACGTATCCCACTGTCTGGTAATATCCTTTTCCAAACCTGTATTTTCATTCAGTCACTGGTAAGGCCAGAGAGATATAACCACCGAAGTGAGGGAGGGTTAGCAAGGGAAACAACTCCCTCTCCACTCAATCCCTTCCCACTAGGGACCTTCTCTTTTGAACAACTTGATACCCCAATAAATCCCTAGGCTTGGGAGGCATATATTTAATTAGAGAGAACCAGCTCTTACTGTTTGCTTTCCCAATTGAACTGGCTCTGAGCAGCAGGAGAGAGGCTAGACTTCAGTGGTGTTTCATTTGTGTGGCGGTTCTGCCTGTAGGTCAAGGGCACCGGCTGAGCCCGAAGCAGCAGGACCACAGGGTGTGTCCCAGCACCAGGATTACTGGTGCGGATGGGGGCTCTGGGGCCCTTACCCCCTTTTCGGCCTTCTCTTGTCAGCACCGTTGGGTGGACTGGTGCACAGCACGGAGGCCACTGAGCTAATGACTAGTACCCCACCTCCCACCTGAAAATCCAGGCTTTTCTCCTGCCCGCCTGCCGCCCTTAGCTTGATTTGCCTGCTTCAGCTTAGTCTTAACAGCAGTGACACGTGCAGACGGAACACGCACTTAGCAAGGAGCAAGCCCTGCTGAAGACGAAGCCTGTAGTTCTACCCCACACAGAAGGTTGAGCAAAGAAAACCTCCTACAGATCTGTAAGGAAACAGTAGCTCACTTCCAAGGAGCCCGGGATATGTGGCTCTTCCAGCTCAGTCTAGCACGGACTTGGGGTTCAAAGTGAAGGCTCCGGGGCCAGGCTAACTGTGCTCTTCTTGATCTCAGCCACTTATTAATTGTGTAGGCGTGGGCAATTTACTTGAGCTCTCCATGCCTCAGCTTTCTCACCTGCCAAGTAGACCTGAGTCAGAGGGCTGCTCTGATGATGGAAAGAGGAAATACATGTAAATCACTTAGGAGGTTGCCTGGTACCGTTGGGAGCCCCGTGTTAGCTTTCGTCATTCCCAACACTGTCCCTAGCAGTATCTACCAAAGGAGTCTTAGGGAGAACACACAAAGGTGTGTTCCCCCGCAGTTGTCTCAAGCCACCATTCCTTTGGCTTCTGGAATTTGGGGCCATTTATTTTTATTTATTTATTTATTTTTGTTTTTGTTTTAAGATTTTATTTATTTATTAGAGAGAGAGAGAGAGCACAAGTAGGCAGAGCAGCAGGCAGAGGGAGAGAGAGAAGCAGGCTCTCCACTAAGTAGGGAGCCTGATGTGGGGCTCTATCCCAGAACCCCGGGATCACGACCTGAGCCGAAGGCAGCTGCCCAACCAACTGAGCCACCCAGGAGCCAATTTGGGGCCATTTAAAACACTGAGGTTAGGGATGCCTGGGTGGCTTGGTGGGTTAAAGCCTCCGCCTTCGGCTCAGGTCATGATCTCAGGGACCTGGGATCGAGCCCCACATCGGGCTCTCTGCTCAGCAGGGAGCCTGCTTCTCCCTCTCTCTGCCTGCCTCTCTGTCTACTTGGGTTCTCTCTCTCTCTGTCAAATAAAAAAAATAAAATCTTAAAAAAAAATAAAAAAATAAAACACTGAGGTAATTTCCCCTCAACCAGGTACATTAATGTCATAGTGATCCCTTCTTCTCTAAGCTCAAGCTGAAAATTTGTCTTGTGTCAATAGTCTTGCAGACACACACGTTTTCTCTGGAGAGGGCAGTAGTCCTGTTGCCGCAGCAGAAATGAACACTGTGCTGAGTGCCGAGGAAGTGAAGGGCCCTTGTAACTAGAGTAGCAAATTAGTGATGATCTTGCCAGCAGTTTTAAAACAAATGGATTGAAAGAGATTTCAATAACTACATGCCTAACTTGGAGCTGCACTCGAAGCATTTAGTAAACATGTCATTCCAGTATTGAAAACAGCATCTAATCAAAGCATGCTTATAATTAGACATCACATATAATATCTCTCAAAATTAGGTTCCGCCAGGTAAGATGCCATTCCCTGGAACACTGAAATCGGCTGTTTGTTTGGCCTTTGTTATTATTAAAAAGAACAGGTTGGGGGTACCAAGAGACACTCAAATCAATGAAAGCGCTTAATTTTAATTAGAGAGAGAGAGAGAGAGAAATACAGTATGTATGGGTAGCCTGTACATAGAACTTCATGCCAGTAAAACCTGCCTCAAAAGGTATGACTCTATATTAATTTAAATCAGACAGACATTGGCACTGTGTTCTTTTATTTTTCATTAACATTTTGATTTAGAACAACAGATTGCTGCAGTGAGGGGACAAGAACGGCAGCCAGTGAGCCATCTGCCGAGCATCTCACTGACGACTCCACTAGCGAAAGAAGCCAGTGACTCTGGAATGTATGCAAGAGGGACACACACCATTAGCTAAGTGACAGGATGAAAGATGGGAAACTTTGCCGGGTCAGAGGAGACAAAGATGGGGAAGGCAGAGCAGAGCCCATTCGGATTGGAACTTGAAAAGATCCGAGCAATGGCAGCAAACCAATAGGGTGGCACTCCATGGTGGGTTTGCTGGAAGGGATTGTTTTTTTTTATCATATGGGATACGTTTTCCAGATCAGTGAAGATTTGCCCCTTTCAACACACGCACTCTTGAGCCATTTGAGATGGAAATCTTTCTAAAATGAACTTCCCCTTTCTCTGCCTTTTTAAACACAACAGAGCACTAGCACACCAAGGCAGGGCTGGGGGCAGTCTGCCTGGGGTGCCAACAAGAAGAAGGTGCAGTGTACATATAAGATTTAAAGACAGTAAAAAAACGGTCTATATATAGGCCTCTTATAACCACTGTGGACAAGCAATTCTAAACAGTATCAGTGAAAAAAAATACTCCTCCCAGTTGGGAAGGACCTCTCCCCACCACCCCTTCCCCATGGTAGAGTAGTGCAATTAAATCAACACAATTCCATTTTGTGTTGGAGGATTCTGGGTCTTTCTCGGGATCTCCAGTCCTAGGACTGGCTGGGTCATCTGTGAGGCTATTTGGCCTCTCGGGCCTCTTTGTCCCTGCACTAAATAGCCATGGACTGCTGTAACTTTATAGCTGCCGATTCTGCAGGCTGTCGCCTCACTGTCAGCTGTGACATTTCAGTATGCCTGCTTCTGGGGGCACCCCATTTCTAATATGCTATCTTCGGTAACCTAGGAAGTATTGAACGCTGTCAGCCTCACAGTGAGAGAAGAGATAGAAGGCTATGAAAATAGAAGATTAAAAGCACAGTAATCTGTATCTTCTGCATAATAAGGCATGGAGGTGTGGGATGCATTGTAGAAAGTTTTTCTTTAAAAATGGCTAAAATAAAAATAGCACTCTCACGCTGCTGAGAGATGTGTGCTTCAATTATCTGGAAAATTAGCTTACGTGGAACCACTCATTCCTCTCCAGTGTTAGATACATGGAGACAGCCTGGTGAATGGAAAGAGCTCAGGATTAGGAGGCAGATTTGGGTCCTACCCTTGCCACTTACTGGGAACGGCACCTTTAGTTCTCTGGGCCTCAGTGTGTTTAGCCATGAAATGGGTATTACCTTGCCTCCCTTACTGGGAAGTGGGTATTCCACCAGTCTTCATCCATGCATGCTCCCGGTAAAGGGCCCCCAGTTAGCACAGGTCACTGTCTCTCTCATCCTCCTTCACACCGGACCTGGCGCATACCTTCAGGAATGATCTCCCCTTGTATCCTTAATTGATTCATTAAACTCTGAAGGCACGTTTATGTTTGTGCACATATGTCAATTAATTACCGGGGTCTTGCCTCCAAAGATGGAGGGCTTCTCACTCAGAAAAGCCTAAGAAGAGAAGCTATCTTTAGGTAACCTGTGTAAGATGAGAGCTATGGGGACCCCAAGTCAGATTTGCCTTAAGAGAAGCTGAGTCTCCATGCTGGTTCTTCTCATTCCCCCCACGCCCCCAAACACACACCCACGCAGCAGAACACAGGGCTTGTGGAGTAAAGTAATGATCCTTTATTAACCTTTCTTGCAATTTCATCAACTGATGCCGTTCCGCCCCCCCAACTTCGTTCTGCTCGCTCAGTGAGAACCCGACAAGGGACGAACTAGGGACCACTGTGAGGACCTCGTTCTCACCACACAGTTTAACATCACACCCTCAACAGGGAGGAGACATATTGGTCAGCACTCTGAGTGGATGAGTCACGTCAAGGCATTACCTTTTGGATCCTACCTCCCTGTCAGCCTCCCTACAGGACCCCGCAGGCTGGGCTGGCTCCACAGGGTAGTGAAAGTAGCAGCCACCCAAGCAGTGTGGTTTGGAGAGTAACCCAGACGCCACCAGAAATAACTCTTTTGTTGGCCTGTGTAGTTTCCAGAATGTTCCTACTGAATTGTGAATATGCTCTTATTGGGACCAAAACGAAGTTGAATGACTCACCACTCTTAAAAGTGACTGTCTTGATCGTTAGCTCAATATCGATTGATTTAGTGGTTTTGATTTTTAGCTCAATTTGACTTGGTGAAGAGTAGAGAAGTATGCCACGGGTGGCAGCATTTACCGTGTGCCGGGTGTTATGTTGAGCGTTTGATGTGAATTCTCCCAATCAACCCTCATTGTCACTCTAGAAAGGAAGCAGGTTTGTGACTGTCCTTCCACAGAAGGAAATGGAAACACAGAGTGTTCAGATGACTTGCTGAAGGTCACACAGCTGGAAGTGGCAGACTCCGTGTTCTAACCCAGGTCAGTTCAACCTTTAGAGCCCACGCAGTGCTGCCTCTAATATTTGGAGCCCAAACTTGCCTACTGTGCTGAACAAAACCAACCTCTCATAGACAACAAGTGCTACCTCCGTATAAGGCAGCAGGGGACTTGGGGGAGCAGAGGAACAGACCGCGAGATAAAAATCCTGCTGTGGAAGCGGGTCTTGAGTGGGACATCTCGGGGGAGTCTGGGGCTTTCTCTGAGCATAACGAAGGGCCCGAGCTCCTGAGCAAGGGCAAGGAAAGGTACAAAGCATCCGCAAACTCTCCGAGGGAACTTTTTGGTATCGTTTGAACAGATTTGAAGCTAGAAAGGAACTTTGGGGTCACCTAGTCTATCTTACAAATGGGAAAAGGGGAGGCCTAGAGAGGGGCAGTCATATGGCTAGTTCATAGTGGCAGGGCAAGGGCAAAGTTGTATCTGCCACAACGTATCGCCTCCCTTATAAATGTGCGAGAACTGAACTCTGAACAAACCAGAGGCTTCAGCAACTCAGTTTGAGCCAACTACCTCTAAATAGCCCCTCTTTTTTTTTCTTTTTCTTTTTCTTTCTCTCTCTCTTTTTTTTTTTTTTTTTTTTTTGCTAGCTTAATTGGAACACACGATCACAGTCCTAGATCATGTCTTTAGGACTCATTCGGTGAGGCTGTCAGAGGACCTAGCTGTCCTCACTGATTTTGAGCTCAGAGAGGAAAGCTGTCCCCAAACAGCATGAATGGACGGAAAATTCTCTGACTGCATCAGAGACCTCTCAGCCGGCATCCGCTCTGGCTGAAGAGTTCAGTATGTATGTTTACTTCCCACTTGGAAAACGAGACCTGCCTTTGACTTGCCCAGATTGGTTCCTTTCCAGCTTCCAGGGGGAGCCCCTCATTCTACAGGAATAGGGCTTGGTGAACAAGGTCCTTTCACCTTTCTATCCATTTTGCTGATTTCAGACTATGGCCACTTCCTGCGGATGCAAGAGGCCTGGTTTTGGCTCACTGCCTCATTTGAGGCACAGCAGCCAGTGATCTCTGTAGCATGATAGAGAACTTTCTACCAGCTCTCTCCTCCTCTCCCACCAAGGCAGAGAGTCCCTCTCTGCGGGAGCCATGCAGAGGACGAGGTGACAGCAAGTTGCCTTTGGCAGCAGGGTCTCCTTCAGCTGAAGGGAGTGGGGGGCACTTCCACATTGCGGGCAGAGGGTGAACCTTGAGGGACTCTGTCTAGGCCACAGGGGCAGCTGGGTAAGGCAGCCACAAGTCTGGAGCTAAGAATAGTGAGACCTCTTGCAGGTTCATCATATTGACACATTTCACACAACATTTCTTAACGGGCCGCCTTGTTGGATAGCGTTTTTAGTCACCTTTGGAGTCGGCTATTGAAAAACCCCTTTCTTGTTTCTTTTTAAAATAACCTTCTGTTGGTGTTGAACTTGAAAAGGTTGTCAGATGGAAGTGTTTATATGCTCTCATCTCAGCTAAAATAGCGTAAAGATGAAAGTATCCAACACGTATATTTACTGAATACCTGGAGGGATATAATTCAGGGGCTGCAGTGATATCTGAGCTGCCATCAGTGATGCAGCTCTTGCTTGACGTTGGCCGTATGCAAGCCAGGGCAAAATGAATGGGCCTCTGGCTGTAATCAATTTACTTCATTCCAACAATTGGCAATTGTATTTTCAAGCAACTGGCAATTTCATCTGCTTTACCAAGTTCTCCAAAAACACACAACTCAGGACCGACTGCAAAGATAAATATTAACAATCAAGGAAAGGCCATCTGCTGCAGCGGTCATTGCTGGGAACAATGGAAGTCCCTTGGGAATCTGGCCAAGTCTGAGGGCACACACTCACCCCACCTGACTTAGACGCCCCCCCCCCATCACCTTCCTGCCCTTTACTCTCCCTTCCCTGGAATGAGGTTGGCATTTAAAAATATAGCAGAGCTCTGCTAGATATGGCTTGTCCTTGCAACACAACTCCAATTAATCAGTTCCTACCTACATGGATTCCACAAATAACTACATCTTTTCCTCATCCCCTTTGAGAGAAAGGCCAATAAATAAAGCGCTGCAGTGATCTCTTTAGAACTCTGCTCAGGAAATCTGGAGACCTGAGCTCTGTGATCTCAATCTCTCTCTTCTCTGCAACCCTTCTCTTCCGCCTAACATTCAGATGCCGGGCTAGGTGTTCTGAAAGGTCCCATCTGTCTACAATAGTCTATATTTCCAATAGTGGGGGTTTAGTTCTGGAAACCTCTCTCTAGGCCCAATATATTCCTCCTAGTCTCCTGCACCCTCTGCATCTCCAGGCCCACTGACAACAACCAAACCTGACATCTGACTTGACGTATTTCACAATCATACTCTACTTCATGACTTTTAAAACACTTTCATGTTCATTCTCTCATTTGATCTTCATAAACTCCCTGTAATGTACCCAGCTCAGGAATTAGTATTCCCATTTTGTAGATGAAGAAACTATCACTAGACAAGTAAGCTGACTTTCGCAAGGACATAGGGCTACATAAGAGCAGGATGTTCTGACTTTAAGTCTGGTGCTTTATTCCTCTGACAGGTATAATATTCACGACGGCGACTAACATTTGTTGGGTGCTCACTACATACCAGGTACTTTATTCATATTTTCTTGTTTAATTTTTACCTCCACCTTATTTTCCCCATTTGTCAGACAGAAAAACTGAGGCTTGGAGGGGTAAGTGCCTCATCTATGGCTATACTACCAGAAAGTGATGGGTCCATGACTTGAGCCCAGACAGTCTGACTTCAGAGCATAACTACCACCGCTATATAGTCTATCTTAAGCTATTTAACATGTACCTTAAGAGAAGATGGAAGGCCAAGCTCTGCCTTTGGCTGCCCTAGCTGGGGGAGGAATAATGATCACCCCAGAAAGGCCAAGGCAACTCATCAGTCAGCAAGTATTTGCTGTGCGTTCAGACCTGTGCTAGGATGGAGATATTATAGGAGGCAAAGGCATAATCATAAACCTCAGTGGATTGGGAATCTGGCTAAATGCATAAAATTGGGTAATGGTTACATAAAATCGTGGCATATACATGCCATAAAGTGACACTATGTGACACGATAATTTATAGTTTTTTTATATAAAAAAACACAAATTTTTAGACAACATTTAAGGACTCCGGAAAAACGTTCCCTAGATAAAAAAGGCAGGATACATATCTCTACATATGATAAAACCCAAGTTTGGGGCGATTTTTAACTTTACTTGGGTGGTTTTCCTTAGCTATATTTTTGAAGTTGTTGTTGTTGTTTTTACAATGAGCATGCATTAATTTTCCATTTTAACTTCTACAATCATAACAAAATATCCTATGTTTTCAAAATCTAGCTGGGGCACTATGACATATACATAAAACAATTAAGAGAGAAAAGGAAGATACCAGCAAATGGGAATGTAATAAAACTTGTGGTGTTGCTTTAGTACAACACTCTGCCGGTAAGGTCGGTAAGGTCTCAAACTATGATGGGAGAGAGTGTGCTCTGGGAATCTGGCGTCTAGACCCTCAGCTTGCTTCTGCCACTACGGAGCTGCCACGCATCAACTCTGGCAAACCTCTGCCCCTTCCCTGGCCTTACTGTCGTTACGCACGAAGTGAGGTAGTTGGACTAGAACTACTTGCTCTTTCTCCAACAGTTTGTGATCTATAACAGGCCTTCAGCACTTCGTTTGGCTCATTTGTGACTATAAATCAGAGGGTGGTGAGATGACAGGTTAACATTGGAGGCACTAAATAGAAGACACCATTACGTGTGGCCCTCGAAACTCGTGTTTTCCTGTGTTTCTGATTCACTAGCTGTGGATTCATTCTTCCTCTCTGCCACTTACTTATAAAAGACCAGGCTGTGATTACTTTCATACATAACATCATGGCGTTGCAGTTGAAAGTTAAAACGAAAGGGATTATGTCAGGAAGACAACATAGAGCAGTGCCAAGAAGGAGAGGACCACACTATAATCTTGATTCAGCCATCCACTGGCTGTGTGACTCTGAGAAAATGACTTAGCCTCTCTGTTCCTCGGATTCCTCATCCGAGACAGAAAAAAGATCAGTGATCCCTCCAGGCCACATAGCAGTTGGCTTGGATAGGAAATGAGAAGAAGAGGTGATACAGGCAGAGCAAAGGCACCCTGGGGTAGGAAGGAAAAAAAAAACTGCTTTTGGTCATCACCCAGCTTTGGGCCTGCTGGAGACGCTCTGCTGGCAGATCAGCCCTAGAACACAAAGGAAGAGAAGGTAGGACAAGGACTGCATGGCCCTGTGGTCCTCAGCAGGATCCTTTCTAGTGAGTCTGTGCTTGTGGAATTAGCTAGTTAACCTTTGCTCTGGGGAGAAAGGAGGCTGAAATGCTGGAAAATCACATTAGCAAAATTTCTCTTTTAACCTTTTCCATATCTCCTTCCTTTGCTATTTTTGGTCTGACTTAGGCAAGCAACATCAAAAGAAGAAAATCCATCCACTCAAACTGCTATGCTCTCAACTTCCATCCACACATCACCCTTAATTAAAAGAGCTCAGAAAAAATCACAGCTGGGAGATTCTCAGCTGGCACCACATTTTTCCTTGTCTAAGTGGAGATTCCAGGATCTACTTTTCCACTCTCCCACTCTCCACACGTCAAAATAGACTTTACATTTGACGGAAAGTTGTTCTTTCCTTCGAGACAGCAAGTGCCAAGGTTATCGTATAACTATCCATGCTGATTTTCCCCAAGCATATCCACTTCAGATTTAAAAAAAAAATCAGAAGGGAGCATGTCCTTTTAGACAATTCCAGTCAATGATGGCATCACTGAACCTAGTGGTGCGTACGTGCTGGCTTTTGGGGTCATCAAGTCAATTCTTTCTCCTCAGCGTTGCCCTAAAGCAAATCCCTTATGCCTGAGACAGCATTGTGAGTACTCAAAAGTGACCTCATCTGGCCTGGTTTCAGCTACAGACCCACAGCGGGTACACACTAGTTCGGAGGGCTTGAGGGATGGCCAGAGATGGGCGGAATCGCTTCCACGGTTTGGTTTTGACTAATTCTGTTCCTCTCCTCCACTTGCCAACCGCCTGAGCGCTCCATGTTAATGGCGGCTACTATTTAGTGAACGCTTACTATACGCCGAGAGTGACGTTAAATATTTCACATGGATGATGTGAGTCAATCCTCGCAGCCACTTTATAAGCCAGTTACTGTTCTATTCATCTCCACTCTGCAGATGAGAAACCCGGGGCTCAGAGAGGCGAGGTCATTTGCCCCAGGCCCCATGACTAGTAAGAGACAGAGCCAAGATCCGAATGCAGGCGGTCCAATTTCGAGTCATCATTCGTCCTCCGGCTGCTCCCAAACTCAGCAGGGGAAAGAGCAGCCCCTGGCTCCGGAGGGTGAGGTGGGGGACCCACGGGCCAGCAGTGAGTGTATGCAGAGCTCCGCGGCTCCCGGTCTCTCTGCCCAGGGGCGAGTTCGACTTTCCTCACTGTCTTGTAATCCTCACGGTCTCCAGATCTATAGGCAGCAGAGGGAAGAATGGGGGACAGGAAGAGCTGGGACTGACAGAAACCAGGAGGTCAAAGGGCACCGTTAGTAACCCTTGCACAAAGTGGACTGAACTCTTGGAAGAGGCTGTGATATTTACTCAAAGGGATGACTGGACTCAGAGATGTGCCAGAAGTGGGTCTCTGTTGAGCCCTCATCATCTGGATGGTAAGAGCCTAAAAGGATTAGACTAAAAGGATTAGCAAATGCTCAGTGTCACCAGGCAGCAGGAAGGACTAGGGAAAGATGAATGCAATGTGTGTGTGCCAGGGCACTGCCTGCTTTACAAAAGAAAGGGTAGTACGGAGTGCCTGTCTCCTCAGTTCCCTGGGCTCTTGTCCCGGGGACCCATGGAGAACTCTCCCTCCCTAATGGGCCAATGGTGTCCAAGCAGATGAAGGGGCTTCCTCCTGGAAGCCCCGGAGCAGTTCCTTGCTGCTTTTCTTCACGTCCCTCAGCAAGCAGCCCCATGTCTAAGAGAAGCTCCGGGGCCTTGTTGAAGAGCCAGTCCCCTGGGAGCTTGGCCCAACTGTTTTCTTCTGAATCGACTGTGAGAGAGACACGCAGATGCCTCCGGGGCCTTTGGGAAGTCACGGGGACTGCTTGTGTCCTGTTTGCATAATGGCTTGTCACGAAACAACAGAAAGGAGGATTCATTTTTGTGATTGGAAGTAGTTGGACTTAGGGATGAAGAAGACCATTTATTTGGGAGAGAAGACTCGAGGTCTTCCCTTGAACCCGTAGTCGTTAGATGATGCAGAAAACCGCATCTCTGAGTCCTTCGACCACACAGTGTATCTGAGTAGTTGACGTTCCCAAGAGGCAAACTGGATGGGCGAATTTGGGTGCATGGCTGAGGGATACAGAAGGTCACGGTGGTGGTCTGAAAGGGTGCTGGGATGGTTTTCTTGGCAGGAAAAAATAATCTTGGGTTCAGGGAAGAGCTGAGAACTATAGAAAGGCTCAGAGGGCAGCTGTTCAGGAAGGCAATCTGGTCCCTAAAGTGACAAGAGATTTTACTTTTCAAATGAAACGAGGTTTCTGTTTTTAGGACAAAAAGCTCAGAGGATTTTAAACTAATGATTATGTTGATAATAATAATATCCAATATGTGCCAGGCACTATTCTCAGTGCTTTGTGTGGATTTGCAAATTGTCTCATTTTTGAGACTCTCCACAACCCTATGAGGTGAAGACTATTATTATCCCCACTTTATAATTGGGAAATCTGAGGCACAGCGAAGTTAAGTAAACTTGCCCCAAGCTCTCACAGCTAGTAAGTGGAAGAGGTGAGATGCAAGCCAGGATAAGCCACAACTGGCTAGAAGCCCTGTCCATTGGTTTCAAGGATTTAATAGTTTGCTCATGGTCTCGTAGAGCCAAAGAACACATCCATACAAAGAGAAGCTTCTAGATGTAGACAAAGAATTTGAGGGGCTTCGTTTTGGACGATCTTTCTTCAGTAAGAAACAAAGTGAGACTGTTACTAGAAGAGGAGGTGGTGGGGATTAGACAAGAGGGAATGGTAGATGTTAAAAGTGGAAGCCTCCTTAGAGATCATCAAGAAGAACCTTCCCATTTTACCAAAGATAAAAACTTCAACGGGGAGAGCAGAGTGACTTGCCCGAGGTCATCCAGGTAGATCTCCTAATCCTGCTCCGTTGTTCATTTCACCACGCCCCTAAACCCCCTACAGTTTATACTGCTTTCCAAGGCCATAAGAAACATGGTATCTCAAGTGTTCTATTTTCTGTAATTACTTTATAAGACTTCAACATAAATTGTGCGGTATAGATATGGGTTGTTTAGTCTGAATCTACACCCTGGTGATGGTGGGGTGGGGGGCTCCAGTTACCTTACTGGGAAATACGCAGAGCAGGAGTGGTTATCTAGCATGTAAACATTTCAACCAAGAAGTGGTTCTACAAGCACTTTGGGTATCTTTATCTTTAATGAACACCAGAGGCTTTTAATATTAACATTAAATTTCTCATTGGTGACCTCGGTAGTGTTCAATATGTTGATTGGTTAGAAATATGGTAGAGGTGTTCCCGAACTAGCAGAAAGAAGATATAAGGATCTAATAAGCTCTATAGTGTTACCTCTTGGAACTGGTACCCTAGGCTTAATTTGTAAATAGTCCTGTGGGCAACCACTAATGAGGATTCTTCATTACCTGCAACAAGAATATTGTCTGCCCCAACTGAACCTTCATGCAAGGTGCTGTTGGAGTACCTACAAGGAAAGGCAGCTGGCCTTGATTGAGCCTACAGAACAGGCTGCCCAATTATTTTTATGCCTGCTTGCTATTATTTTAATGAGAAACAGAATTTTTTGTCTAAGGCTTACTTTTCAATGTGATGGTGAGGTTATGGGGAAAGACCTATTGTCCTCACTTTAACAACGGCAAGCTACTGCTATCCAACAAAACACACCCAATCATTCGAATGACCAAACTGGCTTAGGTCAGTGTACACAGCTACACACAACTAACTATACATCTCTATTTTGGGCCCAGGTCTGACATTAGTAAGCCTCTGTCTTGGGGTGTATGGGAAGCTCCCACCCTGGATGAATATTGGCAGAACCGTACTTGACCCAGTGGCCTCCCATTTTTGGACCTGGGATTTGCATTTACTAGAATCTAAGCAGTTTCCCCTATAGCACCCCCTGGTAGTACCTCTTCTGACCTGTTGAGTGCTGTCAACGACCCTGTGCCAGTGTTCTGCTCTCACTGCATGCCTTGGCATTGCCGGGAGGAAGGTTAGTCATGGTTAGTCAACCATGAAAGGTCACTGGCTATACAGTGTGTGCACACAGGACCGCAGGTGCGTGCACCAAGGGGAGAAAGTTCTGCCATATTGAGGTACCCTGGTGGCACACGAAGAGGGAGGTCAAATAGTTCTTTTGTGCAGAAGAGATTTTCTGATCTTCTCAGTACTTTTAACTACGACTTAATAGAACTTCCCTCAACTAGTAACTTAGCTGCTAGAGGAAGGGGGATAGTGCAGCTCGGAGGGCAGAGACTCACACCTCCCCTAAGGCCTGTTGCAGATGTTTTGATCGTCCCACAGTGGTTTTTAAAAAAATGGATTCGAGGTGTCTTCAGGTGGGGGGCATGGATTCTCCAGATGGCCGCAGGCCCCACTACTCCACACCCGGCCTGACACATTTATGTGACCCACCTGGCCCCTGTAATCATTGGAGATTCCAACCCCAGCTGAAATTGAATCCAGGCTCTAGACGCAGGAGCATCTCAGCTAGAATCCTGGCCTTGCTAATTAGCCAGCTGTATGACCTGGAGCTAGTTGCTTATGTATGTTTCGAGCCACCTCTGATTCCTCTTTTAGAAAATGAAGATGGGAGTACCTCCTCGCTAGCAGTGTTGGGCTGATTCCATGAGATAAGGCATGTAGAAGACTTAGTGACGTGTCTTCCACACAGCACGGGTTCAATGAATGACGGTCGATATTATTTCGGCCTTCGTGGATAGCAAGGATGGCACCATATAAAGTGACGGCAGTGCATCTGTTTTTGAACAAATGGGTTGGCATTTCCCATACCACCTAGTTTCCCATACAACATAGTTTAGAGCATGGCTAAGGACCGATCATTAGCTATCAAGCAAAGAAGAGAAGTCAAAAATAAAATCATTGCCTTGTCTCTACTTACCATCGCAAAGAGCAGTTTTGCTTTGTTTACCTCAGAGACTGTGACTTGAGGCTACTCTTAGGTCTCTCAAGCCTTGGATTTCCAACCTGACAGCCACTCACTAATGCTCGCATGGGGCCAAAACCCCTCACTTGCTTACAGAAGTCACATATGCGAAAGTGCCTGGTACAGTGCCTGGAGCTTAGTGGGTGCTCAACAAATGTTTGTGCTCAATCCATAGATCTCTGTTCGCCGTATGAGGGCTGATTAAACTAGTGATTCCCAAAGTGAGTGTGCATTAGAATCACCCATAGAGCTTGCTGAAAAAAAAAAAAAAAAAGACCTACCCTTATATTTTTTTAACTTAAAACATCTGGAGTGTGACCTAGGAAATCATATGTTTAACAAACATCTCTGGTGATTTGGATGCAAGTGGTCCAATTCAAGAAATACTGTTTTAAACTAACCGATAAGTAGCGGTGAGGTAACAATGAAATAGAAGAATATTTGAGACCCTGTAACAGGTTCTGGTAGACTGTAGATGTTGGCAGCCTTTCTACCTTAAGTGTGTGAAGGTGCTCACCCACACAGAGACACGCACCCGTATCCACGCAATTACTCCTGCGCAGGCTGGGTCCTGTCCCTTCCTGTCTCATTCGTTGGTGGTAGCCTCATCCCTTTCTGGGCAGCTGCAAGAATGAGGCCCCTGTTGCAATAAGTAATTGGCAAGGTACATGAGCCAATCATGGATAATTGAGGGCGAACTGGTTTTGATTGCAACATTTTTAAAAAGGTTTAAAAAATCCTCACTATCCCTCATCACAAACTGGTTTTACTTCCGAAAATATCCCACAGTAATTGTGGGGAATCTAGAGGCTGAGATCATCTGTTGCAGCTAGCAACCATGCATGGCAGAGAGGATACACTCAGCACTATCAAAACGGTTACCTTTAACCCTTGAAGAGTTAAAGGCAACTAAAATCTTAGTGAAGAAACTCCCGGAATTTATCCATGGAGAAAGTCAAATGTTGCCAAATAGGTGAAGTGTATTTGACTTGTATTTGAAGTGTATTTGAAAGACTCTTCCTCATCTTCAAGAATCTCCCAGTCCCCCGTGACTGCCCGCCATCCGTTTGATGTCCCCACTTTCTTGGGAAAGTGCCTTGTTTGGGGGCACCTACCTGTCTGGAAAAACCCCTCTAAGGATTCTGCAAGGTCATAAGGGGTAACCCGGTCAAAGAATTGTGGTTGAAATCTTAATGGCTGATAAGGATTTAACTCATTCACTTTCAGATGGTATCCTTGCTTTTTAGCACTGGCCTTGAAGCGCCGTAACACAAATAAATACATTTGCGGAATTTCAGACTAATGTCAGACCACCGTGGGGGGGGGGGCAATATTTAGAGTAGTAGGGTGCCTCAAATGACACTGGGTAAGCTTCTAATGACTTCTCTGGAGCAGTCCTCAGCTCAGATATGTTCGAGAGTGACATTACTTCCCTTTCTTCCCCTCTACCTCACGTGTTCTTGGCACCAGCCTTGAAAATGGAGTTGATTTTTCAGGTTGTTAGGGCAGCAGACAGAATTCGAGTTCTGTTGTACTTCTCGATTCTCACCCTGTTTAAGGGAGGTCAGACAGCGGAGGGGCCGATGCTGCATCCCTCCCTCTGGCATGCCTTGACCCAGAGAAGCAAAGTGCCTCTCCAACCTTAACTCTCTTGGGCAGGTTGTTTCTAAAAGGGACAGTTCAGGGTGTGGCAAGATGCCAAGACACTGTCATCCTGGCTCATGAGCTACCTCCCCTCTCAGCCTGCCTTCCGGTCTCTTCCAAATCCCTACAGAAAGCGACCCTAAGTAGACGCTCTCATCAGACATCTAATCATGCCACCTACAGACATGGCTGAACCAGGCACAGGGTTGCTGGGAATGTGAGAGGGACATCTTTAAATGAGAATGAGCCAAATGTGTCTCTTACAGAACCTTCTTTGGAAGGCAAAGAGGTACAGATGGGGTAAGAACTTGTCTGGAAGAGTCTTTTTCTTCGGTAATCACGGTCTCCCCGCTCTGGACTCCTTTTACTCAAAGTGGTTTGAGTACCAGCAGCATCGACATCACCTCGGAGTTTGTCAGAGATGCAAATTCTTGGACGCTACTGCGGACCTACTGAATCAGGAACTTCATTTTCACAAGATTCCCGGGTGATTGGTGTGCCGGTAAAAGGTTGAGAGGTGCTGTTCTAGGCCGTGTGCCATAGGGTGAAGGGGTTCTTGCCAGCTCTATTTCCTCTCCGGAGCCCTCCGGAGCTACCATTTAGTGTCTGTGAGGACGGAATGCTGCCTTGTAATCCCTGCATTCTATGTGCCAGCCCAGGGAAAGGCCACTTTTGTATGAGGCTTTTCGGCTTCCTCACCACCTTACTCCCCTCCTGTGACCTCTGTCCCAGGCTGGTCTATCTCCCACTGATGCCCACAGAGACACCTTCCGATCCTACAACAGCCTCTTTTTTTTTCTTTTGGCAGTACATATGAAAAGTCTACACTTTTTTAGACCATTTAATCGAGGTATGGTTGACATAAAAAAAAAAAAAAAAAGCCGTGCATATTTGCCTCCTGAATAAAATGAATCCCTAGGAACTGTAGCTGCTCCCCAAGTTATCACAAAGTCCAAGTTCGACATGGTGAAGCTGCCCCTGCCCTGTGCCTTGGGTGTACTTACTTGGAACCTCGCCTGAGCAGGTAGCTTTTTACTTTGGCCTGTAGAGGTCTTCCGTGACCAGGGCCAGCCAATCTTTGCTTTGGGTAGAGCCAACAGCCACTCTGTGTGTCATGCCAGAAACACACCCACTTGCATATCTTTCCTTCCTTGAAACTGAGGCATTACGGTTCCCACAGTCTCTGGTTTTAAAGTAAATATTCTCGTTAGGTATACTAACCCCTTAACGGCCACTTTCAGCTAGATTCCTGTATTAGGTAAAATGCTGTCACCCCTAAAGTAGAGTGCAGGCCCTCAAGAGGATAGATGGAAGACAGGGAGGTTCTGACAGAGAAGGGGCAGAAAAGTCAGAGCGGAGAGCAGTGCCTAGTTAAGTTTATTGTGGACGGGATACCAGAGAAGGAGCCACTCCAAGACCAGCAAAAGGCCGTGGGCTAGTCAGACAGAGCCGGAGGGGGAAATTGTGGCAAGAAAAGCAGTAGAAGTGTGAAAGAGGACACATTCTGCTTGTGTTCACCTTTTGGCAAGGACTGACCCCTTTTGAGGGGCTGCTGCCCTAGCTCAAGGCTCATCCCACACACAGGCTGAGGCTATTTGTAGCTCCACGTCTGGAGCCCAGACATTTCCCAAGCAGGGAGGGAGTTCCTTTTGCGTCTGCACAACTCCCACACTCCTGCTGAAAAACACCCATCGCCCCCACCTAGGGTTTTAATCGCACCCTCCTGCGGACATTTTATCTACTTAGACCCGAAGTATCAAAGCCAAAGGAACAAAGTCAAAATGTGATTTCTTTTAACGGACCAGGTAAGGTATGCAGATAATATCCCTGACCTGCAGAGAAGGCAGAAAGTTTTGTGAGAGGTCCTTCAAATCTGTTTGCAGTCTCAATCTGAGGAGTTCAAAGCTAAGTCATCCTAATAAGGATGTTTACTCCCCCAAAGTTACGAATTCTCTCTTCTGAAACTCTGGCCCTCTCTGAAAATCCATGCTGCCTATTAATCCTTTAACCCACTGTATAAAAATGACAAATCTCTTACCCCCAAAGGAAGACTAACAACACCACCTCGGGAGCCTTATTTATTTTCCAGTCTCTTAAAATCAAACCAGCCAATCATCTCTGACTACCCCTCGTAATGACATTTCAAAATAAATCCACCAGGAGCCCAAACCAGAGCATAAAAATCTCAACCAGCCCCCATTATTCTCATTCCATCTTGGGGAGTAGGGAGGAAAAGGCAGAATTACAGAAACCTCCGGTAGAGGTCAAAGTGGGGGGATGTGGAAAACTAGTTTCATTTCAGGGGGGAAAAAGTTAAAATTGCTGAGAGGAAGAAAAACCGTCGCTCATTTGGCTGTAAGCATACAGAGAGAACAATAGTTTTCTTTGTTCCTTCCCCTCAAACCCTTCCCGGCCAGTCCCCCGCCCCCACTTGGTAGATCAACAGGAAGCTGCCTTCTAGGGGAGGCAGTACACTTTGCTAGAAGCTCACCTTTACAGCCTGCTGATTGCCATCTATTTTTATGGCCCAAATGAACAGCATCACCTTCCTCCCTCCTCTCCACATAAAAAATAGATTTAAAAAAACCCATAATAAACCTTGTGAGAAGGTGACTTAAGTCTTTGACGGGCACCACGGAGGCGACCTCTTCGTGCTTCAGTGGGCTAAGCCAGCTGGCCAGAGGGGCCGAGAAGTGAGCTAAGCCACGGAGCTTATTGAAGACTGGCCAGCAGACAGAGAGGGACAGCGGCAGGGGCACAAAGGTGGGGAGCTGGGGGTGGGAGGTGGGGCTGGGGCAGCCAACATTGGTTAGCATAACGCAGATCCCGTTATGCCCGTTTGAGGGCAGGAGCAGTGGTTCTGAAAAAGACCAACACGAAAACAAAACCAAACCCGCCAAAGAGCAGGGAAGCAGATCAGGGGCGATGGTTCCTTCCCAAATGGACCTAAACAGTTAAATGGATCCTGGCAATTAGAATAATGAGATAATTAGATCGTGACTCTGTGGGCAAAGAGACGGAAACCTGTCTCAGCTAAGTACACTTGGTAGCGAAATGCGCTCAGTTATAAAAGGAGCATCCTCTCAGCAGGTATACTTCGCGGGGCTCGGAAAAGAATATTAATGGAATAAAAATGTGCAGCTGATGAGTTAGATTCAGGCAGCCAAAGGGATTTTGCCTGGGGCTCCATTAGAGCCTGCACTCCTAAGTCCCACCATCACTATTGCGCCTCCATCAACAGATTTTTATTTAAGCCAACGCGTTTAGAGCACAATTCTGTGGTGAATAACCTTTAAGGTTACATTTGCCTTTTCCTTGCTTCTTGCAAACAGTGCGTAATCCACGAGCACATTTGTTGGCTGTAAAGGTGTACAACAGCAATTTTTGCAATGACAGTGCGGAGAGGGAATATGAGATCTGTGTGCTAATGAGCTGACACTGCAGAGGCTGGGGCGATGTAGTGTGGAGTGCACTACAAGTGCACAGCAGCAAGACATGGGAGGGGACTTCAAGGGAATCCGAGGCGGCTCCTGAGGAACCAGGGCGGCAAAGGCACGCAAATGAGACCCGGCCTCCCTCGGTGTTTCCACAACCCCCAAAGCCCGAGGATGACCGGATGGGGTTTTTCAAGAACAGACTTGGAACTTAAAGACGTGTGTGTACATCTCTTTTTATACACACTGACTGTGTGTGTGTGAACGCATGGATCCTGAAACCGTAACATTCACATTCTCCTCCTTTCTGGGGTCATCTAGCTAAACTAAAAAGTCAGATAGCAAACTCAATTAATTCCTATGAAATGGGAACATGTGCTCCAAATCAGTTGAGTGTCTTCAATAAATTTCAATTCACCTCTGAACCGAGATCCCAAATGAACCACGTTTCAAAGCCAAAGAGTCTTTTATTGGCCTCTTAAGACGCCGAACGTAGTTGGAGTCTGTCTTAAGTAAACCTCTCGTGGGTTGTGAAAAAAAAAAAAAATTGGATGCTGGTGAAGAAGAGGCTTTAAATAACTGCTGCCCCGGGATTCACTGTGAGGAAATCTTCTGAATACATTGGGGGAGGGGATGTGGAGCAGGGACACACACAGAAAGCATTACCCTTGGTTTATTCTTCAGGAGTTTATTTACCTGCATACCTAAGCCCTGGAAAGTGTGAACCCACCCAAGGATTGGGGATGCAGGGAATATCAGGGGAAGAAATCAATTCTAACACTAGGATAGGCTGGAACTAGGAATTCCGAATGGAAACAGAAAAAGTTTGATTTTTGCCTTCCTGTTCCATACTGAAGCAGATAGGAGAGGTGAGTGACCAGGTTTGGACTCATCAGGGCTCTCCTCCAGTTCTCCCTAGGTTTTCAGGAAGGGGTAGGAGAGAGGATCCAGGAGTTTCTTCTCTGCACAATAGTGCAATCAGTTGGAAGAATGGAACCTGGGATCACCTGCCAGGCTTCAGTCCTGAGCTAGTATTGTTATGCCAGCATCTGAGATATATGATCTCTATTTCTCTGGGAAAAAGAACAATGAAGGGGGGTGTGTAGGATGAGCTACACCTCCAGGGCTCCCATGGACCCTAGAAACACTTGTTCTCTGCATTCAGAGACTATCAGACTGTGGTTGGACTAGTCATCTTTCCCATACTAAGCTTTGAAGCAGCAGCTGCCCGGAGACAGCTTTGGGATCTGGCCCCCATTCAATGATTGTGACATTCAGAGAGGAACTGTTTCAGGGACCAGAGAAGATGGTAGCTTTCCTTCTCTGTTTTCTAAGCTATAAAGTCTGAGAGTTCACCAGGCAGCTGGGTACACATCACAGGTTTCTGGATATTTCTCTTGTGTGTGTCTTTGTGTGCATATATGTGTATTTGGTATAACTAAAAGCAAGGTCACTTTTTTGTTTTGTCTTTCTAGTTGCCCAGTGAGCCACACCCATTATCCCACATTTTCAAGCCCCCAGCCATAACCTAGCCTTGTAAGCTTTTAAACACAAGTGCTGTGGATTGAGGGTACGGGGAGCTGATCAATTTCCTTTCCTTTCCCACGCTTGTTCCTTTATTGCCCTGGTAGGTTAAGACATTAAGGCAAATCCACACCTGATATTGACTTATTGCCTCAATTGTTCTTAAGCCTGAGCTTTTCACAGGGCAAGGACCATTTACTTTTTGCTACTTGGTAGGGTTCCGATGACCCTTAGCAGGTGGGTGTCAATGCAATTTGACCACAGAAAAACAGGACCAAAGACCTTGGAAATCAATCATTCCTAAGAAGTTAATTGGCACTCTTATCCCGGTCCTCATCAGTGGAAAGACACTAAAGTGGGTTGAAATAAATATTATTCATTGTTATTAGTAAATCCTGCTAGTTTTATGTATTTGGTTTTAAATCTGTTCTAATTGATACTTAGGAAGCTGCATTTGAGATTCAGCCTCTTGACAAGATCACAGTGCTGCAGGATTAAGAGTCAGATGTGTGTTGTAAGTGCTGTAGCGACAGGCTGGGATTACTGAAATAAGATGCAAAGTATAGACAGACATTTTGTAACTTTCACACTTAGCTGGAATTAATAAGTTCCTATTTTTGTCAATGTCGGAAAGCCAATGAATGTCAAATACAGAGTATCTCAGAACATGTTCATATAAGGATCTGTACCTTAAGCTAAAATTTTCTTAAACCTGCTAAAGTGACACATTTCTTGCAAAGTATTTCACCCCCAACCCCTTGACCTAAGCCTTCAAATCCAAGGAACTGTGCCCTCTGTGACCTTTTCAACAATTTTTGGAAGTCCCATATCCTTTGACGCAGAAGCATTTGAAGAAAGTTATATACAAAGTTTCCCACAAAGAAACATAAATATCATTTCTCCCTTGAAATAAAATTAAAAAAAACCCAAATGCCAAACTACACCAGCCGTAAAATCAAAACATATTTATGCCATCATCAGCCTCACTGTTGTGAAAACTTTTAGTAAAATCAGCTTAGATGAAGAATTACCAGTCTTTCTCATAAAACATTCCATTCAAGAAAAACCCGTGTCCAACAGGCTATTAGTCATTTGGGTTCCCATGGTTTTACTTCTCAAAATGTCCCCTTTCCAGAGGAACAATCGCAGAGCACAAATAGGTATTTCAGAAATGGCTTTGGCGCTGATGAAATTCCTCCCTTTTGATATTTAGGTTTTCTGCTGCAAGCCTCCCTTCTCCCCTCCACCTTTTGCTCTAAGAACTGTATGGTTCTTAAGAAAGGGGGGTGAACGATACTAGGGGAGGCAGAAATAGCTCCCCTAATAGTAACCCAAGTACTGTCTTCTCCCTTCCCTTCAGTTTGCCAGGCGTTCGTCACTTGTAATGAGTTTGTGGTCTTATCAGTTCCCATCAGAGCTCTCTTAGTAAGAAAGGTGATATTATGGGACAGAAAGAGGCCAGGAAACCCAGCCTGATCTGTGCCTCAAGGTCACTTGTTTGCAGAATTTCTCATATTTGGGTCCTAAATATTTGGTGATTGTCAAATTCAGCTCATTCCTACATCCAGGCGCCAGCTTTAACAGTCAAGTAATGTACATCCTGAATTGACTCAATCAAGAGGTTTCTTTTTTTTTTTAATCCCATCTGAAGAAATTTCCCTGAACAACCATGCTATTTTTTCTTTCTTTTTCCTCCCAGCCAAAAGAGGGGGGTGTGGGGGACGGAACGCCAGTTTATCAAGGGGGAAAATAAAACTTTTGCATCTAACATTATTCACGATAGAGTTTTGTGCACTGCCCTTAAGTCCCTCAGCAGGAACCTATGGAGTTGATTTATGTCGCATGAAACCTGGATTGATGTGAACCCCTGAAATGTCTACTGAGGTAATCATACCCCGCCTCCAGCACACATGCAGACCCCACGTCCCACAAGCAAAATCAGGTGAGGTCCCGAAGGTCCCAAAGGGAGGAAAAGCAGATCTACTTACAAGCATTAGTCACAGAAAAACTATTGGAAGAATCCAAGTGATCTACGTGGTAATTCAAGTGGAAGGGCTTCTCCGTGGTGTTTTGGTTGGTGTTGTATAACTGCACGGCAAAGCGGAAAGCGCTGTGCTCCTGCACCGTGTTTCTCATGAAGAGTCCACCTATAAGCAAAAGGAACAGAGATTTGGTTCGTGTCCCCCGCCAGGACCGGCTCGAAATTGGGGAGCACTACGGATAGGGAACATATCTCAATGGCACCGGGGTGTTAGGTGATAATTGATTTTCAACCTGTGCATCTTTCTAGACTCTTGGGAACTCAAATTTTGGCCAAAAGAAACCTGGTTTTCCTCCTGACCGAAGAGGAAGAGAAGAGGCCAGAGACAAGGGTGAAGGGGAGAAGGGGAAGAGGGGGCTGCTTTGGGGTAGGACGATGGAACCAAGCGCGGGACTGGGTTCTTTCTCACGCAGTAGCTTCCTCTGCACTCCTCCCCCCCCCCATCACCCCGACACCCATATCCACAAGCTGGTTCATCTTTTCCTGGTGCAAAGGGGAAGGGTTGGGAAGCAAAACAATTCCATTCCCCCTGCTGCCCCATCCTATTCCCAGTGGCCATCCCTCACCCCCTCCCCCAGGACACTACGGGGTTTGGTTCAGTAACGGCAACAATTCTAACTTCTCGACTTGTACATACAAGACAGAAGCTGAGAGAACTCTGTCCCAGCGCCCGGGAGCCGGGCTCCAGACAGACACAGCGGCAATTCATGAATTCATGCTCTGCGTGACTTCGCCGCCCGCCCGCTCGCTCGCTCGCTGAACGGCTCCCTGCCTCACCCCCGCCTCCTACCCCATCCGCCACCGACCCCGGCTGCCGCCTGGGTCTGCGGGATCCAGGGTGGGCTTCCAGCTCCCCCCGCTCTAGCCGGTCTCCCGCAAACCGACACGCGGGACGGGGCGCCCTGACGCGGCCAGACAGGCGGCATCACCCTGGGACAACTTCCAGCCGCGGCACGCACGCCATGGCAAAGTCCAGAGCAGCGAGCCGAGAAGCCGCGACTCTTCGCCCCTTTGCAGCCTCCCGGCCTCCCGCATGCCTCCCCGGCTCCGCTCCTCTCGGACACCCCGGCAGCCCACCGCTCCCACCCTCAGCCCTAGGAGACCCTTCCGCCGTCCCCGCCGCTCCCCAGACCAGCCGGCTTCCTGGGGCTCAGATCCCCGCGGCTCCTGCCCGGTCCCCGTCCCCAGTCCCCTCCCGAGGCCATGCAGGATGGGACCCGCGGCCGCAGCAGCCCCGCCGGGGCAGTGGGTCTTGGGCGCAGGGGAGCCCGGCCCGACCGGCTGCTTGCTCACGCTTACCTATGCTGATGGTGTTGGGGAATCCTCCGTGAGAATGACCCAAAAGCCCCAGGACTAAAAGGAAGACCGCCCGGAGCACGTTTTGCCCCATTTTCTTCTGCCTGGCCATGCTACGCCTAAAACGAAGCTGACAAGAGCATGGGCGCAACTCAGGAGTCGTCAAAATAATAATAGAAAAAGAAAAAGAATTCGCCGGCTCTTACACCCCCTCCCCTCAACTTGCTCTCGCTCACTCTTCCTTCCCACCCCACACTAGTCCTCCTCCTCCACCGCCTCCTCTCTCTCTCTCTCTCTCTCTCTCTCTCTCAATCTCTCTCTCCCTTTCTTGCTCCCTCTCCAGGCTCTCTCACACCCCCTCCCCGCCCCCCACCTCACTTCTGTCTTCACACCAATCTGGAAGGCGGGTTCATTGGCTGCAAGCTCCGTTCGCCAAAGCGATCTCTCTCCCTATCACTACGTGAGAGAGAATGAGAGAGACACAGAGAGAGAATAAAAATCTAAAACACCGAACAAAACAAAAAAGACAAAACCCCGAGAAACAAAACAAACAAAACCCCCAAAGAAACAAAAGAAAGAGAGAGACAGAAAGAAATTATAAAGAAAATCCTAGACTTTTCTTCCCCCAGAAGATGGTGGGTCTAAAGAGGGGAAAAAAGAAGGAAAGAGCGAAAAGGCTCAGCGCCGGTGAATTGGGCTCTTCCAATTGGGCCGGTAGGGGGATATTGATCAAAGTTGATCTGACGTGGAATTAAAGCCGCACACCGCTTAGCTCCACTGCAAACTGCAGCCCCGGACTGCAAAGCTTAGGCGCTGGCGTTTGTCAACACCGGAGATGGGATCGATAGAAATACACTAGTCTTCACGTGGGCTAGCCTTTCAAGCGGCAACTGGCCTTTTTAAAAAAAGGAAGAAAAGCTGCATTGCCTCTGCGTTTGTGTGTCGGTCTTAAAGAAGGGGGGTCTTGGGGGGCGGTTAGCGGATACTCCAGAGTCTTTGTAGAGACTCGGAGAAGCAGTTCCCATCACAATGCGCCCAAAGATGCTGCGCATGCCTGGTCCCTGCTGCTCAGTTTTTACAGCAGAGATCGGAGGGCCAGTGAACAACCGCCCCCCCCCACAACCCCCGCCCCCAAAGGCTCTGGGAGGCCAGTACCCTCCCCTCACCCAAGTGCAGAGCCCGGCTTGCAGCTGCGGGGAGAGGACAGTGATGGGCAGTGTGGGGCTGCCTGTTTTGGAGGGCATAGAAAAGTATGTGCAGGGAAGTGGTAACTAAAAGGTTAATGGAAAGGACGCTCAGTCCCACAGACGAAGGAGGAGAGAGGTGTGGGAATGTGCTGGGATAAGGGTGAGGATTGAAAGTTACGGTTGGAAGAAACTGTCCCTAGCTCCTTTGCTCCCTTGCTGTAGCCTCTGGACAAAGCAGCTTGGGCCCCTGACTGATGACCCCAGAGGCTATCAATTCTCCCCCAGTTCTCTTTTGTTCCCTGTTCTGAGGAGAGGAAAGAACCTTCCAAGTCAGGCAGTGCCGCCTGGATTCCGTTGGGGGATGGTCCCTCCACAAGATCTTGTGTTGGGCTGTATAGACTCTTCTCCCTAGCCCCTTTCTCCAGTGGTGGGAGGAGAGAAGATTCCTTATCCCCCAAGTCTTCCACTCCTACCCCAGCTACTCTGGGAGAGACATTTTATTTCTCTACTCTCCTCTTCATATCCTCTCCTCCTGTTCTATGGGGAAAAATGAACATTGCTGCCAATGTACAGGAAACTGGTATGGGTGGGGTAGGGGATACGAGGCAGGGGCCCATCTGGTCCACCAGTGACTCCAGAACTTTGGATATGGAAACCTGGCTGTCACAGAAGACTGAATTTGCAAGTGGTTGGAGCTTTAGGGCAAAGGAGGTAGCAGAGACCAGGTTGTCTACCCTTTGACAAGTGTGGAGAGTGACATGGCATGACTCAGGAGTAGAAGCTTAGGAGACAAGTTTAGGTTCAAGTCTATATTCTATTACATATAGGCAGCGTGTGACCTTGAGTGACTTTCTTAATCTCAACTCCAATTTTTGCATCTGCAAAATGGGAATATTACTACTTCTTTCCCTATAAAGTGGTTGTGAATTAAATAAGGATTAAATAAAATAGTGGTTACAAAAGCATCGAATTGAGTACCTGACTCATAGAAGAATCAATTAATTTTCAAACTCCCTTCCCTCTTTCTCACCTTTTAAAAGTACCCTTTCTCCCCCAAAATGCCTCATGTTGTCAGCCTCCCCTTTTTACACCATCCCCAGACCTCAGACTCTGCTACCAAGTCTTTGCCAGGGCTCCATCAAAATCCTCCCATCAGGGTTCCTCAAGAGTCCTTGGAGACAGGAGACAATCTGGTAGATGAATTTTTACTAAGGTTCCAATGGCAGGCAGTGACAATTTGATCTGAAAAATGACATTTAGAGAACTTCTACTCTGTGCCAGGCACTAGATGGTCCTCCTTTTAGATAACATAGTTGCATTGTAATGGGAGCCTTCAGTGCCTTGACCCAAAGGACTAACTCTAATGAGGAGTTTCAGTTTTGATTTCAGATGCGGAGACAATACATTTTGGATGGAGGGGGATGGCTTTCAGTACACCTCACTTCGCTGCTGAAAGCATCCGTGTCCCTATCTGTGGTTGGCTAGCCACCAGAAGAGGTGGATGAAGAGATTCGTGGCCATCTTCATTGTCATTTGAAGAGTAACGGAGTGGATCAGTAACAAAAATGAGTGGAAGAAAAGCGTTTCAGTGCCTTAGCACTTGAAAATCCTCCATTGGATTCCTCACTGTAAACAGCACCTACTCTTCGCGGTTTCAGTCTCCCCTGCCCCCTACCTGCTTTTCTCTCTTTCATCAGCTGCCACTTTTTTAACTTTTAGCTGTCAGTGGCAGCTGTTGGCAGAATTGGATTAGTCCCATCTGAGCCAGCAGGGACACAGTGGTGAACTAGGCATATTGCTGTTGGTTGAAAAGTCCGTATAATACATGAAAATTCTTTTGCATTCAATCCCTCACTCAAGAATGCGGTGAGATGCTTTTTGAACTTCAGCTTTGTTTTTCCAGCGAGGAGCCAGAGATGGTACTAGCAGCATCATAGCCCTGAGAAGTTGCAGACAAAGCCCCACATCTAGCTCTCTCTCTGTGGTGAAGAGGAATCTCTGCTCGATTCAGAATTACCTGGTAGTCATAGGATCCATTGTCCACACTTCTAAATGAGCTCTATGAGGCAGTTTAAGTGGCAAGAAAAGAATTCATTGTGGTTCTTATGGAGAAGTGGTTTGTATTCTCTCAAGAAATGGTTAGTCAGGTGTAGCCACAAGAGGGGATACAAGAAAGGCACCAGAAAATAAAATTTATTATACTCACAAGTTTTAGGGAAACAGAGTCACCGTATGCTGTGAAGGAAGGCCACACAGGGCAGGGGAGCACCAAAGGATGGGCTCAACCTAGCAGATGGGGAGAGAGAGAGAGAGAGATTGACCCTTAGGCAAGTGCTTTTATCTGGATGGAGCATGCAAACAAAAGGCAGGAGGTTGATTTCATTGGTACATTTGAATGACAGTAGGTCAGAGTCAGGGGAGGGCAAGAAGGGGAACTTGTGGCAGGGGCCAGGCTTATCACAGTGGGGCACCCAGTCACCTGGGTGGGGTGCTCACAGCCGGTTTGGTCCGTGGGGGTGTTGTGGCAGAAGGAAAATACGAAGTTTCCCCCCCAAATACTTTTATTTTATTTTTTCAGTGTTACAAGATTAATTGTTCATGCACCACATTCAGTGCTCCATGCAGTATGTGCCCTCCTCAATACCCACCACCAGGCTCGCCCATCTGCCCCCCACCCCCTCCCCTCCAAAACCCTCAGTTTGTTGCTCAGAGTCCGGTCTCTCATGGTTCATCTCCCCCTCTGATTTTCCCCAATTCCCCCTTCCCTTCCTTCTCACAATGCCCTCCATGTTTTTCCTTATGCTCCACATGTAAGTGAGACCATAAGATAATTGACTCTCTCTGCTTGACTTATTTCACTCCGCATAATCTCTTCTGGTCCTGTCCATGTTGATACAAAAGTTGGGCATTCATCCTTTCTGATGGAGGCATAATATTCCATTGTATATATGGACCATATCTTCTTTATCCATTCCTCTGTTGAAGGGCATCTTGGTTCTTTCCCCAGTTAGGCGAAGTTTTAATATTTACAAAACAAAAGGCAAAATAGCGCTTCTCTACAGGAGGTTTCTGTTCCTTTCAGGCTTGGGATAGGGCCACTTCAGTAAGCAGAAAGAAATGTGGGCCAGTGGATTTGGGGGAGAAGATCTAACCAGACATTGATCCCCATACTTGTTCATTTGATACCTTGGAAATAAGGAAAATAATGACAAAAATCATCCTGATTCATTGGAAGGAAACTGCTGTACTCTTTAAGAGTAAAGAAACCAAGATTCTATATCCTTTACCTAATAGAAAGATAGCTTCCTCACTGTTAGACTTGAAACTTTGGTATCTTCAACAAACCTTTGACCACCTGCTATGTGACAGACTCTGGTAGGCACCAGGGATATAAGGAAGCAGACAATTTCTGCTTTTAATGAAGTTTAAGTTCAGAGAAGGAGCAGGTGTATTCAGTGGCAATGACAACGTAACATGGTAAATGCCATGAAAACAGTAAGTGCCAGGTACCATGGGAGGACAGAGGAAGGTGTTCAAAGATCTGAAACAAGGTACTTTCCTTACCCAGATTCAGTTCTATGCCATCAAAAAAAGAAGATAGAAGATAGAACAAGGTGATTTCTAAAGACCCTTACTGTTCTCGTGTCCTGTGGTCCTATAGTTCCATGAGGCAGGATTATAGGCTTAGAGAAACTGTCCAAACTTTAGCCTACAGTTCTAATCGAGGAACTACTTTAGGAACTCCTGATTCTTTATGGCTGTTTCTTGCACTTTCATTCCTGGATTCTTTGGGAAGAATAGCATCCAGTCCTATCTGGAGATCTAGGTTGGGTGTGACAAATAAGAAAGCCTGGGTCTTCCATCTAACTTCTCTGTCATTCAATCATCTCTCTACTCCCCCCTCCAGGAACCTCTGTAGAAGTCCTTTATGTCATCCTTGGTGTTGCTGAATAAATGCACAGCCCTGCAGAGCTGAAATTCTAGGTGTAGGCCTAGTTGGCACTGCTTCTGGTTGGAGTTTATGTGTAGCTTAGAGTTTATGTGTAGCTTTATGAACTTGGGTTTGATATGCCCAGCAATGACTCAATAGCAATTTCCAGGAGGAGACAGTCCCACCAGGTGAGTGTGGCCATGGAAGCAATTATTTATCTTGAATTATTTTCAGATTGGCTTCTTTTTTTAGATGGGAAGGGTGTTTACAACTCATTTGTCTTGCCTTGAGGATATCTCCAGGAGCTACTGGGGGGGGGGCATAATTAATTGGAGATGATCTTTCCCCTTTAGTACCTCTGTTCCAACTTTTTCTCTCTGGACTAAGCACTTTCACATTTCCTCCTTTAGGTACTCTCAGGGCTAGTGACCGTGCTCTTGACTCCTTCAGTTCCTGTATCAGGATGCTTTGAGCTTCAGATAAGACAAAACCCACCCAAACTGGTCTAAATAATAAGGAAGATGCCTTGACTCACATCTCTGGAAGAGGCAGAGGTAAGACTACTTGAGAATTGATTAGACTCAGTAGTTCAAAAATTTTATCAAAGACCTAACTTCTTTTCCTTTATCCTTCCCCTGCAACATATGATGGCAAAAGGTCTGTAGCATGTCTTGTCTTCACATCTGCATCACTGGTTCAAAATGAATCACATGAGGGCCCCTGGGTGGCGCAGTTGGTTGAGCGACTGCCTTCGGCTCAGGTCATGATTCCGGAGTCCCGGGATCCAGTCTCACATCGGGCTCCCAGCTCCATGGGGAGTCCGCTTCTCACTCTGACCTTCTCTCTCTCACTCTCTCTCTTTCCTAATAAATAAATACATAAAAATCTTTAAAAATGAATCACATGAACATTCATGATTGCATCCTGTGATCAAGTAATATGAGGCTTAGACCTGAGCTACCTGAACCAATAACCTTGGCATGGGGGAACAGGATTATACCCTATCTGTAGCATCAGTTCTTCCCCTCCCCTCTCCAAACCACATGATTGACACACAGTGGGGGAGGGAGATATGGAGGTTGGGTGGAAAGAACCACATTAACCACTGAAATCCCTATCTTGCCAAAGGTCTGATCCTCATGAATTGTAGGTGGTAATCATTTTACTCTTGAAATCTCTACAGGCCCATGGTAACTCGCTGAAAGGTCTTGTCTTTGGTCCATTAGAGGTAGGCTGCTCAATGGTGAGATCCTTCTGTGACTTTAGTAACTCATTCCCCTAAATAAAGTTTGTGATGCGTCTGCCTGATATTTGATTCTGCTCCTAAGAAAGTAACTTTATATTGAGTGTCCAGGGTGAGAAATGAATGTAGAAGTAATTCCTTTTCCTCTGGGTAGAGGCAAATGGGCTTTCAGGTCTTTTCTGATAGGGATCTAGTGACTCTTCTTCATGTCCTTCTCAGGATAAGCAGAGGTCTGGGGTGTTACTCCATAGACTGTGAAACCAAGGAATCAGAGAGGTTTAGTGAACAACTGAAGGTCACACAGCCAAGTGGTGGGGAATGGAGTTTCTTATTTCTCCAGGGCTTTATCCATCAGACCAGAATCTCCTTCATGCTGTGAGAGAATTGAATCATAACAAATATATTCTGGTGAGATGGGTACATCTTAGCAAATGATTATCCCCTGGTGGGCTCTGAATGGGCTTGCAAACTCCAGATGGAAGTCACATGGCTTTGGGACTCCCACTTCTCACAAAGTGACATTCTTATAAGCTGCAATGTCTCTCTGATGGGAAGTGTTAATTTATTGTGAATTATTCCAGGTTACCTCCCAAAGATGTTATTGTTGACATTTTTATTAATGTATGCTTTTTTTTTTAAAAAAAAACTCCTCTGGGAAGGTTGGGAACTGTCACCATCAAATAGCACAAGCAAGTCTGGGGGAAATTAACCCCCAACCTGAAACTGGCCCTGCCTCCCAGCCTGAGTTGGGGACAGGTTGCATGTTTGAGCAGATCTGAGAATTTTATTGAGGAATTCTGGATGTTGATTGGCTGAGGAGTTGTGCTTTTATACTCTCCTGAAAAAAATTTCCATTTTTCAGAGTACTTATGAAAACTAGAAACTGACTCCGGATTCTGAAGCTTACATGACTGTATGTCAGGAACTGAGTCAGCATCATGTCACAACGTATGAAAGCAAACAGACTCCCCCCACCCTTCCCTAGATATGTGTATGTGTGTGGGGGGGTGGTGATGAGGTTGGGAGTGCTCTAATTATTCACTGCTTCCTGCATTCGTGTCTTTATCATGGCCTCATTGTGGGCAGTTAATTTCTTTGCCGCTTAATTTTGGGCCTGGCAATGTGACTTGCTTCGGTCAGTGGCATGTGGGTAGAAGTGGCAGTGTGCCAGTTCCGGCCTATGTCTTAAGGAAACTCATGGCAGTTCTGCTTGCCATCTTCACCTCTGCAGGTGTCGTGAGAGGAACACGTACCAGATAGTTTTCTGGTCCAAGAAGGATGACTGACACGTGGAGCCGAACCGGCCCGCTTGACTCACAGGCCTGGGGTGAGAAACGGAGCCATCTCTGTTGTTATTATGGTCCGTAGCAGAGCTGCCTGGTTGAGATCAGTCTAGATCAGCTGAACCACAGCCGACCGACAGAGGGGTGAGAAATAGAAATGGTTTTGTTTTAAGCTACTAAGATATGGGGCTCCAATATGACAAGCGTCTGGCAGTGCCGTGTTTCTGGAAGCAGTCCAAGGCCAGGGTGAGCACGCATCCTGGTTTGCCCAGGACAACTCGGTTTATGCCCCTCGTCCCAACACAGTTATTACCGGTGCCCCCTCTGCCTCTCACGAGCATCCTAGTGTGGATGCTAAACCGTCTGGTCTGTCTAGCTGAGGCAATGAGTGGCTTATGGGTTGCCTCAAGAGCCAGATGGAAGATTTGCTCTCTGTTTATTTGCCGCTCCTGCCACTTAACTTCTCTTTCTTGATTGGTTTGATTAGGGGGGTTGACCCTAGCTATCTTTAGGAATAAGGTATTTTTCACATTCCCTCAGATGGAGGAAGGTCTACTGCTCTAAAAGTGAATTCTGCATATTTAGGGGAATGAAAAGATAACTGCATACAGTAGAATTTTCAGATATTTGACTGTAGTTAATTCTTAAAGAGAAATTGCTGGATTTGCTAAAGTTAAATCTGTTCTAATCTGTATGCTGTGAGCGTATTCTGTTGAATCTTTGTGACATCACTTCTATGAACATAATAATATTTTGAGGGAAAAGAAAGGCATCACATTTTTCTCGGTGATTACCCCCACACAGCCCAAATCAGTGGTTTTCTCCTCTGAAAAGAAGGTATTTTCTAATTTAAGACAATCTGGTATGAGGGAATACAAATTTGGAGAGAGCAGAGAGTAGTTTACTAAAGGATTCACCACATGTTCCCTTTAAATAGTGAAGTGCTCTCCTGAAGTGGTTATGAGTTGGATGTGGTTGGCTCCCCAGGGAACAAGTGGCAATGTCTGGAGACCTTTTTGATCATCACACCTGGCAGGGGGGTTTGGGGGTGGATCTCTACTTACACTCAGCAGGTAGAGACCAGGGATGCTGCTGAACTTTCTATAATGCACAGTACAGCCCCCGATAGTGCCACCGTTAAGAAACCCTATTTCTATGTACTCAGAATAGGAGTTTAAAAAAACCAAATGGTTTCCACACACCTCTTCAGAAATGTGAATATTGTAGCAGGTATCTGAAAACCTGGATTCTAATTACAGTTAGGCCCAAATTATTCTTTTGGAGCCTCAGTGTTTAGAGCTGTGAATTGGGGATATATCTTGTCTGCCTCTTCATAAAAGGCACTGAAGAGAGAGAGACAGAGAGATAGAGAGAGAGAGAGATCATTAATAGAACCCACTCAATATTGTGACATTCAGATTGGTAAAGTTGATTAGCTCAAGTTAAATAAGGAAATGTTAACTTTCTCAGAGAATTTCTACCACTTTTACTTTTCTAGACATTCTGTAGCAATAGCTCTTTTGTGAAAAAACTGAGACAGGTGAGAATGCCCATCACTTCCCCAAACCTGGCACCAAGCTTTTCTGACTTCCCAGGCTGCTTTTGCCTTAATTCGCTGCAAGCTACCCACAGTTCCTGTTACTAGACATCAGTGCTTCAGGGTATGAAAATTTCTCTAGAGTGAACCTTAGACTGCAGGGTTCGTCAGAAAGCTAGTTTCCACTGAGCCACCACACTTAGTGGAACTCAAGGGTAGGGAATGGTTTGGAGTCAGCTAAGTAGCAGCAGGGAGAGACTAACAAGTTCCACCCAGCGTTTAGAAAATCTTCAGGGTCCCAGAGTATTGGCTGTATAATTTGTGGTGTCTGATGCAAAATGAAAATGCTGGCCCCCTTGCTCAATCATTAAGACTTTCAAGACAGAGATGGCAGAGCATGGTAGCAAGCACAGGGCCCTGTGAGACCACACAGTGTCACGGTGGTCACGGTGAAACTCATACACGTCACACAGGTCACGATGACGAAGCTGGCCCTGAGGGCAGCCTGCTCTAGACGAGGAGTGCCTCCCTCCTCAGTTCCCTGGGCTCTTGACTCCAGGCCCCAGGGAGAAGCTCATTCACTAAGAGTCCTACAGGGTCTAAAGGAAACGAAAGGGCTTCCTCGAGGGAGGCTGCAAACAGTTCCTCACAGCTTCTTCTGGCCTCCCTCAGTGGGTAACACCGGTCCCGAGAGAAGTTCTGTGTCACAAAGGAAGAGAAAAAAAATCACTTAAAATGACTGTATCTTGGCAGGAGGGCAGTCCAAGAGTGGTCTTACAATCTTACTACCCTGCTATCCAAACTGACATTGAGTTCCCCAAGGGGAAGATGACTTTACATCCAGAAGCACCACACTAAGAAAGTCCCTGTGAGGCAGTGCCTTGAAATTTAAAACAAAACAAGACCAAGCAAAAATAAACACCCCGTTCCTCTTAAAGTTTCAACTAAAAGTTTAGAGCATTGTTATGTTTTGCTAATAAAGGGGAAGCAGTGACTCCTCCCCAGTTCTGAATTGCCTTCACTCAAATTTCTGGTGTATACGGATTAATTTGGTTCCCCCCGATGGTGATGATGACAACAAGGTCAATGATCATGGTGATGACGACAATGATGATGACTAACATATATTTCTTGCCAGGGACCCTGTACTTGCTAAGTAATTTAAGTGTATTGTCTCATTGAATCCTTAACTCTTTGAGGTAAGTACTGTTACTAGCCCCATATTTAATGCAAACCAAAATTAGAAGCATTTTATACAAACCTAAAAGGAAAGAGACCCCGAGAAGCACCTATTAAACAAGGAATGGGAAATGGAAAGTAAATGCGTAAGTTAGAATGTGAAAAGTGTCATTGCCTTTTCCTTTTATTTAGGATAGTTCCTTTATGGTACATTTTGTAAACACAAAAATTCATTTTCACATGCTTTTCATAACACTCGGTACCTGGAAGCTTCTTAGTAAATGTGTGCTGCATGAACTAATGAATGAGGGCTACCATGAACTAGCTCAAGATCTCAATCTTCTTAAGAAGTTTCTTAAAAATATCCTAAGCTCTTTAACCATGAATTCTGCCACAAGGGTTTTTGAGAACCAAAATTTTGTGGTTGGAAATGTATACTGTAACTTCATTTCAGGTAAATCATACCTATATTATCAACCTGCCATACTGATATGGTTATAAACAAGGCATCATTACCACCACCTTGTGGGTGTTTCCAATAATTGCAGACCAATTACAGGAGCACAAAGCCATAGCATCTTGACTATTGAAATCTTACACTTCTCCATCAGTACAATGCTTAACTTTTACTTACGTTAGATTCATGGCAAACAAATCCAAGCAAGAAATTTCTAAGTCTTTTATTATATGTTATTTCTATTTTGGAATAAGGAACAGTGTGGTTAATAACTACATAAATGGATGGAATGTTTACATTCCCAAACTAATCATTTTTTAAAAATTATAAACAATTTATTGGTTTTGTTTGTTAGTTTTTTAGAGAAAGAGAGAGAGAGCACGAGCAAGGGAGTGGGGGAGGGACAACAGAAGAGAGAGAGAAAGGGAGAGAGAGAATTTTAAGTGGGCTCCATGCCCATCATGGAACATGACTCGGAGTTTCGATCTCATGACCCTGAGTCATGACCTGCGCCAAAACAAAGAGTCCAATGCTTAACTGACTGAGCCACCCAGGCGCCCCACACTTTGTTTTTCTAACTAGAGGGAGGCTTGAGGAAACCAAATCCTTGGTATTGGAGTATACCGTAGTTCTGTATCTTAACTCTAGATATTTACTAATTTGGTTTATGAAAGATGGTGAGTTCTGTGAGGGTAGGGATTTTTCTTCTGTCTGTTTTGTTTATTGCTGTAATCCCAGCTCCCTGAAAGAATGTGTAGCATATAATTGATGCTAAATAACTTTTGTCAAATGAGGGAATGAATGTATGAATTAACCTAAAGCGAAATCCAATGGTGCTCTGTTTAACATTATGGGTCATGAGTTAGGAGTAATCCAAGAGAGAAAAACTTTCTGATTTCATGGACAGACTAAAATGAAGAAACCAAATACTTTCTCATCTGTGTGCTTAGATTTGGCAAACTCAGAGAGTAGTGGCCATAACTTGTGCTTAGGACAAGGCCTTTTGAGGTGCAGAGCCCTGCGGAGAAGAGTAGAGGAAGGATCTGGTGGGACAAAAGGAGAATAACCTTTCTCTTCTTGCCTCCTCGCCGTCAAAACTTACCCATCTTTTCTGACTTCTTTTCAGTATTCTGTCATCTAAGTGGTTGGTACTGTCTACAAGGTACTTGGCAGGTCCTTGTGTTACCATTAAGGAACGAATGGCAGTTGAGAAGAATCGGAGGTTTGAGTTAGTATAACATTTCTGGTTTCTTAAGAACATGGAAATTGGCTGAGTGTGTCTGTAGCTGGCCACAGCATGATAAGAGGCTGGGTGGGGAATGCCGACAAAGTGGAAATGGACATCAGCAATTTGCTGCTATACCTTATAATATGGGCAAATCTTGCTTTATGCAATGGGCATGCATCTAAAAATTTGTGTGGAAAATGAATTTAGGTAAATTGAATTCTATTTTAAATCCAAGACGCGTGCTTGTCACTTAAAGGAACTCTGGAGCAAATCATTTTCTCAAGTGAAAATATTGGCTATTTTGTCATTTTTGTGGTTTCCTATATGTACTAAAAAAAAAAAAAAACACCCCATAGTCCCCTATAATTTAGAAGGCAGACTCCTTTAAATAAAAAGATGTAGTTCAGGGCTGTTTATTTTTCAAGGCTTCTGTTACTGAGGTTTAAGTCTGGAAATATCTGGCTTCCCCCAAACCCCAATATTCCTATCTGGTATGTTTTCAAAGTATACTTCTGAAGTAAGGTCAGTAACTTGTCAGATTATCTGGGTCAAGCCAAAGCGTTGATGAAATACATATGGTACCACCCTCCCCTGCACTGACTTCCTTGGGTCTCACAGCCCCCGTCAGTACAGTGGGGATGATGAGAGTAACCCCATACCCCACAAGCCTATCGTGAAGGTGGAATGAGGTAATGAAAGTGCAGAGAATAACACCTGACACGTAATAAATGATCAGCAGCGTTAGCTATTATTGTTATTAGCTCCAGACTTAGCAGCATCCTTTAGCACAGATCCCCCTGGGCTTCTTCAGTTCTGGGGGGCTCCAAGAAGAGTGCCTTTTGCTAAGCTGGACGAAGCAAGAAAGGCTTGTGCATTTGCAGAATCTGTCAGCATTCGAGTTTGTTTAGCCCTGGAAGAAAATGGCTTCCTGCTTTGAAAACAAAGAAAAAAAATGTATTTTAAAGTGAAGAAACACCTTTTTAAAAATACTCAGAAGACTTATTAGACAGAAAACAGCTTTTATAGAGCAACGTCGTGGTGATTGAGGGGAAAACATTGTCAAGTGCCTGAATCAGATTGCCGTTAATGGAGAAGCGGAGTTGAGCATGGCAGAGCCAGCTGGGATGGGGGGGGAGAGGGGGAGGGCAGGGGGATGCAAAGGTTTTGCCAAAGAGCCACGGAGATAGGATTGTGCCGGTGCAGAAACCATTTGCCAGTGAAAGCTGCAGTCGCTCTCACCCACTGCCGCTCTGCGGTAATGAATGCATTTTTGATTAGTTTTGCTGATTACCTGCTCTCTATGCACACAGCACAAGACAGAATAGCCGAGTCTGGGGCTCTTGGTGAAGACTTTAGAGGCAAGGGGGGCGGCAGGAGGGCTTTGATTATCTTTTTTTTTCTCTCTCTCTATTTTCCTCTCCTCACCTGCTCCTCAGTGTACGCTGAGATAACGCTGGCTTTTCCTGGCAGCAGCTAAGAGGCCAGAACCTTAGGTTTTTTTTTCCCCCCACATTGGTGCTGTTGCCAGTGCCAGAGGGGCACGGAGCTACACGGAAGCCCCCATCCGCTCTCCTCTGATTTCCTCGTAGTGTGTAACTCATCCCCTCAACCACAGGAGCCGAATGCCTTTGCATATATTGAAAAAGAAATTATGTCTTTGATTTCCTAGATACATTACAAGTATTTACCCAGAGATGAGAATTAGGTGGGGAAATAGGTTTTAGGCTCAGAAGGCAATGTCTCTGAAGATTTAGTGCAATTTGGATGGGAACACAAACTTTGGGAAGGAAAAACACAAGTTATCAATTTTGGAACAATTTCCTCTCTGAAGCTGTAAGATGAGAACTGAAATACAATGTTTATAATCAAATGATTCTTCTTTCTTCACATCAGATATAGTGGATTATTTTCACGTATTTTCTCTGTGCACAGGCTATTAATTTTTTTCTTTTTTGTCATTGTTGTTGCTGTTCTGGATTTGGCATTGCACGAGGACTGATGTATTTCTTAACAATTTGAGGGCTAAGTAAATGTCCAGATGCACCTATGAATATTAGCCCAGTCCAGGACTGAATGATCCTGTCTAGAACAAGGACCATTTGCTTTATGGGTGAAAATGGAAAGTATGGCAACTGTTCGTGCACCTGAATCAGGTCCAGCCTTATGCTTATGAGGAGAGAGTTCTTCCTTTGAGTGTGATTTGAGGAGTTTCTGGGGCTTCCATGTCACCGTCTTTGTATCCTCCCTGCTGGCCTTGTTCTACTTTTTGAAATTCCTGTCTTCCTGTTAAAATGGTGCTACTTCCCACATTTGGTGCGTGGCTTCCCTTCATTTCTGCGTCATGGCAAACAGGCAGCTCCTCCAAACTGCAGTCAGGAAGTTGGGGGACTCGGGCCACTCCAAGGTCTCAAGACCCAAGGCATTTAGGAACTCAACATGGCTCTCACCTGTCTGCATGACTCTGTCACCAGTCCCTCATAAGGGTCCCAGCATTGTTTGTTGTCCAAGCTGGGACACTTTTGAGAGTGGAAAAGGATACTTAATAATTAAACCAGGACTTCAGACAAACTGTATAATCTAGGAAATGTGTTTACCGTAGTCAATGACACCTTAACCGGGGTTAGTTTTCCAGACTAGCCCTGCTGATACCAGACCTTTGCAATATGTGCTTTTCTGGTTTCCTCCATTAGTCCGTTTCTTTATCTGCCTTTCTGTTTATACAGCTGCTATCACTGCTATTATGTTTCTTTTTTCAGCCTCCACTTTACAGACAAAGAGATAGATAAGAGGCTAAATGTTGATTTCCCTCATGTTTCCATCAGAAGTAAGTAATCCCTAGCGATAAAGATCACTGGGGGCTCTGGGGTGAGTGTGCTCTTTGAGTCTTCACTAGCTTTCTCTTTTGGTATTTTCCTAGTGTCCTTTCTCTTTTTTCTTCCTCTAGCTTTCTAGTGCCTATGTTCCCTCCCATGTCCAGAACTTTCTTTTCTCACATTCATTAGAGCTTAACTATTCTCTACAGTATTCCATTCCCTCAGGACTTTGCTCTCTGTTCAAAAATGAATGGCAACAATTCACGTATTAGCTTCTCTGGACAGTACAGTCACATTTTAATAGGGGACTTCTGGAGGCATAACTGCATTAGTCCAGTGAAGCAGTGACAATGGTGGGAATTCAGGAATCCTGGCAAACTAAGGGCATTGTTTTGGTTAGGAGATATAGTCTCAGTATGACCTAAAATATACCACACAAGGCCTGTCTTGGTCAGGGCTCTCAAAGTTGGATAAACTGTAGTGCCTCTCGACAGTGCCTCCTGCAGTCATCTGAATGATCTGCTCTATGGGATTGTGCCATCATTTTAGATTTACTTGAATTTGTGAAAAGGCAATAATAATGCCTTTCATAACAGTAGAAGTTGATGAAAGAGTAAAGAAGCAAAATAATTCAGGTTATGTACCTGATCTGCTCCAGGCAGAAACATGAGTTCACTTTGGTGTGGTAGAGATTTGGAAATGATTATCTTTTGTTGTATCTTCTTGGGATGAGGAGATGCAGATTGCCTAGAGGATGGACAAGAGTTCTTAGAACCCTCCATTTTGGTATCTTCCCCATCTGCATTCCTTTGAAACTAAAGTTTAAAACATCAGGCATCAGAATTCTTTGGGAAATCATTTTCAAAGGACAATTAC
The DNA here is from genome assembly GCA_028533885.1 of Nasua narica. NCBI lineage: Eukaryota > Metazoa > Chordata > Mammalia > Carnivora > Procyonidae > Nasua > Nasua narica. The sequence goes on along the minus strand of CM052801.1, from coordinate 79,474,582 downwards.
AATTTATTTCTTAGTGTTTGTATATATCCTCTGCCCTACCAATTGCCATCTAAACCAGCTAGTTGGTTTTCCCTTTGGATGTGACATTTGGTCATTCATTTACAAATATTTCTTGAGCACCTACTATGTGTTGGATACTGTGGTAGACACTGGTGAACGGGATAGACATAGATTCTGCTCTCATGTTAATTAAACAAAAAGCAAACAAGTAATAATCCATTTGTATTTGCTTTAACAAAGAAAGCCAGTAAGATGCTGCATTTGAATAGAAGATGAGGACCAACCTTCAACAGCCAGTAATGGAAAACCAAACTAAAATTAGGTCAAGTTAGGGCACCTGAGTGGCCCAGTAGTTTAAGCATCTGACTTTTGATATCGGCTCAGGTCATGATCTCAGGACTGTGAGATCGAGCCCCACATAGGGCTCCATGCCAGGCATGGAGCCTGCTTAAGATTCTCTCTCTCTCTCTCTTTCCTTCTGTGCCTCTGTTCCTCCCGCTGTAAAAGAAAGAAAGAAAGAAAATTAAGTCAAGTAATATGGAATTTATTATCTCACTGAATAAGAAGTCTGGAGGCAAGGGATCCAGGGTCAATTCAGATACACCACATAATTATTATGAGGGACCCAGGCACATTCCATCTTTCCACATTACTAACATCCTTAGCATATAGGTAATGCTTCGCAGATGATTGCAAGATGTTTTACACACTCAAAAGCATCACATGTAGATACAAGACAGCTAGTAAAGAAAATTGGTATTCTCTCTCTCTCTTTGCTCAGCAAGGACCTTTTCAAAGCAGACTTCCATTTGTGTTGCTTTGGTCAGATCGATGTCATTTATTCATCTTTAAACCAATCACTGACAAGAGGGCAAGATATGATCATGATTGTCTAAGACCAATTGTTACCTACTATTTGTGACTGGGAAAGGACCAGGCATCCCTGACCATGCGACAACCATATCTTTGAACAAAATCATCATTGTGCTAGCCAAGAAGACAGTAGGTAGGGTTGTTGCCATGGGGGCAGTCCATATTTTCTGCCTCAGATAGAGTGGTGAGGAAAGGCCCATTTGCTGGAATGACATGTTAACTGAAACATTAAGGATGAGGTTGAGTCAAATGAAGTGGGAGAGGTAGGGCTTGTGGCCAGAGGGAAGAGCCTATTCAAAGTACTGGAGACTGAAAGAGTTTGGCATCTTTGAGGACCCGAGAGAAGACAGGTGTGACTAAAATGTACCAAGTGAGGGGAGAGGTCCATGAAGTGAGGTTTAGGAGCAAGACAGGGGCAGGTAGGGCATGATATTTATTATATAAGATTTATTCTAAGTGCAGCAGGAAGCCACTGAAGGGTTTTTAAGTTGACCTCTATTTTAGCCCACTGTTGCTGCTACATAGAAAAGGAGTTGAAGGGTGGGCAGGAGTAGAATTTGCAGATGAATTAGGAGATTTTTTTGCAATGGTCTAGGAAACAAATGGTGGAAACTTGGAATAGGGAGTTAACAACGTAGGTGGAGAGAATAGGCTTTCGCAGAAGTGAAAGTGTTGATCCAAGGGTCTGCTTAACCATGTTAAGTTTTAGATGTTTGTGAGATATCCAAATGGAATGGTAACACAGGTAATTGCATAGGACACTGTAGCTCAGAGGAAAGGTCAGACTAGAGATACGTATTTGAAGTCAGCATTTGAAACCAGAGGCCTAGATGAACTCATTTAGGGAAAAGGAGTAGAAAAGAGAAAAGAGAAAAGACAAGGGTTTAGGACCAAGTCCTAAAGTCTATGAACATTGAAACATTGGGAAGATGAAAAGGGGTCTGCAAAGCAAACTTTGAAATCAAGGCCATTGAGGTAGGAGGAAATCCAGGAGAGACTATATGCCTTACCTAGGGTCCCACAGCTCACATTCCTCTCTTGGAGGCTCAGGAGGATGGTATAGAAGTCTTTGAAGGGACAAGGTAGATGAGACTAGGAAGAGGCAATTTTATACAAATTAAAAAAAACATTGTTTTTTCCCCCCAAATGTTTATTTTATTTTTTCAGTGTTACAAGATTGATTGTTCATGCACCACACCCAGTGCTCCATGCAATACGTGCCCTTCTCCATACCCACCACCAGGCTCGCCCAACCCCCCACGCCCTCCCCTCCCAAACCCTCAGTTTGTTGCTCAGAGTCCACAGTCTCTCCTGGTTCATCGTCCCCTCCGATTTCCCCCCATTCATCCTTCCCTCTCACAATGCCCTCCATGATTTTCTTTATACTCCACACGTAAGTGAGACCATAAGATAATTGCCTCTCTCCGCTTGACTTATTTCACTCCGCATAATCTCTTCTAGTTCCGTCCATGTTGATACAAAAGTTGGATATTCATCCTTTCTGATGGAGGCGTAATATTCCATTGTATAGATGTACCATATCTTCCTTATCCACTCATCTGTTGAAGGGCATTTTGGTTCTTTCCACAGTTTGGCTATTGTGGCCATTGCTGCTATGAACATTGGGGGTACATTGTTTTTTTCTTAATATAAAAATTATATTCATTACTAAAAGTTTAGAAGAAATAAAAATATGAAAATGAAAATCACCCCATTTGTTATTTTCATGTAGAACTATCTAGTTTTCCCCCTCCTTCACCTCCCCTCTATTCTTTCTTTTTCTGCCCACAACACACATGCACATCACGCATGCACACACATGCACACAGTGTAAGCAAGGATGGGCTAGGCTATGTTGTGATAACAACCACCCCCAAATCTCAATGGCTTCATACAATAAAAGCTTTTTACATATCCAACGTATGTAGACCAGGAGCCTCTACACATCATGGTCACTTAGAGACCCAGGCTGATAGGAGACTCTTTACAACACATGCTTCCATGATTGTCAAGGCGGGGAAAAGGCATGTGGCGCATTGGTCACTGGCCCTTAAATGTTCCACTCACATTTCACATTCCAGTGTGTTACGTGACCATATGTAACATCAAAGGGATTGGGAAGCACAATCATACTACATGCCTTGAAGGAGAATGTGAAAATATTTATGAACAGTCCTAAGGATTACTATAAACACACACACATATATAGAATGTCATACTCCACGTACTATTTTGCAATGAGCTTTTTTACTCGATATGTTTGAAAAATATATCTTTAAACATTTTCCATGCCATTAAATCTTCTATAATTTGCTTTTTAATAGCCATATATATAGGTATACAATAAATTATTTAATCAATCCCTTAATATTGGCTATTTCAACTGTTTCCAATATTTCACTATGGCAAATTATGCTGTAGTGAATCCCAATTAACATATATCTTTGTTTTCATTTATGATTCTTTCTATAGAATAAACTCCTATATGGTGTTGCAGAGTCAGAAGATATTCAAACTGTTAAGGTTTTTGCTACTTATTGTTGAATTTTCCTCCAGAAAAGTTTTATCAATTTTTGCTCTTACTAGCAATATGCAAGAGTCTACATTTCCCTGGATGTCACTAATTCTGGATGTTATTCTTTTTTTTTTAACATTTGCTAATTTTCTCAATAAAAAAATCACATTGTTTTTGCTTATGTTTTTCATGGATTAATGGTGAGAATGAGCCTTTTTATATGCTTTCTGGCCATTCTTGTTTTGTGAATTGCTTATTCGTGTCCTCTGCACTTGTTTTTGGAGTGACCCTTATACCAATATCCATACTTCACTTTTACACAGCCCCCACTCATGAGCATACTTCTATTCTCTCTTTCTCTCTTGAGCTTAAGATGCTTAATAGTAACTAAGGCAACAAAACGTGCTAGGTGGTTGAACTCCAAAATAGTAGCAGTAATCATACTGAAACACTCAACGGTAACTTTTATTAACCATTTCTGGTCTAAACAAAATTGTCCTGTACATTCTGAGTGTCTCTTAGGGATATGGAGACATTTTTCATGAGTGCTTTTGTAGGTGTATGGGGTCCCTATCCTGAGGGCAAGTTCACCATGTTCTACGTGAATGGTGCCACCTGAACTTGTATAATGTGCTCGCCTTGCCAAGGGCCTGAAGGTTCAAGAACCAAGGTCTTGTTCCTAACTATGAGCTCCACCTGATCCTGTCATTTTCTACTTCATTTCCTCTTCCTCACTTCAAATTCTAACCATCAAGTGAATATTTTTCTTCATAAAGGACATTATAGGTTAGCATGAGTAAATGACTGCCTGCTCTTAAGGAAAAAAATAGCACAATAATTGATTCAAGTAAAATTGGACACAAACCCTCAAAATCTAAAATAGGTGAATGTGAAGTTACTCTGATTGGAGCAGTTGTGTGTTTTCTACTTGACCTCGCCCTCATACTCCCTGCACAACTCAGGATTCCCACAGAGCACAGTTGGAAAATGATTGGTCTAATGGATGGGCACTGGGCCTAGAACGAGGAGTGGAACTAACTGTCTGTGGAACCATAGATGTGTCGTTTAACATTTCTGAGCCTTACTTTCTGATCTATGAAATGGAGAGAATATTAAGATGGCACTTACATATTGAACATTTACTTTGTATAGCATCACCCTACTGAATACTAGGGAGGGTTCAAATAGAGTGAGGCAGTCCTTGCCCTTAAGAGGCTTACAATTCACTTAATACCTACTTTACCGATCTTCTAAGATGCCTACGAGATCCAATAAAATAGTAGGTGCAAATAAGGATAACAGTGTGAAAATGCTTGGGAGAAGTGAAAAATCACACAAATGCAAAATGGTATAATACATATTGAACTCTCATTAATATTTTATTGAGTGCATCAGAAGGTGGGAGCTTCCTTAAAGGTAAATGAGGCTGCTTTATAGAGCTTGAACCAGTCAATTGAGAAGTGGTAGTTGCCATCCTACCCGCATCTCCAGAGCTCCCCAGTATTTCAAAGAGTCATGAGAAATGCTTTCTATCTGGAACTACTATTTGGATACCCGGCATGAAACCCATGTATGGGGAAAGGGCAGTCACTGAGGAAATTTTCCAGGATTCAGAGGCCGGGCTGGGCTTGGAGGTACAGCCCTCTCAGGATTCATGCAACAGTCAACACTAGAGTGTACATTGTTATGTTAGTGTGTTGGAAGGTAGATGCAACACATGGCAGTAGGTCTTCAGGGCTCAGTAGGCAGGTAGGCAGACAGGTGCATTTGGGAGATTCATCTATTGATAGTAGAATCCTTACCAATGGATGGAGATCCAGGGGAGGGAGCTGAGCCTAGCAGGAGTATTGGGGCCCTAATCAGAGGAACTTGGAGATAGGAACCAGGCCAGAAATGCAGGCTAATTAGAGGCGACCTTTGGGTTATTAGTATCTTCCAGGTTATACATTTACATGAGCTGAGTAGCATGCAAGAAGAATTTTTTGGGGGGTGCCTGGGTGGCTCAGTCAGTTGAGCATCTGCCTTTGTCTGCCAGAACAGGGTCCAGGGATCCAGCTGGGCATCTGGCTCCCTGCTCATATTTCTCAATCTATAATTTATTATTTTCCCCAGTTAACAGGTCTAGCTTTATTATTATTATTAATTATTATTATTATTTATTAAGGTTAAATAGCTTTCTCAAAGTCACACAGCTTACAGTGGTGAGCTTGCCTTCAGTACTTTTTGGGTGTATACCCAAAGTGGATTTGCTGGATCATATGATAATTTTATTTTTAATTTTTTTGTGCAACAGCCACACTGTTGTCCACAATGGCTGTCCCACACCCACCACAGTGCACAAGAGCTCCAATTTCTCCACAACCTCACCTACACCTATTCTCTTCTTTTCTTTTCTTTCTATTTTTTTGGTAGTAGCTATCCTAATGAATATGAGTTAGTATTTCACTGTGGTTATGATTTGTATTTCCCTAATAATTAGTGATGTTGAGCATCTTTTCATATTCTTATTGGACATTCTGGTTTCTTCTTGGGAGAATTATTTACTTAAATCCTTTGCCTATTTTTGAATTGGGTTTTTTTCATTGTTGGTTTTTAAGAGTTCTCCATATATTCTGAATATTAATTTCCCATTAGATATATAGTTTACAAAGATTTGCTTTCATTTTGTAGGTTGCTTTTTTACTTTGTTGATAGTCCCTTTGATGCACAAAAGTTTTAATTTTAATGAAATCCAATTTGTCTATTTTTGCTTCTGTTGCCTGTGCCTTTGGCATCATATCAAAGAAGTCATTGCCAAATCCAATATCATGAAGTTTTTGCTGTGTTTTCTTCTAAGAGTTTCATAGTTTTAGCTCTTACTTCTAAGTCTTTGATCTATTTGGGGGTGCCTGGTGGCTCAGTGGGTTAAAGTCTCTGCCTTCGGCTCAGGTCATGATCTCAGGGTCCTGGGATCGAGCCCCACATTGGGCTCTCTGCTCAGCAGGGAGCCTGCTTCCCCCTCTCTCTCTGCCTGCCTCTCTCCCTACTTGTGATCTCTCTCTCTTTCTCTGCCAAACAAAATTAAAAATAAATAAATAAATAAATAAATAAAAACTTAAGTCTTTGATCTATTTTGAGGTAATTTTTATATATGCAGTTAGGTAAGGGTACATCTTCACTCTGCTTGTGGATCTCTAGTTTTCCTAGCAACACTTGTTGAAAAGACAGTCCTTTCCCCATTGAATGATCTTGGGACCCTTTTTTTTTTTCTTTTAAAGATTTTATTAATTTACTTGACAGAGAGAGGTACAGAGAGTGAGGGAATACAAGCAGGGGGAGTGGGAGCAGGAGAGGGAGAAGCAGGCTTCCCGCTGAGTAGGGAGCCCGATGTGGGCCTTGATCCCAGGACCCTGGGATCTTGACCTGGGCCGAAAGCAGCCGCTTAACAACTGAGCCACCCAGGAGCCCTGATCTTCGAACTCTTACAAAAAAATCACTTGACCATATATGTGAAGGTTTATTTCTGGCTTCTCTATTCGATTTCATTGATATGAAAATCTGTCTTTATGCCAATACCACTGTTTTCTTTTTTTTTCTTTTTCATTTTTTAAAATTAACATATAATGTATTATGTGCTTCAGGGGTACAGGTCTGTGAATCATCAGGCTTACACATTTCACAGCACTCACATAGCGCAGACACTCCCCAATGTCCATAACCCAGCCACCCTATCCCGGCCCCCTCCCCCCCAGCAACCCTCAGTTTGTTTCATGAGATTAAGAGTCTCTTATGGTTTGTCTCCCTCCCAATCCCATCTTGTTTCATTTTTTCCTTCCCTACCCCTCACAACCCCCACCCTGCCTCTCATATTCCGCATATCAGAGAGATCATATAATTGTCTTTCTCTGATTGACTTATTTCGCTTAGCATAATACTCTTTAGTTCCATCCATGTTGTTGCAAATGGCAAGATTTTGTTTCTCTTGATGGCTGCATAGTATTCCATTGTGTATATATACCACATTTTCTTCATCCATTCATCTGTCGATGGACATCTAGGTTCTTTCCATAGTTTGCCTATTGTGGACACTGCTGCTATAAACATTTGGGTGCACGTGCCTCTTCGGATCACTTCATTTGTATCTTTAGGGTAAATACCCAGTAATGCAATTGCTGGGTTGTAGGGTAGCTCTATTTTCAACTTTTTGGGGAACCTCCATACTGTTTTCCAGACTGGCTGCACCAGCTTGCATTCCCACCAACAGTACAGGAGGGTTCCCCTTCCTCCACATCCTCGCCAACATCTGTCATTTACTGACTTGTTAATTTTAGCCATTCTGACTGATGTGAAGTGGTATCTCACTGTGGTTTTGATTTGTATTTCCCTGATGCCAATGATGTTGAGCACTTTTTCATGTGTCTGTTGGCTGTTCGGATGTCTTCTTTGCAGAAATGTCTGTTCGTGTCTTCTGCCCATTTGTTGATTGGATTATTTGTTCTTTGGGTGTTGAGTTTGATAAGTTCTTTATAGATTTTGGATAACTAGCCCTTTATCTGATATGTCATTTGTGACATTCTGTCGGTTGTCTTTTGGTTTTGTTGACTGTTTCCTTTGCTCTGCAAAAGCTTTTGATCTTAATGAAGTCCCAATAGTTCATTTTTGCCCTTGCTTCCCTTGCCTTTGGCAATGTTTCTAGGAGGAATTTGCTGCAGCTGAGGTCGAAGAGGTTGCTGCCTGTGTTCTCCTCAAGGATTTTGGTGGATTCCTATCTCACATTGAGGTTTTTCATCCATTTTGAGTCTATTTTTGTGTGTGGTGTGTGGAAATGGTCCGGTTTCATTCTTCTACGTGTGGCTGTTGAATTTTCCCAACATCATTTGTTGAAGAGACTGTCTTTTTCCACTGGACATTCTTTCCTGCTTTGTTGAAGATTAGTTGACCATAGAGTTGAGGGTCTATTCCTGGGCTCTCTATATTCTGTTCCATTGATCTATGTGTCTGTTTTTGTGCCAGTACCATACCGTCTCGTCTCGATGATTACAACTTTAGATGTAATCTAAAGCTTGTAATCTTGATGATTACATCAATAGACCTTGATGTCTGGAATTGTGATGCCACTAACTTTGGTTTTCTTTTTCAACATTCCTCTGGCTATTCGTGGTCTTTTCTGGTTCCATATAAATTTTAGGATTATTTGTTCTTTTTCTTTGAAAAAAAATTGATGGTATTTTGATAAGGATTGCATTAAATGTGTAGATTGCTTTAGGTAGCATAGACATTTTCACAATATTTGTTCTTCAATCTGTGAGCATGGAATATTTTTCCATTTCTTTGTGTCTTCCTCAATTTCTTTCATGAACACTTTATAGTTTTCTGAGTGCAGATTCTTTGTCTCTTTGGTTAGGTTTATTCCTAGGTATCTTAGGGTTTTGGGTGCAATTGTAAATGGGATCGACTCCTTAATTTCTGTTTCTTCTGTCTTGCTGTTGATGTATTGAAATGCAACTGATTTCTGTGTATTGATTTTATATCCTGACACTTTACTGAATTCCTGTATGAGTTCTAGTTTTGGAGTGGAGTCTTTTGGCTTTTCTGCATAAAGTATCATGCCATCTGCAAAGAGTGAGAGTTTGACTTCTTTTTTTTGCCAATTCTGATGCTTTTTATTTCTTTATGTTGTCTGATTGCTGAGACTAGGAATTCTAGTACTATGTTGAATAGCAGTGGTGATAGTGGACATCCCTGTCTTGTTCCTGACCTTAGGGGAAAAGCTCTCAGTTTTTCCCCATTGAGAATGATATTAGCTACGGGGTTTTCATAGATGGCTTCTATGATATTGAGGTATGTATCCTCTATCCCTACACTTTGACGAGTTTTGATCAGGAAAGGATGCTATACTTTGTCAAATGTTTTTTCAGCATCTATTGAGAGTATCATATGGATAGAGAGTATCATATTCTTTCTTTTATTAATGTATTGTATCGCATTGATTGATTTGTGGGTGTTGAACCATCCTTGAAGCCCAGGAATAAATCCCACTTGGTTGTGGTGAATAATCCTTTTAATGTACTATTGGATCCCATTGGCTAGTATTTTGGTGAGAATTTTTGCATCCGTGTTCATCAAGGATATTGGTCTGTAATTCTCCTTTTTGATAAGGTGTTTGTCTGGTTTGGGGATCAAGGTAATGCTGGCCTCATAAAAAGGAAGTTTTCCTTCCATTTCTGTTTTTGGAGCAGTTTCAGGAGAATAGGCATTCATTCTTCTTTAAATGTTTGGTAGAATTCTCCTGGGAAGCCATCTGGCTCTGGGCTCTTGTTTGTTGAGGTATTTTTGATGACTGCTTCAATCTCCTTACTGGTTATTGGTCTGTTCGGGTTTTCTATTTCTTCAGTTTTGGTAGTTTTGGTTCAGTTTTGGTAGCTTATACCACCCCCTCACTTTAAATCTGGAGGTGTCTTTGGGTATAAAATGAGTTTCTTGTAGACAGCATATCAATGTATCTTGTTTTTTTATCCATTCTGATACTCTGTGTCTTTGATTGGGGCATTTAGCCCATTTACATTCAGGGTAACTACTGAAAGATATGAGTTTAGTACCGTTGTATTTCCTGTAAGGTGACTGTTATTGTATAATGTCTCTGTTCCTTTCTGGTCTGTTACTTTTAGGCTCTCTCTTTGCTTAGAGGACCCCTTTCAATATTTCCTGTAGGGCTGGTTTGGTATTTGCTAATTCTTTTAATTTTTGTTTGTCCTGGAAGCTTTTTATCTCTCCTTATATTTTCAATGACAGCCTAGCTGGATATAGTATTCTTGGCTGCATATTTTTCTTGTTTAGTGCTCTGAGTATATCATGCCAGTCCTTTCTGGCCTGCCAGGTCTCTGTGAATAGGTCTGCTGCCAGTTTAATATTTCTACCACTGTATGTTACAGATCTCTTGTCCAGAAGTGCTTTCAGGATTTTCTCTTTGTCACTGAGACTTGTAAGTTTTACTATTAGATATGGGGTGTAGACCTATTTTTATTGATTTTGAGGGGGGTTCTCTGTGCCTCTTGGATTTTGATGCTTGTTCCCTTTGCCATATTAGGAAATTCTCTGCTATAATTTGCTGAAATATATCTTCTGCCCCTTTCTCTCTTTCTTCTTCTTCTGGGATCTCAATTATTCTAATATAGTTTCAGCTTATAGTATCACTTATCTCTCGAATTCTCCCCTCATGGTCCAGTAGTTGTTTGTCTCTCTTTTGCTCAGCAAAAATTTGGATTTACTCTCATATCTTCCATGCTTTTTTTTGAGCCCAGCTGGCACCTTGATAATTGTCATTCTGAACTCTAGTCCTGACATACTACTAATGTCCATATTGATTAGGCCCCTAGCCGTCGGTACTGGCTCTTATTCTTTTTTTTTTTTTTTTTTGTGGTGAGTTTTTCTGCCTTTGTCATTTTATCCAGATAAGAGTAGATGAGTGAGAGAATAAAATACTAAAAGAGTGACAAAGACCCCAGAAAAATATACACTAACCAAATCAGAAGAGACTTGGAACTGGGGGGAGAAGAAAGAGGGGAAAAATGTAAAAAATAAATAGATAAAAATAAATATAAGACTGGTGAATAGAACAGAGCCACTCGCTTGACTTTGGGTGTGTTCTGGTCTCTTAGAAGAAACTACCTCCCCAAATTTAATGAAAGTCACCTTACAGGCAATACAATGGTACTAAACTCATATCTTTCAATAGTTACTCTGAATGTAAATGGGCTAAATGCCCCAATCAAAAGACACAGGGTATATGTATAAATACACACACAAAAAATGAGGGTAAACATGAGGAAGGGATGGAGTACAATGGTAAAGATGAAAATTAAAAAAAATTCTTTTTTAAAAAAGATTTTATTTATTTATATATTTATTTGACAGAGAGAGAGGGAGAGAGAGAGAGAGAGAGAGAGAGAGAGATCAGAAGTAGGCAGAGAGGCAGGCAAAGAGAGAGGAGGAAGCAGGCTCCCTGCTGAGCAGAGAGCCTGATGTGGGGCTTGATCTCAGGGCCCTGAGATCATGACCTGAGCTGAAGGCAGAGGCTTTAACCCACTGAGCCACCCAGGAACCCCTTGAAAATTAAAAAAGATTCTAAAAAAAGGAATTGATAAGAAGTTGGTTGGAAAAATGAAAAAAAAGAGGAGAGAATGTAATCGGGCTGGAGACTAGAACAAAGCCATGTACTAGATTTAGGGTATATTTTGATCTATTAGAAGAAATGTATTCCAAAATTTTCAAGAAAAAAAAAGCCTATATGTATACAAAAAATAAGGTGAAACACAATGAAGGGATAAAATAAGACTCTAACAAGGAAAATTTAAGAATATTTTTTTAAAAAGATACTGATAAGATAAAATAGTTAAAAAAAAGTTAAAATAGGAAAGAGGAATAGTTAGAAAATAGAATAAAAAAATTTAAAAATTTTAACTTTGAAAGACTAAAGAATCATGGGAAAAAAACCATGACTTCTATGTGTTGCTTTCCCTTAGCTCTGAAGTTCCACAGTTCTCATTGATCAGTGAACTTGGTCTTGGCTGGATGTTCTTGCTGATCTTCTGGGGGAGGGGCCTGTTGCCATGATTCTCAAATGTCTTTGCCCGAGGCAGAATTGCTCCGCCCTTGCCAGGGGCCAGGCTAAGTAATCTGCTCTGGTTCACTTGGTAGCTTTTGTTCCCTGAACGCTTTCCGTATAGCTTTGGGGGACAGGAATGAAGATGGCGGCCTCCCAATCTCTGCCCAGAGGAGCCAGGAGCTTGGGGCCCCACTCCTCTGTGCACCCTGTGAGAAAATCAGTCAGTCCCTCCTGTCTCCCTGATCTCTGGCCCGTGCTCCAAGCTCAGCCAGCCTGTGACTGAGCATTTCTGTCTCTGGCACACGGTCCCATTTGGAGTCTCCAAACCCAGCAGATTCTTGCCCCACACTCCTGCGCCACTCCTCCCAGAGGAGTAAAGAAGTGGTCTCTCCAGATCTGCCCCTTGTGGGGTCCCTGCTCGAAGAGCAGCAGCCTGACTGTGCTTTGGATCATGGTTTAAGGTAAGCCTGAGCTGATAGCTCACTGCTCGGCTCAGTCTCTGCAGCTGGCTTCCCTGGTCGAATACCTGGGAGCTCTGCCACACTCAGAACCCCCCGGTCTTTCTGTGACCCCATGAGTCCTGAGACCACACTGTCCCCGCGAGGGCTAACCCCCCTGCTTAGCCTCTGGAGTGATGCCCCTCAGCGGAGCAGACTTCTAAAAGTTCCGATTTTGTGCTCTGCTGCTCTACTGCTTTCTGGGATCCAGCCCCTCCCCCCGTGGTCTATCTTCCCATCGCTTTGGATTCATTTCTCCACATGTTCTACCTTCCAGGAAGTGGTCGATTTTCTGTTCCTAGAATTGCTGCTCTTTCCTTCTATCTCCCGTTGTGTTTGTAGGTGTTCAGAATGGTTTGATAACTATCTAGCTGAACTCCTGTGACCTGGTGATGTTTCAGTATTCTACTCCTCTGCCATCTTGCTTCCTCCTGCCAATACCACTGTTTTAATTACTATAGCTTTGTAGTTAAGTTTTGAAATCAAGAAGTGTGACTCCTTCAACTTTGTTCTTCAAGATTACTTTGGCTATAGATATGACATTCATATCAATTTATTTTATTTCTTGTTTTTATTTGAGTATAGTTGACACACATTGCTGTGTGTCATTGCTAAAGGGTTGGGAGGAAATCCACTAGAGTCAGGGAGCAAAGCAGGACAATGGAAATTCCACCATTTGGTGCATTTGTTATGGGAGAGATATATGTAAATCAGTTTTGAAATGACTATCTCATAGATTATTTTTTTGTATTCCTTTCCTGTTTTTAACATAGTTTAAAAATTATTTTTAAATTTTAAAATATCTTTTTTTCTTTATTAAAAAAGATATATTCACTGGAGAATATTACAATATATAGGTAAGCAAAATTAAAACATGCAAAGTACATCTGCAAAAGAACAGATCAGTGATTTTCTAGAACTGGAGGTTGGGGGAGGTAGAATTGATTAAAAGAGACAAGAAGAAACTTTTTGGGGGAGATGCAAATGTTTTGTCTTGATTGTGGTGGTGATTACCAATGTGTATACACTGTTAAAATTTGAATTGTATACTTAAAATGGTTGTATTTTATTGTATGTAAATTATACCTCTATAAAGCCAATTAATATTTTTTGAAGTACTTCTGTCATCACCCATACAGAACTACTCTTAATACTCTGCTGTACATTTTTTCAAATGATTTTCTGTGTGTCTCTATATACACATAATTTGTTTATGCAAAAATGGTATCATTTTTGATCAACCATTAAAAAAAGATTGCTTTGGTTATTCCAGGTACCTTGAGATTTCATATAAATTTTGGGGTGATTTTCTATTTCTGCAAAAAATGTCATTGGAATTTTGACAGAGGATGTATTGAATCTGTAGATTGCTTTGGGTACTATTGGAATCTTAACAATGTTAAGTCTTCCAATACATGAACATGGGACATCCTTCCATTGATTTATGTCTTCTTTACTTTCCTTCAGCAATGTTATATAGTTTTCATTATATTAGTCTTTCAGTTTCTTGGTTAAATTAATTTCTAAGTATTTTATTTTCTGGTGCTATTATAAATGGAATTGTTTTCTTTATTTCCTTTTGAGATCGTTTATTGTTAGTGTATAGAAATACAACTGATTTTTGTGTGTTGACTTTGTGTTCTGCTACTTTGCTGAATTCATTTATTAGTTCAAATAGTTTTTTTAATTCAATTTTTTATTTAAATTCTAGTTCAAATAAATTTTTTTCTCTGTGGACCCTTTAGGGTTTTGTATATATAAAATCATGTCATTTGCAAACAGAGATAAATAAATAAGTCTTTTTAAAAAAATGTTTTAGAGATGAGCACCTGGGTGGCTCAGTCAGTTAACTATCTGACTTCAGTTCCGGTCATGATCTCAGGGTCCTGAGACCGAGTCCTGCATCAGGCTCCCTGCTCAGCGGGAGTCTTTGGGGTAAATACTCAGCAATTGCTGGGTCATAAGGTAGCTATATTTTTAATTTTTTGAAGAATCTCCACACTGTTTTCCAAAGCGGCTGCACCAACTTGCATTCCCACCAACAGTGTAAGAGGGTTTCCCTTTCACCACATCCTCTCCAACATTTGTTGTTTCTTGCCTTGTTGATCTTTGCAATTCTAACTGGTGGAAGGTGGTATCTTGATGTGGTTTCGATTTTAATTTCCCTGATGGCTAATGATGATGAACACTTTTTCATGTGTTTGCAAACCATTTGTATGTCTTCATTGGAGAAGTGTCTGTCCCTGTCTTCTGCCCATTTTTTGACATGATTATCTGTTTTCTGGGTGTTGAGTTTGAGAAGTTCTTTATAGATCTTAGATATCAGCCCTTTGTCTGTAGTGTCATTTACAAATATCTTTTCCCATTCCGTGGGTTGCCTCTTTGTTTTATCCATTCATTTATTGATGGACCCCTAGGTAGCTTCCATTTATCTTGGTTATTGTAAATAAGGCTGCAATCAACATAGGGGTGTATGTATCTCCTGAATTAGTGTTTTTGTTTTCTTTGGGTAAATACCCAATAGTAAATTATTGGATCGTATGGTATTTCTATTTTTAATTTTTGAGGAACCTCCATACTGATTTCCCAGTAGCTATATCAATAGTGATATACTTTCTGAATTTACTCATGTTCACAATTTTTTTTACTCTCACATGTGAATATTACTTTGATTAAATCCTCCCACCCCTCAAATTTATACATGTTGTTCCAATGTCCTCTAACTGCCAATGTTGAAGAAGAGAAGTTGAATGCTAGTGTAATTCTCTTTTAGTTATAAACAACCTGTTTTATATATCTGGGTGTCTGTAAGATTTTACTTTCTTGTAGCTTAGGTGTTTCCCTAGGCCTTTTAGGTGTACATCTTTTTTCATTAACAGTTCATGAGATTTGGGGATCACTTTTAATCTGAAAACTAAAGTCCTTTAGTTTGGGCAAGTTTTGTTTTATTTTTTCTTTGCTCATTGGTTTCTCTATTTTTTTCTCTTCCTGTACAACTAATATTTAGTTATTAGTTTTCTGGACCTCCTCTCAATATATCTTATCTTTTCATCAATAAATCCCATTTTGATGCATTTTTCCCTATGTTTTAAAATATTTTTTATTTGATCTTCCAGTTTTCAGCATTTTTTCATTACTGAATTTTTGAATTGTGAAAAAAAATGTTTTCTGGTCTCCCTCCCTTTTTTTTGCATTCTAATTATGTCTCTTTGAGGGTCCTCACTATTTTCATTTAAAGTTCTCTTCTTTTCCTTATAATTATTTCTGTCTCAATAACAGTCACAAATTCTGGTTGTTCAGCTCAGCCATTTTCTCAAGTTGCTGAGTCTCCTTAGCTGGTTTGTGAATTTTCAATGCTTGCTCATGGATGGGTTCCTTCAGCACACATAAAGATCAGCTCATTAGCTGTCTCTGACAATAGTGAACTTGGAAGGTGCTGGAAGATAGAGCAAGATTTTTTATTCCAGTAGTCCTTTAGCAAGTCGAAGAAAAAAGTGGAACTTCTCTATGGGGTGTGTGTGTGTTGGAGGGGAAGAGGTTCTTTTCTCAGTCTTCTTTGGGTGCAAGTAGAAAAGTGTATAAAATGGGGGCGATGAAGCTGTTGTTCTTCTGGAATGTCTGGAGTCTGGATGATGAATTATCCTCATTGAGGATTATTCCAGAAGGTGGAAGAATTGCTCAAGGACATTCAGTCATTGTTTGACCCCTCCTGTATTGTTCTGAGAAATGACATCATGCACTTGTTATGTCCTCAGGAGATGTGGCATTCTCAGATGCAATTAAGATTTTTCTCTAGGTTTTTTCACCATCAACCCATACTTATTTAAACTAAGTAGCCCTCAAACCTATTAGATATGTTATGCTAGATATTAGAATCACTTTGGGGGCGATTCTAGTGATAAAATGATAACTCAGTGCTGATTATCTGCTTCCTTCTCCTCTCTCAAGATAATTGAATCAATTTTTGGTGGTGGCACCTGGACACTGAGTCCACTATTTTCCAAATTTTTTGCTTGATTGTTTCCTCTGCTAGATATCTATGTTTATTGCTCTACCCTGAGGTAAGAGGTCAAGAAGGGTTTGCTAAATGAATCAATTGCTACAACGTTATTTAAAAAATTATAATTAGTCATTTGATTATGTAGTATTTGTACATTATCTAAGCCCCTAAGGCCCCCAAATATGGCAAGTCTCCCTTTAGCCCTATTTCTAAGTCAACCAGTTCCTTTCTCTAGAAGAAACCACTTGTTGCTAGTTTCTTATATATTCTTTTGGAGACATTCTATGCATATTTAAGCATATAATATCAACCAGTTTCCTGTTAATGGATTTTATATGGTTTTCCATCTGCTGCTATTACAATCTTGCAATGAATAAATACTTTTCTTACCTAAATCTCTTAATGAGTGTATCTGTATGATTCCTAAAAATTAAATTATTAGGCTCAAGGGTGTGAAATGTCCTGTTCCGGGAATCAGCTCTACTTAATTATGAAAATTTATTGTTTTAATATAATATAGGATTACATATCTGATAATATTTAATTTAGATGTCTTGTATAACTTTTATATATCCATTCATAAATGAGACCCATGTGTCTTTTGCCCCAATTTCCTTTTTTTTTTATTAAATAAAACTTTAGTAAGGATAGATAAAATATTAATATGTTACCCCTCACAAGTAATGTATTTGTATTCAAACCAAAGTTTTATGGAAAATGATGTTCTAATTTAGTGTTTTCCCAATACTTTTGTTGTTCATTTGAATCACTTATAGAATTTTTAAAAATTACAGGTTCTAGACCTTGTTTGAGAACAGGGATCAGAAAACTGTGGCCTATGGGCCAAATTCAAGCTACCACCTGTTTTTGTAAATAAAAATTTATTGAAACACAGATACATCTTTTCACATATGTACAGTCTATGGCTGCTTTCACACCACAAAGCAGAATTGGGAAGTTGTGACAGAGTCCACGTAGCCAGGAAATCCTAAAACATTTACTGTCTAGACCTTTACAGAACAAGTGTAACCTTGCTCTATACCCAAGGAATCAAAATCTGTTACTGAGGCCTTGGTGTATGTATTGTGGAAAAAAAATCCATCAAAGCTGGTCTTTATTTGCACTAAGGTTTGCACAAAGTTAAAAAACTAAGCGATTGTCATTTTCTTTCTAAGTCAGTTTCCTTTCTGCTTCCTGGTCTATTACCTAGTCCTGACCTTGAACCTCCAATGCTGTAGTTGGGGCTCTATGAATTTCTACCAGATCCCCCTGCCCTGCCATAATGTTCTTCCCACCAGTTCCTAATTAAAGCCCTAGCGACCAGTGAATAAATGTTTATAGAATAAATCACGTGTCCATTCCTATTTTAACACTTCTTTAGCCTGTATGTTGTTGTATATATGTTTACAGGTATATAGGTGTGAATTTCAGTCCATAAACTCTAAGTCCAAAAAATGAACCTATTTTTCTAATAAATTTCCACTTGGAATTTTTATTCCAATAGGGTTTGGAAACTTAATTGTAGTCAGTTTAGGGACTTCATGCTTCTTTACTTTGGGTTGTGTCTAAGTTATTGAGGGGTCGGTGGAGATCTCATATAGTACCAAGATATTGGGAGATGATCTATTGTATCTTCAATATCAACTGCTCATTTAGGTATCTGTTGAGATACCCATGGCCCCATCTGAGAGTACAAGGGTTCGTAAACAGCACCAGAAGGATGATCCTTGCTCTTATCATCATGGCTCCCTTTAGTTGATTGTTTTTTAGTGCTCCTTCCATGTCACTCTTGTGCTCACAGCAATCACTCAGATGTTCCTGTGCCATGACGAGGTGTAGGAAAGTGCTGTGAGGCAAAGTCCCCTTCTGCCTAGACACATTTAAGAGCCATTTGTCCCTCGTGTATCTTATTGTCTCCCAAAGGCTTTATCTGAAAATGGGGCCTAAATTCCCTCTTAGAAATCAAAAACCTCTGTGGCTTTTTATTTCTGGCCCCCTGGCTTGGACCACTTGACATCTATATTCTCCTTGCTTCTTTTCTACCTTTCTGGAATTCTCTCATCCTAGGAAATCTTTTCCTTGTCCAGTGGGGGATAGCTGGGGTAAGTTTTACTTTTTACTTTCTCATCAGTCTTATTTGCCTATGTTGTGAGCCCTTTGCTAGGCTTTTGAAACCCGAATGCCAAAATGAGATGCCTTTTGCTCCCCTACTGCTTTATGCCATTTCTACCGTCTGCTGTCTGCCAAAGCAAATGAGCACAGAACTGTTTAGCTGTTCAATAAGGGGAAGGACAAGAAAAAGGAGCTCTCAGGAAGAAATGGTTGATAATTTAAAAATATTGTGCCAAAAAAAGGCTCATTACTATCAGTTAATGACCATGAATTAGCATAAATGTGCCTTGTCGTTGTTTTCTCCTTCCTAGTATGTTCCTTTGTCTCTCTCAGTTAGGTCCCTAAAGAACCTAAAGAACTCTCTTTCAAGAGTTATTTATTAAGCACCTATTCCAGGCTTAGCTATGCCTCCTTGAAGTAACTCAGGCAGTGAATAAATGTGAAATCCCATTTATTTGCTTTTGTGGCTTCTTCAGATACTTATTTTTCTTGGAATGGTCAATGATCATAAAAGGTTGAGTCCCCGGTGGCTGGAAATGTAAATCTGGGCAAGCGGCAGAAGACAAATCAACTACCCGAAAATAAATAGAAACGTTAGGAACATTCACAGCTATTCCTTTAGGTCCCCAGGTTAAGTATTCCATAGAGACAGTGAGTGAAGTTTATATCTCACTTTTGGAATTTAATATGCTGTATTTCATATTGTATTAGTCTACTATGTTTATATGCAAAATATAGTGAGTTAAGAACTGGATAGAAAAGTCCTGCCTCTAGAATTCATGTTTGTTTTTTTCTCCTTCCTGAGCCAGAGCTTTTTGCATTGGTTTGATGTACTGTAGTTACTTGGGGTTTAATCTTGTATAATAATTAACTTCAATTGATCCACTGCAGTGTGTTAGCAAAGTGCCCGAGCCTATTAAATCCGACTAAGAATCCTCCATTGCTTTCCTAATTTCCAGCATCATTATGCTGCCGGGAAAGGTGATTAATGTAAAGGCATTCCAAATTGGGGCTTTTGCCTGGTGAAATTTTGGAGAAGGTGCATACTATTCCAGTTTGCAATATTACATCTAATAAATACCAACATAGAGAATCTCCATTCTTAGGAGAGTCCTAGATCTACGAGGGAGGTTTCTTGTTCTTTAAAAAAGAACTCTTAAAGAGGGAAGCCAGAATCATCAGAGCTTCACTTCTTAATGGAGGCACATATGGTTGATTTAAAAACAAGTAGAAAATGGAACATTACTGAAAGTGTGCCATGCTCAATAGGCCTCTAGAAAACAAAACAAAGCCTACCAATAAGAGAGAGGACAAGAGAAAGAGATTATTTTAAAAAAAAAGTTAAAAGATCAGTGTTAATGAAGCTGTTAAATCGAATATTCACAGTGGATATTTTCAGCTTTTGAGGAAATTTTAAATAAACATCCAAATTAATCTATTGAAAAGCACTGGGTAGGGGGATTTCTAGTGAGATGCTCCATTCGGAAAACTTTCCTGAGACTCCACTGTACATCAGGGAGGCAAAAAAGATTAAGACTTGGTCCTTGTCTTTGAGTACTTCACACTTTTAAAAAAATAGCCCATCTTGATTGCCTTGGAGAAGTACAATCCTATATTGTTTTTCCTCAAATTCTTGACAATTTTTTAGTCTGAGTCTACTTTCCTTCCTTAGCAAGTAAAATCTAGTGAACATCTTTACTTTTGCTTACTTACAGGCTCATCGTCTCAAGAATCAGTGATCATGCTCCAAGAATGGATGAAACAGATGTTGGGCATGAGACTGAGTATTTACCAAGACCAAGACACCCCCCAGAAGGTAATTAGAAATTAAATTAGCTAATTTTTTTTTGTTTTGCCTCATTATTTTAAAAGTTTTATGCAAAATAATTCTACTTAATTAAGGATTTTAGTTGTTTGGGTTCAAATAGATTTTTTCACTATAAATGATCATATTGCTTTCAGTTTTATCATCGGAAGGAGATGGAGATTATCTTGATGATTTAATTAAAGCTATCAAGAATGTTAGAGGTAGTGAAAGTAATGAAGCTGGGATTTTTCAGAAAGATACCATTTTCTAACCCATGGATTGCAATCCCATTAATGTTTGCTCTGATTATTCCCTATCATGGTGCATTCGCAGTCCAAAGACAGGCCACTGAGGACTGCGTGTGTGGGGGGAAAGCTCTGCAGATGAGGTAGAATTTGTGTTAGACATAAAGGGGAGGTAGATATCCCACTGTAGGGGGAAAGAAGAAGGGTATTTCTAGTTAAGGGAACAGCACAAGCAAAACTATTGAGGTGGTTGTGAGGATTAGGTATAAAGAGGGTAATAATGAGACTTGTTTGAGGGTTGAAGGCAGCGTTCATATAGACAAATAAGTTTTGGCTGAGAGTAGGGCAAAGATGAAAGTATTTGATGAAAATTTTGAAAACTAAACTTGAGGAATCTGAGTTTGAACCAATTACGGTAGAAAAGCAGGTGTTAGAAACACCGAGGAAAAAGACTGATTAAAAATTGAAGTATTTTGGAGGAATCTATAAAAATTATTAGTTGGACATTATAAAAATTAACAATGCTCTTATGCTTTTGTTCCTTCGTCTGTTGCCACATACAGACTAAACTGATTCTTTGAGAACACAATTAATTAAATGAGTTTGGTGATAGGCGGGGAAACCAGACAACGCTACATCACAGACAAGCTAGAAAAATTCTTTTAAAGCTTTTGGAGAACTTGGAGGCTGCCAAAAATAATCTGGGAAAATGTCTTCATAATAAAATTTATACAAATTATTTCATGGTAGAGAAGCAGTACAGGATCTCCCTCCTCCCGCTATTTCCTATCTCAAAGTAGAGCACTCCTACAAAGTCTTTTGTAAGCTGAAATGGTGTGAAGCAAAGAAGCAATTACCATTAATTTATCTGGAAAAAATATAACCATATCCACACCCAAAAAATAACCTCTCTTAGGCTTTTTTAGCACCTTAGGACACATCTTGCTAACAGATGCACAAAATAAATCTAGATAAAGCAAGATGCTCACAGACAGAGCTAAAAGCTCTGGTGGCTTGATGTGGAGACCCTGAGTATTGTTCACGGGGAAGGAGTTGGGTGGGGCTACTCTCCCTGCTCGGGGTGCCTCTATCTATAAGGGCTAGCTACACAACAAATGCTAAGCGCTATTTTTGCTTTTCACTTTGTTGTTGTTGTTGTTGTTGTTGTAGAAGTGACAGTCTTCTTTGGATTGCTTTCAGTTAGGGAGAAAAAGTACTACTGAGGGTCTCAGTACAAGGTTGTGATTAGGGAGACAGTAGTGAGCTAGGACTTGGAAGCAGGATGAGACCTAGTGGCCACTGAACCTACTGGACCTGGCTCCAGAAAATGATGGCCGCTAGGCTAACTAGAATATTCCAGGACAAGTTGATGAAATCCTGTATAGTCTCAGTAGCTAGATGGTTGCACAACTACGTAAATACACGATAAACTATTGATTTGTATACTTTAAAAGAGTGAATATTATGGTACCTGAATTATATATCAATTTAAAAAATAAATGACAGGGGTGCCTGGGTGGCTCAGTCGGTTAAGCCTTTGCCTTTGGCTGAGGTCATAATCCCAGGATCCTGGGATCAATCCCCACATCAGGTTCCCTGCTCAGCAGGGAGTCTGCATCTCCCTCTGCCTGCCTCTCTCTCTCTCTCTCTCTCCCTCTCTCTCTGATAAATAAATAAAATTTTTAAAAAATAAAAATAAAAAAACAAATGACAGTACAAGATCAATATGAAGCTTAACCAAAACCAAATGTCACCAAAATAGAATGAACTCATGAGGTCCAAGGATAAATGTAAAATTTCTCCTCCAAATTAATTTTTATAATTTTACTTTATACATTTTATAGTCAAATAAAAAAATTTGACATTGTAGTGTATAAATCATAATTTCTTGGTATTGACTGATGCCGGAGTATTCCTGGTGTCATTCTACTGCATATTGGTGATCTTAAGTAGATAACTCATCTTAAACTGAGGTTTATACAAGAGTAAGATAGTTACAGGGTAACCCATTTTTTTCTAACACTTCCTTATTAATTCTTACTCTGTATTCATTCTGTCTGGATCAAAGACAATTTATCATGAAGGTTTTGTATGTGATTTTAGAGTTCTTTTCCTCATGAAATTTTGAGATGGCAAAATTGATATTTTGTTTTTAATTCTTTCTCTTAAGATGTACATAATGTTTAATTATGACTTTTTCTTTGAATAAATGGAATTAAATAACTTTAAGTCAAATAGAGGTTTTAACTATCATTTTATTTAACTAGTATACCAAATAATTTATAAAGATGAAAATTATAAAATCTAATATCCATTATTCAGTGTTTATGATGATTATAATGTTTATAATCATTTTATAATAACTATTATATAAGTATTTGCCTTTGTAATTATAAATATTTATAAACATTTGAAGGCTCAAAAGTATATCATATTCTTTCTAAATTTGTCTGACTCTGGCACTCTTTTAATGTTTGCATTAATCATCAGTCTGTTTCTCAATTTATTTAACCACCTGGAAGTCTTTAATAATTGCTTTTGCGTGTAAGAATAGTTTTCACAATCTTCACTAATTATTAAAAGATTTTATTATTGCAATAATATGTATATACTTACACTTCAGTGGCTAATGAGAATTTCAATATATAAAGCATGAAAGAAGATTTTTACTCCAGAGTTCAACAAGAATGCTCAGATATTTTACAAGTGAATATTCAGATATTGACTATAAGTCTATATGGTGTGCTTTGTTTCTATTACTGATATTAGTGTTCAAATTAGACGTGATGGTTAACTTCATGGACTCATGGATTATAATCTTACACAAACTCAAGAATGCTAAATATACTGTTGAAGTATATAGTTGGACATTTGGTCTTGTGAAGGCTGGGGTTCAAGCTCAAGCCAGATAGAATTTTTCTGTGTATGGACACTGATACATGCTACATGCTACAACATGAAGCTGAATTTTGTTGCAATTCTAGTATGTAGGTTTAGTTTATGAGGTTCATCCCAAGGATATTAAATGCTAGCTTTTAGGGGGTAGGTTTATTTCATACCTCTGCCCTTTGTATGGTAGGACCTCCTCACCTGTTTATAGGACTGGTTCTCAGTAGAGGTGGGGTAGGTACCCTCCTTGCTTTGATCTCTCCTTTTTCCTTTAGACAACCCTGGTTCTTTACATGTCATGCCATCCTAATCTACCACCTGCTACCTCTCCTTGTTATCTTCTAAACCAGTTACTTCCTTTCATTCAATAAACACTTCAGGATATAAAAATACTGATTTGAAGGGATACATGCACCCCAATGTTTATAGCAGCATTATCAACAATAGCCAAATTATGGAAAGAGCCCAAAGACCCACTGACTGATGAATGGATCAATAAGATGTGATATCTATCTATTGGAATATTACTCAGCCATCAAAAAGAATGAAATCTTGACATTTGCAATGATGTGGATGGAACTAGAGAGTATTATGCTAAGCAAAGTAAGTCAGTTGGAGAAAGACAAATGCCATATGAGTTCAATTGTATATGGAATTTAAGAAACAAATCAACAAAGAGAAAAGAGAGAGAGACAAATCAAGAAATAGGCTCTCAACTATAGAGAATGAACTAATGGTTACCAGAAGGGAGGTGGGGGAGTTAAATAGGTGATGGAGATTAAGAAGTGCACTTGTGATGAGCACTGGTTGTTGTGTGAGTGATGAATCATTAAATTCTGTACCTGAAACTAATATTACATTGTATGTTAACTAGAGTTTAAATAAAAACTTGAAAAAGAAAACCCACTTCAATAATTGACCCACTTTCTTCCTCTTCCCCTTAATGTTGATAATATTCTTGGTGACTTCAACATTCACATGGAAGAGTCATCCAATCCTCTGGCTCTTCGGTTCCTTGACCTTTTCTTTCTTCTTTCTTTCTTTTTTTTTTTTTTTAAGATTTTATTTATTTATTTATTTGACAGAGAGAGAGTGAGAGGGAACACAGCAAGGAGAGTGGGAGAGAGAGAAGCAGGCTTCCCGCTGAGCAGAGAGCCCGATGTGAGGCTCGATCCCAGGACCCCGAGATCATGACCTGAGCCAAAGGCAGATGCTTAATGACTGAGCCACCCAGGTGCCCCCCTGACTTTTTCATTTCCAGTGTTTGTTTTTTTTTTTATCCTGCTTGACCAACCTCATCTCAGGGTCATATCCTGGAACTATCCTTACCAAAAACTGAACCACCTCTAAAATCTTGATTTTAATTATCATAGAGTCCTTGCCTTTCATACCTCTTCAGCTGTTGCCCATCTTTCCTTCTCCTTCAGCTGTTCTTTCCTTGTACAATCCAAACCCAAGGCCTATTTCAGGTCTGTACCTGAGCAGCCAGACACTACTGGGAAAAATACATAATCATTCTGTGCTCATCAGGAAAATGGGCCCCCAGAGATAGCCATGTCCTAATCCCAGTAACATGTGCATGTTACCTTATATGGCAAAATAGCTTTGCAGATGTGATTAAGACCTGAGATGGGGGAGAGTAACTTGGACTATCCAGGTGGGCCCAATCTAAATCCATGAGAACTTAAAAATGGAGAAGTGTTCTCAGCTGTGGTTAGAAAAACGTAGCATACGTCTGTTGCTGGTTTTTTTTTTTTTTAAGATTTTATTTATCTATTTAACAGAGAGAGAACACAAGCAGGCAGAGAGGCAGGCAGAGGCAGAGAGAGGAGCAGGCTCCCTGCGGAGCAAGGAGCCCGATGTGGGACTCGATCCCAAGAGGCCAGGATCATGACCTGAGCCAAAGGCAGCTGATCAACCAACTGAGCCACCCAGGCGTCCCAACTATTGCTGGTTTTTGAAGATGGAGAAAGAGGGCCATGAATGTGGGTGTCCCACAGCATGCTGGAAAGGGTAAGGAAATAGATTGTTTCCTAGAGCCTCCAGAAAGGAAGCCAGCCCTGCAGGTATCTTGACTTTATCCCAGTGGGACCCATGATGGATTTCTGACTTACAGAGATGTGAGATAAATTTGTGTTGATTTAAACCATTAAGTTTGTGGTCATTTGTCACGGCGTCAATAGAAAACTAGTCCATGTGCTACCTGGTTTCCCTTTAAATTCATGTCCTCAAATTTCAAAATTAACTGCCTGGGAATTCTGTTATACTGTCTTTGCATATTTGCCTTTCTGTTCTTTGAAACAGTCACTTCATTCATTTTCCTCTCTGCCGGAACTTCTAAAACACTCCATCCCCCTCAAAAACCACATTATCATACGGGGGTTCCCTCACCTTTCTATTAAATCTGTCTAACCTACTTCTGTATATTCTTTGTTTCTATCAAAGCAATCCCTCCGTTTGTGCTCTGGATCCCATCTGCTCCCGACTTCTCAAGGACTTTTCACCTGCCATTGTCTTCTCTTTGTTCTGCATCGTCAATTCAGGCACAGTTAATAGACCTCTTGTAAACATCCGACACAATTGACCACTACCTTATTCTTGAACTATTTCTTTTTTTGGTTTCTAGGACACCATATTTCCTTCATAACTAGTGGCTGTTCATTCTTAATCTGCTTTGCTGGCTCCTTTCCTCTGCCCTATTTCTAAATGTAGAAATGCCCCAGGACTCAGTGCTGGCCCACCTTTTCTTCTCTATCTATACACTCTCTCCAAATGATTTTATTTAGTCCCCTGACTTTCAGTACTGTCTATATGCCGATGACTGCAAATTTGCATCTCCAGCCCTGATTTCTCCTCTAACCTCAAGATTTATAACTGTTAACTTGAAATCTCCATTTTCATATCTAATAGGCATCTCAAAATTCATATATTCAAAATAGTTATTTATTAAGAAAGGGGTGGATTTCCTTCAAGTAATCCATAACTTTCCACTCAATGAAACATATTTGTAAGATTTGTGGCTTGGGAAAGAGCTCTAGTCTGTGACTAAAGAGCCAGTTTCACAAAGAATCTTTGATTCCTTGTCTTATATTCCTAGTCTCATTAATACTATGGGTTAAAGTTATTTGGTTGCAAGAAATAGAGGTGCATGCAGGCTAATTCAAATAAAGGGAGGCTGATTTGACAAAGGAAAGTGGCATTCAAATCCAAATAAAGAAAATGAAATCTACCTGGGTCTCATTGGAACTGGTAACTAAACCAAAATACCATCCAGAAAGGATATTCTTTCTCAGGGATGGAGTCTCTCCCATTATCTCTTTGCTTCTCTCTGTGAGTCTGCTCTATTTCTCCTTTCTTCTGGAATCTTCTGCTATTCATTTTACACATAGTTCCTAATGACTGTCCCACTAACTGAATCAACCTGGTGGTTGATTCCTATAGGTTCTTTCCTATCAAGAAGCAAATGCAGTGATGTACTTGTAAGTCTTTAATAACTGGCTCTTGGAGTACAGGAGAGGGAAATGTCCTGATATGTCACATTTTCCAATTTCTGTGGCTTGAATATTTCCACCATGGCTGATTTCAAGCTACCAACATGACATCAGTGAGCTTGCTGAATTCTGAAAATTTAACATTTGTCCTTCACAAATGGGTACGTGTTGGCTCTAGCACGCTACTACTTAAAGAACACAGTTTCATGACTCCTCATTTGCATGAGTCCCTTCCCAGGCCTTGTGCCTAGTTTCCAGTTTTGTGTTCTTCTGCAAAATCTTCTGCCCTACCCCAACAATATAAGGTCTATGTTGCACAAAACCTGGATTTGCCTTGTTAATGACCTTTCAGTTCAGTTCCTATAGCTTACTTGAAATTACCCTGTGACTTTTCTGTGGCTTTTTGTTTAAACTACCAAGAAAGGAAATTATTGACTTAGCTTGCCTCTCTCAGGGCTGCTCTCTTTGTGCCAGGCCATGCCATAGGTCAGTTATAAGTCTGTGGCTGAGCTTCTCCGGTTTAGGTATCCATCTATAGTCTAAAGAACTATAGCTAGGAAAGTGGAATCATGTGTTTCACTGTCAACTACACAAGAGCTCTGTGTGAGCCAATTTCCCATAGAAGAATCTGTCAGTGGAACAAGTTTTACCTAGAGATGTCAAACTTCCTGAGTGTCCTAGCCATCAATATAAATAAGACTTCTAGCACAATAAAGCACAGCCTGTCTTTGATATAATAGTTGAAAGTCAAAATGATCAGTATGCCTTCTAAGTAAAACCATGAAGAGTGTCTTCTGATCTAGAGACTTACTACTTTTTGATCTAGACTATTCCAAGAGTTATTAAAATAAATAAGCAGACAATGATATGAAATTTATTACAATATAATAATTCCTGAGTTGCCTCAAGACCTCCAAAAAAGACTCTCTAAGGGATGGGATCAGGAACCTGTCTTTTTAGGAGAGCTCTTGAAGCTTTATTTTATTAAACAATCCTGATGTACACCAAAGTTTGAGAACCCTGTGGCAGACTATCTAGTCCTATTTACCACTGCATCTCCAGCACCTAGAATAACTCCCACCATTGAGCAGACACTGAAGATGGTTGAATGAATGAATATGTCCCTTGGGTTCTGGAAATTAGTCATCTATATCTTCTTTAGAAATTACAAGGAAGAGGACATGAAGATATGTACTACATGCTTTTCAATTGCTGGAAATATTAGCCTGTTTTGGATGTTATCCAGGACATGTGCATAGAAAACAGAATCCTTTTTATTTACCTCCTTCATCCACCTAATCCTCCAAATCTCTGCCTTATTCAGCCCATTTAGCTCTGTAGCCTGCCTTGCTCTAGGAATTCACTCTAATTGCTCACACTGTCAGGGTGGCACTTCTCAACTTGTCATTGTCACCAAGGGTGAGAGTCAAAGTATGTAACAAATGAAGCAGTGCAGGCACCAACTAATCAGTACAGATTCTGACTGAACAACTGGGAGGGCCATATCAATTCATAATGGCTGAAGATCAGCTTTGATCATTAGCCTTGTGTAGAAGACTATGCTCCTAAGCATTTGGATTTCTGGGTCCATACCAAAAATGATCTATAAAAGGGTGAAGCTTCCTGGGTCTTCAGTCATAGCTCAGATTATCCTGTGTGATAGGTGAGAATAATGGCCCTTTAAAGATGTCCATGTCCTAATCCCTGAAAACCTGTGAGTGTTAGTTTAGATGGCAAACAGGGGCTTTGCAGATGGGATTAAGTTAAGAATCTTGAGTTGGGGAGATTATCCTGGATTATGTGGGTGGGCCCAATATAATCACAAGAGTCCTTATAAGAGAAAGGAGAGTCCGAGTCAAAGCAAGAGATATGATGAGGGCAGGGGAGGGGAAGTGGGGAAAGATGCTATGCTGCTGGAATATGGAAGGAAGGGACTATGAGCCAAGGACCAAAACTTGTCTCTAGAAGCCAGAAAAGCCAAGGAAACAGCTACAGATTCTCCTCTAGAGCTTCCATAGGGAGTACAGCTTTGTTGACATCTTGATTTTAGAACTTCTGATCTCCAGAACTATCAGATAATAAATTTGTGTTGTTTTAAGCCACTAAATTTGTGGTGACTTACTACAGCAGTAATAGAAAACCTGTTGTAGGTATGATTTTCATAGTCAAATTCAAGTATGTAAAGGTGTGATTCTCTTTCACCAATATAATTTGTAGCCCATATTCTGTTCGGTCTCAGAAATCTTAATGTTGAAAAAGAAAGGTACTACTAGTCAAATGCATAATTAAACACTTTTTTCAAGTAAAAACCTAGTAAAAATCAAGGTTTTGTTCTCCATTTTTTTTTCCCTATGGGGTAGCATCTAAGTACCAAAGTGGAAGACGGGGTGTTTTGGCTGTGATCATTCTCTGCTTTCTCTTGGTGTCTGAGGAGGGGAATTTAGCTCCTATTATATTTGAATTATTGGTCTTTATCCCTACTGCAGTGTCTCCTAATGTCTACAGTCAGACTAGATGTACATTGCTCTGTTAGTATGGAATTCACTGTGTTTCCTTATTAAAATTATAGGGCCCCTACCCATCTCTCAGTCATCTGTACCCTTCTTGAGGGCACAGATAACTTTGACATATCTTCCCATCACTCTCTGGGGTCTTAGGAGATTTGGAAGACTTTTTCGTCCTCTCTATTGAGACATGTCTGGCCACCATTTTTGCAAAACTTGCAGCTTTCTTGAGCCTCGTCAGGGAAGTTAAGCACAGGTCTCTGCTCTTAATACTCCCCAAATATTTCAGGGGTTTCCATCACCCCTCTTCTCAGAAATGACTTTCAACTCTCCTCCCTTCCTCAGCCAATTAACTGAATTTCATTTTGGATCTGGAAAATAAGCTCTTCTTTCACCATGAATTCTTCCTTAGCTCCCTTGTTTATGAAATAACTTTTGTGCTGTAAGTCTTTGCACTAAGTCTTTAAACTTTTGAAACCCAAAACCTTTTTCTCTCTCAAAAATCTTGTGTTTTGTAATCCATAGCTTTATCTATTGAGACAGTGGCTCTGCCAAGCGTTTCAGAGGTCTAATTCCCAAGTAAACTCCAAGAATGTGACTCTTTGTTTTATGCATTGGGCTCTTGGCTGAGGTAATAAGTCTCAGGCTCAAGGTCTAATTTTAATGGGAAATGTTGAGGGGTAATGAGGGGTAAAAAGAGAATAAAAACCCATCTGTTAATACCTGAAGATATTATGCCTCTACATTTTTCTCCCTAGTAAATCATGGCATTTGAATTCCTCAACACAGGTCTCCCCTCCCTACTGCTCCCCACAAAGTTCTGCAAGGCCATTGTGAGACTTACCTGACCTCTGCAGAGGCTTTGCCTTCAGTTATGGTGGAATTCAGAGGGGAGCTAAGTGTGTGACCATAATCTCTGCATCCAGGATAACAGCTTCCAGAATTCATAGGGGGTAGTTATTAGGATAAGCTCCAAAAATAAAGGTGACAAATTTTTAACTCCTGAGCTCAAAAAGAAAAAAAGCCACTTGTTTCAATATAATTGAGAAAAAAGCTAAAGAATACAAGATCAATGTGAACATTTTCTCTTGCATTTTCATACTCGCCCCTTGTCCATCACATGTACAACATGTGTGTGCATGTGCATACATGCACACATGAAAAAAAGACTTTTTAAGCAGGTAGCAATAAGACCAAAGAGTTTTGGAGAGGTAGAAAGAGTTAGACATGTATTTGGAGGTTCTTATATTCTATCCCCCATCCTGTTGGGCCAAATATGAAGGGTGGTAAAACATGATGAAAATCCCAGTTAAAGGTTGAAGAAATCAAAGGAGGATGGATTTGAGTTTTACATCCTAGGTGAGGACCAGTGAACTGGGAAGCCTGGTCGAGCAATCCACTTCCTTTCAATCCAACGCAGCAGTCTGATGGTAGAGCTGTACTGTGTGACAGGTCTAGGCAAGAAAAGGTCCAAGATAAGTCTCCACTACTCTTACTACATGCCAACTCCCATCTCCTAAGTTCTCTGAACCCTCCACAAATGTGGGAGTCCATATGAAAATGTCCTTTGGTTCCCTTAATTGACCGGGTGAGGTTATATGAGGGAAAGTGAACCAATGTGTTTCTAAGGTGCTTTTATCCAGGATAAGAAGATTCTGTGTATAATTTCAATAGTCTCTGCCATGAATTGGGATATATAATACTTTTTACTGGCTCATCAGCACAAGAGAGATAAGTGGGAGCTAAATGACTATAAAAAAAGCAATTTCTGGGGCACCTGGGTAGTTCAGTTGGTTATGCATCCAACTCTTGATTTCAGCTCAGGTCATGATCTCAGGGTTGTGAGATCGAGCCCTGTGTCACCTGCTTAAGATTCTCTCTCTCCTTCCCCCTCCACCACCTGCCAACTGCTCGGACACGGTGCGCACCCTTTCTCCCTCTAAAAAAGTAAATAAATAAAACAAGCAATTTCCATTTGTGGCAGGTTAATGCAGTAATTCTAATTTATTTTTGTTTTTTATTTTTTTAAAGATTTCTTTATTTTAGAGAGACCAAGCACGTGAGTGTGGGGTGGGGGCAGAGGAAGCGGGTGAGAGAAGACTCTGGGTTCAGCACGGAGCCCGATGTGGGGATTGATCTCACGACCCCGAGATCGTGACCCTGAGATCACTACCTGAGCTGAAACCAAGAGTCAGACGCTCAACTGACTGCACCACCCAGGCAAGCCTAATTCTCATTTATTCGTGCCTTTCTGTTTCTATACTCTTTGACATCATCCTTCACATTAACTGTAAGCTTGGCCATGTCGCTTGATTTGGCCAACAAAGCAACAAAGCATGATGACTAGTAGAAACTTAAAGGAGTGCTTACGTATTAGAGTTTGCTTTCTCTTGCTTCCATTGGGATTCCAAGATCACTCTGTGACCAGCCTGTTGGATTATGAAAGACATGTGGTCCAGCTATGCTCTCATCCCAGCTGACAGCCAGCCAATCTCCAGACATGTGAATGAGGTCCTTGACTGCCAGCTGACTGTAAATGAATAAATGAGTCCAGCTGAGTCCAGCCCAAATTGCTTACCCACAGAGTTGTGAGCTAAATAAATGGTTGTTATTTTAATCTACTAAGTTTTGAGGTAGCTTGTTAAACAGCAAACATCAACTGATAGAGAATGCAAGGGAGCATCATGCGAAATGCGTCCCTAGGAACAGATGGGATGAGTTACATCTGCAGCAATAAGATAGCAAGGCCAATATAGTGGCATTCCCTTTAGCTGCTGCCTCCTTCCCAAACAACCCCAGAGCTGATCATTGATCCTGAGGAAGGGGGTGAACCAACAGGGGAAATACTTATTATGACTGAGTATCCAACTTAAACTGACTGGGAAATTGCTGAGCTTAACTGGACACAACTGGTTGGAATTCTCTGTATTAGGCAGAACGGTGGTGGCTCAGAGGAAGATACTTTTTAAAGTATGTTTGATCCTGTGACCAGGGAAATCCATGCTTGCTGTACTTGGTATTTCAGTATTAATGCCCTAGACTGAACCTCATGTATCTGAATGATTAAACCCAGAGCCACGCATCACAGTCATGTACAACTATGAAGACCTGCATCGAGGGGTGCCTGGATGGTTCAATTGATTAAGTGTCTACCTTTAGCTTAGATCATGATCCCAGAGTCCTGGGATTGAGCTCTGCATCTGGCTCCGGGCTCAGTGGGGAGCCAGCTTTTCCCTCTGCCCCTCCCCCCTCAAATAAATACAGTCTTTAAAAAAAAAGGACATGAGTCAAAATCAGCTTTGAGTTATTTCCCAAGGTGCAGGAAAAGGGCTGCTTTGTTGTGAGTGGGAGAAACATGAAAAAATATGGATTCCTGTAATGGGTTCTCATTATTCCTTTAGCTTTGCTATAATAGAGAGCAAAATAGGAAAGAAAAAGATAAACATTTTCTAAAGGTTACATTTATTAATTTTAATATTTTAACACCTAACATTAGATGTAATACTTAGCACTCTGTTACACTCTTTATATGCATTGCCTCATTTAATCCTTGCAACAACCTATGAGGTAACACATTATTTCCCCCATTACATAGGAAAAGAAACTGAGACTCACAGATAAAATTATTTAAGTTCATGCAATGAATAAAATGGTTGAAATCCAGAACTGTCTGTCTCTAGAGAATGTGATTTCATTTTGGTCAAACACTGCCTCTTGGATGCATGGTAGCATTTTGAAATTTATTGTTAGCAATGAGTTTTCTTGCAAGAGAAAACAAGTATTGAGAAGGACTGGAGAGGAAAATTAAATGATGAAGAACTAGTTACAATTTCATGGGGGACTCAGGGCATTGGGCAGAGCAAGGTTGAGAGAGGGGCCACTTTGTTGCTTTTGGATGAATGATCTTGCTCAAGGGGCTTCACACAGACTAGCAATGATGGCAATGATTCGTATTGAATTTGGCCGGGGGGAAGGAAGGGCCCACCAAGTTTTCCTCTTTAAAGTAATAGTGCTTCAAAAAAAATAAAATAAAATAAAGAAATAGTGCTTCACAATGAATTGTCCTGATAATAGCTTTTTTGTAAAGAAAATGAGGAAGATACACAATCAGAGAAAGCACAACTGGTCTTCAGGCCTCCCCCAATATCCAGGCCAGTACTAATTCCCAGCATTTGGAAATTGGTGTATTTGATAAAATGTGTCCTGATCGTGATTTTTTACCTATGATCACTGATTTAAAAAATGAAATATTTGCAGGCCAAGAGATACTCATCTGAAGTAACTTGCTATGTATCACGGTCATCACATCTCTCAAGCATCACTTGCAGGTTCCAGCAGAGGCCTTGGAAGATAGAAGGCTCTTTGCTTTCTAGCCGTTCTATCTGAGGGTATCATCAGTGTGGCCCCAAACTTTGACAGAGCTGTTTGCTTCAGTGCTGTTCTGACATTCTTGCAGTCTGTGCTAGAAAGCCACATGGTTTTGCCTTGCAGCTATGACCATTTTGGCCATTAGGTCACTGGAGCCCCAACTACCCCAACTGCTGCTGGACCTGCCTCCATCCTTGAATGCCAATCAATACACAGTCACCTAATGGACTGGATACACTTGACCCCAAGTTTTTTCTCTGAAAGTCAAATGTATTCATTAGGAGATATCTTTCCTGGAGGCAGGAAACAAAACGACTAGACTGAATGAATGGTTGAAATCACTCTTTAGACTAAAAATATATCATGTGTGGAAGCACTTGGGTAGGAGGCATTAAATCTTTGTTTCCCTCCCTTTTCCCCTTCATTTTCAAATGAATGAATATGATGTGGAAAAAAAATAGGGCTACTTTTTATGACAAACTGAACTATTTTGAAGATTGCTAGTCAAAAATTAATCTAGTTTCCACCTTTTTCCACAAAATCTCCATAATTTTTTGAAATGTGGGCCCTTTGGTTAGTCTAGAGATTGTCAACATTCATAAAAACCACTTTCAGTATCTTTGTTCAAGTACATTCAATTTTTTTTAATACTGGGCAAAATGCATGATTCTATATGAGATACTGCAATCCTTTTAGAATATAATTTCTGAGATGTTAAAAATTTCATTTTAACTCCAGACAACCAAGTTGTTAGTTCCTCGTTGCTAAGGAAACCATTGTGCCTAAATCACCAGTAAACACAATAGATGGTAGTTAGACTCTTGTTTGGTGGGGGCAAGTGCCTCTCCTTTGAGATTAGAAAATTACTACCTTTTGATTGGAAAGAACAAGTCATGTGGGTTTAGGCTACTGCTTTAGAGAAACACAACTGCAGGATTCTGTTCTGTTTTTCCTTTTGTTTTAGTCATGGATGAATCGGCAGGGAACCTAGGGGTAGTTGTTAGAAAGACCTGGCAGACAAGAGTCTGTCTTTCTCCTTCCCTGCAGGTGTCCCATTCCTAACAATGAGAGTCAGAGCTCCTTCACTAGTGTCTCCCGAATCCATTCCTCCCTTTCCTTTCCACTACTGTCTCCCTGATCCAGCCCTTGTCATCTCAAACCAAGACTTTATGATAACCTCTAAGTTGGTCTATGTCCAGACTCTTTCTCCTATATTTCATCTTTCATACATTGGGTCAGGTTAATTCTGAGTCAGACTGCTTGTGTTTAAATCTCAGCTCCGCCACTCACAAACTGTGTGATCTTTGGCAAATTACTGACCCTTTCTGTCTCAATCTCTTCCTCTGTAAAATGGAGATAATAATACCTATTTCATAAGGTTGTGATGAGGAAATAAGTTAATTCATGTAAATCTCTTATTACAATGTCTGATGCAAACACCCAATATAAGTCAGCTCTTACTAGAAACATCACTTTCTGTACCATACTATTTTCTCTTCTCAATTCAGATACTTCAATGTTTCTCCATCATACTTTTTGCCTTGATATTTAGGGTCTTCTCTGAATGTCGATATGTACCAATATGCTATGCAATAAATGGCAATATAGAGTCAATTCTTACATTTCTGAATGGACGCCCCCTAAGTAGCCCTGGGAGGTGGCAGTATGTAGTGGCAAGGATACAGGTTTGGGAGTCATTCACAGCTGAGGTTGAATTTCAACTCAGTTACTGTATAATCTTAAGCTGTTTGGTCTTCAGTTTCTTTTTCTGTAAAATTCAAATGACAAGTGCCATTCTCATAAGAGTTCTCTGGAGAATCAAACAAGAAAGGCCTTATAGAAGCACTTAGCATACTACTTCCCATAGCAGGTGCTTAACAAACATTATTTCCTTCTCCCATTCCCTCACTTCCTCTTCAGTCACGATGATTGTTGTGGGTTCAATTGTGTTGCCCCACAAGTTCTTATGGTAAAGCCCAGACCTCCAGTACCTCAGAATATGACTATATTTGGAGATAGTGCCTTCGAAGAGAGAATTAGTTAAAATGAGGCCAGTAGGGTGGGTCCTAATCCGATCTGACTGTTCTTATAAAAAAAGGAAATTTAGACACATGTAGAAAAACCGGGGATATGGACACAAAGAGGAAAGACCATGGGAGGACACAGTGAGAGGGCAGGCATCTGCAAGCCAAGGAGAGAAGTTCAGGAGAAACCAAATCTGCTGACACCTTGATCTTGGACCTCTAGCCCCCAGACCTGTAAGAAAATTACTGTTTGTTGTTTCAGCCACCCAGTCAGTGGTGTTTTGCTATGGTAGCCCCAGTGAACCAATATGTTGATCTGCTCGTTATTTCCCAAACGTATGTAAATTTTCACCTTTTTATCTCCAGCTTGTGGGACAGACCATGAAAGGTAAACCCAAATATACTACCCACTGTGAGAGGTCATTTGCATGGCTCCTTCTGAGAAGTTCCCCACGGGTGACCACCAAGCTTTGTACCAAATGACTGCCATCCCTGCCACGACTGATTGGGCCTTACCCAAACTCAGTCATTTAGACAGGTCAGGGATCTAGGGGTGGCTTGGCATAAGAGTTCTCCTAAAAGGGATACTCTGAACTCGACAGTGACAGTCTAGCCCATTTCGATTCTCTGTGTTATGGCACATGTATGAAAAACACATATATGAGTATCAGTAGTTGGAAGTCAGGAGGGGCGAGTCTGAGTGTCAGCAGATAGAAAAGTGGGCAAGAACCTAGAGATGCAGGATATTATAATAATCAGAAGCTGCAAATAAGCAGAGATAGTTGAGAGAGAAAGAGACCTCCAAGTCATTTGTAGGAGAGTGGGAACATAGAAAGATGTAACTAGAAAGACTAAAACAGAAAACGTGAAAAGTTGAAGATGTGAAGTAATGATTAGAGTTGAAAGTAATAGATGTCTACTTGTCTGGTTACTTGTTGGATCTTTAGAGTGCTATTCAGTTACCAAAACTGCACATCCTAAAAGATCTTTAGGGTCCGCACAGTGCCTGACTGTGAAGGCACTGAGACCATCTCCTGTATTTCTCCACTTCCTCACATAGTCTTACCCTGGGGGGTTACTTCTCTCCTCACCCAAGTACCCTGATTGTGCCTTCGTTCCTTGAACTTCAGGGGTCTAACACACTTGAAATATCATTGCCTCTCCTCTTTGCTTTTCCAAGTCCTGCCCTTCCCTTGTGACCTAACTCAAATCCTATTGTTCCAATGAAGCCCTCTTCAACTGCTTCAGGATTGGAAAACACCTATAGCACTTAGTGGCTTAACTACATATTTGGCCCTTAGTGGTTAATTTAAAATATTTATTTCTGCATTAAAGAACCCTTGTTTATAGACTTCTGAGTCACTGAATATGGTTGAATGTCCTAAAGTTCCAAAAATTCATAAATATGGAGTTTAGACTTACACTAATGAACAGTCTTCTCTGTATTATTTCAAATTAGTAAGATTGAATTGAAGAGGTAAGATTGTCAGCCCAACCTCACATCTGGTCTTCCTTGTTATCAAGAGAGGTCCTGATAAGGCCTTACTTGGCACCTGACCTTCTAGTGTCTTAACAGCTGTGGCACTCAGATGAGGCCTGATGTCACATGAATTTTATCAAGGCACCAGATTTATTTGCAAAGTCATGCTCTAAAGACCAAAAGGTCGACATCATGCTGTGGGATTATTCTGTTGTGTGTCTTTAATAAGCAGCCGTCAAAAATGTTGTCTGTTCCCCCCATGCCGCCCATTGGGACGGACCTCCCCTGCGGTGGCATGAGGGGGTGCTGACCATGGTGAGTGCCTGGCTGTCTAGAGTAATAAAGGTGATGGCCACGGCCGGCTCCTCAGCTCCTGTCGGAAAATTACAATTTGCTCTTCTGTGAATTAAAGCCCAGATGAATCAGCTAGCTGTCTTAGTAATGACCTGATAAACAAAGGTGTTTCTAAGCTAATGTTTGGCCCTCTCTATCCACTGCCCTTAGTGTCCAAGGGTTTGGGTGAGTTTGTTTGAAAATGTTTGGAGTAGCTATTCTGAGAGGGTGAAGGCCCTTGTGCAATATTTGAAAAAAAAAAAAAAGTAGGAGAGCTGTGCTATTATCACTCTGAGGAAGACAGCCTAGGTATTTCCTGAGCCCTAGCAAGACTGGCTTTGTCCTGGAAGGACTTGACTCTAAACCCTGGACCCTCCCTTTACTGTCTCCTGTTGCAGTTCCTTAGATGTTGATTAGCTTCGCTAAAAGGCTTTGGAAAAGTGTTCCGCAAACCAGGAAATGTTAAATTGCCATCTATTCTGGATAAACCAAAGGCATCAAAAGCCAGCAGAATCTCTGGAATAGGAGATGGAACCATGTTGCAGTCTTGGTTAACAGCCTTCCAGGGCATATTCGGTGCCAACGTATTGGGCCTTTGGTTCTTTTATCACAATCGCTAGTTAACTGCACAGGCGGAATCAAAACAGAATACCATGGAGAGCTAGAACAAATAAATTGTTCTGGTGAAAAAAAAGGGGGGATTAGGAAGGGAGGAAGGGACGGGCAAGATACTGAATACCTTCTTTGTGCCAGGTTTTCTATTTGATGCTTTATCTAATGTAACACAAAACTCTGTGAGGTAAGATCTACTCAATTTTCCAGGATGGGGAAACTGAGGCACGGGGATTAAATGATTTATTCAAGGTTACATACCTAATAAAAATCCCAGACCTGGGATCAGAGACCCTATTTGTTTTACCCCAGGGCTGACATTTTAAACCACAAAGGCAATATATCTTTTTTTCCCCCAAATACTTTTATTTTATTTTTTCGGTGTTCCAAGATTAATTGTTCATGTACCACACCCAGTGCTCCATGCAATATGTGCCCTCCTCAATACCCACCACCAGGCTCCCCCAACCCCCCACTCCCTCCCCTCCAAACCCTCAGTTTGTTTCTCAGAGTCCATAGTCTCTCATGGTTCATCTCCCCCTCCGATTTCCCCCAATTCACCCTTCCTTTCCTTTTCACAATGTTCTCCATGTTTTTCCTTATGCTCCACATGTAAGTGAGACCATATGATAATTGACTGTCTCTGCTTGACTTATTTCACTCAGCATAATCTCCTCTAGTCCCATCCATGTTGATGCAAAAGTTGGGTATTCATCCTTTCTGTTGGAGGCATAATATTCCATTGTATATATGGACCATATCTTCTTTATCCATTCATCTGTTGAAGGGCATCTTGGCTCTAAAAACCAACAAGACAGTAAACAATAAATGTTGGAGAGGATGTGGAGAAAGGGTAACCCTCTTCCACTGTTGGTGGGAATGCAAGTTGGTGCAGCCACTTTGGAAAACAGTGTGGAGATTCCTCAAGAAATAAAAAATAGAGCTCCCCTATGACCCTGCAATTGCACTACTGGGTATTTACCCCAAAGAAACAGATGCAGTACAAAGAAGGGCCACATGTACCCCAATGTTCATAGCAGCAATGGCCACAAATGCAATATATCTTAATATATTTTCATGTTACTATTAGGCCTTAAATGCTCACTAACCCATTTGATTGATTTATCAGATCAGCTAGAATTCATCTTGCATGGGTCTGAGTTTATGATACACAGGGAAGGGGAGTTTTAAAGGGTGAATTAAAGAAGGGAAGCCTAGTCCAAAGCAAGAGATCTAAACCATATTTATCTTACTGGTATATTGGGAAATAAGAATAATTGCAACAAGGGCCTTCTGCATGGGTAGTAGGAATAACCTCAACAAAGAGCGTACCATCTACTAGTAGATCTTGAAACCTTATCTGGTAGGTCACCAAGTTGTGTGTCACTGTCACTGCCCATTCTTCCATCAAAATGTACCCTCCTGACAGGACCAGTTACATCTTAGTGTTTAGTGCTGACGAGGTTCTTCATGGCAAGGATACTAAAGAGTTGTAACCTTTAGATTTGTTGTATTAGCAATTTTATTATTTTATTTTATTTTATTATTTTATTTTATTTTACCATCTTCACAAAAACAATTCTGAAGCAAGGCAGGGCTAAGTGGTTGGAAATTGGATATTCCGTGTGAACAATGACTATATTTACTAGAGTCAACTTTTGGCTAACCCCAAGGACAAATCTTTATAAATCCTTACTGACATTGTCTACCAAGTCTGCTGATTTAAGGCTTTTGTTGACAGAAAGAAGATCATTATTTATTCTGGCTCAGCAGGAATACAAACAGTGCTCTCCCCTCCCCTTTCCCACCATTCCTTTTGCCTTCAGGCTGACCTACTCATTACATATTAGAATCCTAAAATAAAGCTTCTGCCTATTGGCTCTCATGTCTTGGCATTATTAGAAACTTTAGAAATCACTGGCTAACACCGTCATTTACGCACAGACTGAAAATGGAAACCAAGAGGAATGATGAGACCTGCACAGAGCCTTTCAGCTAGTTAGCTAGTTATTTCGTCAATGGTAAAATGAAAAAAAAAAACAAAAACAAACCCTGATCTCCCATTCAAATGCCGATATTCTATGAGGGTCTTCTTTTTCTTCTTCTCCTTTTGAATCCAGGAGTTGTAGCAGAAACTTTATTTCTCACACTTTTGTTATTATTATTATTATTTTTTAAAGATTTTATTTATTTATTTGAGAAAGATCACAAGTAGGCAGAGAGGTAGGCAGAGAGAGAAGGGGAAGCAGGCTCCTCGCTGAGCAGAGAGCCTGATGCAGGGCTTGATCCCAGGACCCTGAGATCTGGACCCAAGCGGAAGGCAGAGGCCTTAACCCACTGAGCCACCCACGCACCCACACTTTTGTTATTATTAATAACATTGTTTGCAAAATACCTTCAGCTTTTGAAAAAATGGCTTCCATCATTTTTTGATCTTTGTTTCCTTGTGTAATTTTTCCTGACTTTGGAAATTCAAGCCTTAGCTGGAGAGTTGAGGGGTAGAGGGAGAGCCACGGATACTTTTAAAAGGTTCTCTGTTGCTGCAAATTGCATTTCCCTCACAAACAGCTTCTGCGGTCGCCATTCCTCTATGTCTAGCTTAAGTGTCAATGGCAGCTCCAAGTCCCACAATTTTCCAGTCCCTTAGGGATGGAATTTCCTAAGTGGCAGCATAGGCGATTGAAACACAAATTTCTTTTCAGGATCAATAGCTCAAATGACAAATAATGCACGAGGCTTAAATATTTCCTTTGTCTCAGTCTTTGCATTTTTATTTTCTGAAAAGGTTAGCAAAGATTTTCCGAAATTTCTTTGCTGAAACATTCGTGGCTGGTCTATGAGGCTGAAGGACACATTGATAAGACAGAGGTCTCTCTAACAGAAACAGGAGGCTTTGGGCTCAGCTGGTGTTTCACAGTGGGGATGTTTATCTTCAGTTAGCTTTTTGTTGAGGGACTTTCCTCTATCACAAAAGCCCCCTTTTAGTATTCACGAGTA
The DNA here is from genome assembly GCA_028533885.1 of Nasua narica. Classification (NCBI taxonomy): domain Eukaryota; kingdom Metazoa; phylum Chordata; class Mammalia; order Carnivora; family Procyonidae; genus Nasua; species Nasua narica. The sequence goes on along the minus strand of CM052801.1, from coordinate 79,433,251 downwards.
GACTTCGTTAACTCCTTTGGATCTGGACCATTGCTACTGCAAACTGATATCATAGGAAAATCAATTTATAGGATCCTGTCAGACATCGAAATCAGGCAAGAATACCACTTACGTGGTAAACTAGGGCGCATATCTGGTATGAAAGTAAAAAATCTGAAATGACCATTTGGGAAGAAATCATTTTATTCCTTTCAAAGGGAATCTTAGAAATTAGCACAGATGAAAATATAGCAAAATTTTTCCATGTCACCTAATTTGGTCTTAGAAACAAAGGCTCTGAATATGTAAGCACTGTTTAGTTCCAGGTAGATCAAGGCATTTTGAAAAAAGTAGGAATTTCTTGAGCTCTTGGAACTAAGAAAGGAAATTAACATGTATTGAGTGCTGCTTTCTACCCGGCAGTATGTTAGGCACTTTATGTAGACTCCCTAATTAAATTGTCTCCACAGTCGGGGAGGTAGGTACTATTGTCCTACTATACAGAAAGGAAAATGAGTGTGCCAATTCAGGACCCGTTTGCCCCCAGATTCATTTCTTGCCTTTTCCCTACCCTGCTTAGTAGCACCCAAATGCTAACTCCTGCAGACTACATATCTCAGGCTCCAGTGAAAACTAACTTTTGGCTGTGTTCAGCCAAAGAAAGATGCAGGTACGAGACTAGAGAGCAGGAGCAGGGAAGAAGCCATGATATTTCTTACCACTCTCCCCAACCCTCCATCCTGAGGCAGCACCTTTAGAAGTGGCTGCCTTTCCTCTGTGGCTCCAGTTCCTACCAGACAGGCTTGATGTGGTTCTAGCTTCTTCTGGGCATCTCTGGCCCCAGGCTCCAAAAACAAAACAAAACAAAACAAAACAAAACAAAACAAAACAAAACAAAAACAAAAGCCATTTCCCTTCTTTGCCTCTTCAGTTGTAGGGGTGGTAGTGATCTCCTTCCTTTGCTAATCTCTGGGTTGCCTCACTTCCCTTTATTTGGCTTCTTAGCTCCTTCATCAACTGTATAATGCATTTCTTGTCTTAAATACCCTCTACTTCAAAGACTATATCAAAAATAGTTTCTGGTTTCTTGGTTGGGCTAGGAGGTGATTAAGTCTCAAAAGTGTATATTCTTCCCTCTTGGTTTGAAAATATCACAGATTTATGATTCTCTCTCAAAACTCGGAAAACCTTGGGGCGCCTGGGTGGCTCAGCGGGTTAAAGCCTCTGCCTTCGGCTCAGATCATGATCTCAGGGTCCTGGGATCGAGCCCCGCATCGGGCTCTCTGCTCAGCAGAGAGCCTGCTTCCCCCTCTCTCTCTGCCTGCCTCTCTGCCTACTTGTGATCTCCCTCCTCTCTGTCAAATAAATAAATAAAATCTTAAAAAAAAAAAAAACTCGGAAAACCTTTAGCAGAAAAAAACAGCTTTAAAATATTTACTCAACAAAATCATATTTCCGTTTTTCCATCTCCTTCCATACCTTATTAGACCCCAAACTGACAAGAGTTTGTTCTATTACCTTCTAGCTAGCCATTGATGTTATACATTGAGGTGTTCATTACAGAGCTAATCCTTTGCTGGCCCATTGGAAACATCTTTTAAGTTTCTTAATTCCTCGGTGTCATCCCACTCTACCTTTAGAACAGTATTCTATTTTTCCAGTTTTATTTCTTCTAGTTATGTCAACTCTAGTACAGTAGACTTTTTTTGAGGCCGGGACCTCTGCAGAGAGAAAAGTGCCTAAGGTCATAAAGTCAGTCTAGATCTGAACTTCCTTCAAGTCACTGAGAGAAATGGGAAGGATGAGTGTGGGGAGGTAGGGAAGAAAAAGCGTAGGGGAGGAAAGAGGGAGAGAGAGAAAGCTAGGAAGAGGAGGAACACAAGAGGAAATGCAGTGAGAAGCAAAAGGGGGGAAGACATAAGGAAGGAGGGAGAGAAAAATAGTTTTAATGTATTAAGGCAAATGTCATGTTGAGTTTTTCAGGACACATTTAAGAATATGGAGATTTGTAATGACAATATAAAGATAATAATTGTCAATTTTCCTTCATTACTGAATATTGTCTTTTTTTTTTCCTCATGGAATTGAGACACTTTTCTAAACAAAGACATTGCCTTGTATAAATGATAGATCTGGCTTTAAAAGAGCTTGCCATTATTAAAAGACAAATCAGAAGAAAGCTGACTAGTCCATCATGGGAATAGAGTTGAGATTGGCTTGATTTGTTCAGAATCTTTTTGTCTGAGTTTATAAAAGTTAAGTACTACATCCCTCATTCCTTATGCATAATTAAAACTGTTTTATTTGGTGGCTGATAGTTGGGGTAGGTACAATGATTTGTAGAAGTTTTTTTTTTTTTTTTTAAAGATTTTTATTTATTTATTTATTTGAGACACAGAGAAAGTGAGAGAGAGAGCATGAGAGGAGAGAAGGCCAGAGGAAGAAGCAGACTCCCCGTGGAGCCAGGAGCCCGATGTGGGACTCGATCCTGGAACCCAAGGATCAGTTGCTCAACCAACTGAGCCACCCAGGTGCCCCGATTTGTAGAAGTTTTATAAGACACCTGACTCAGCTGGGTTTTGCTAATCTCATGTTGGAGGCTGTCATTCTTTCCAGGTGACACATGATGTGGCAGAAGCTTGTTTTAAAATATAGCACAATCCCCTTTTTAGTTGGTTTGGAGATTTATTACTGACTTCTATAAATAGGCAGCAAGTTATTGAAATAGAATTTTTAGGTGTAGCCTAGTAGAGAGAGCCCTCAAGCCTAAGGAAGAAGCTTTAGGAAGTTTGTCAATACCTTTTTCCTCCACTGGCACCTGGACTAGACCCAGGAAGACTGGGAAGTCAATGACCTTTTTTTGTTTACAATGAACTATATTTTTATTTTTATTATTATTTTATTATGTTATGTTAGTCACCATATAGTACATCAGTTTTTGATGTATTTTCCCAGCACCATTTATTGAAGACTGTCTTTTTTCCACTGGATATTTTTTCCTGCTTTGTCAAAGATTATTTGACCATAGAGTTTAGGGTCTGTATCTGGACTCTCTACTCTGTTCCATTGGTCTATGTGTCTGTTTTTGTGCCAGTACCATGCTGTCTTGGTGATCACAGCTTTGTAGTAAAGCTTGAAATCAGGCAACGTGATGCCTCCAACTTTGTTTTTCTTTTTCAACATTTCAACATTTCCTTAGCAATTTGGGGTCTTTTCTGGTTCCATACAAATTTTAGGATTGTTTGTTTCAGCACATCTGAAAAATGCTGCTGGTATTTTGATTGGGTTGGCATTGAAAGTATAGATAGATCTGGGCAGCACAGACATTTTAACAATGTTTATTCTTCCGATTTATGAGCATGGAATGTTTTTCCATCTTTTTGTGTCTTCTTCAATTTCTCTCATGAGTGTTCTGTGGTTCCTCAAGTATAGATCCTTTACCTCTTTGGTTAGGTTTATTCTAAGGTATCATGTTTTTTGGTGCTATTGTAAATGGAATCAATTCTCTAATTACCCTTTCTACAGTTTCATTGTTAGTGTATAAGAAAGCAACTGATTTCTGTGCATTGATTTTGTATCCTGCCGCATTGTTGAATTTTTGTATGAGTTCTAGTCATTTATGGATGGAGTCTTTTGAGTTTTCCACATAAAGTATCATGTCATCTGTGAAGAGAGTTTGACTTCTTCTTTGCCAATTTGAATACCTTTCATTTCTTTTTGTTGTCTGACTGCTATTGCTAGGACTTCTAGTACTATGTTGAACAACAGTGGCGAGAGTGGGCATCCTTGTCGTGTTCCTGATCTCAATGGGAAGGCTTTCAGCTTTTTCCCATTGAGAATGATATTCACTGTGGGTTTTTCATGGATGGATTTTATGAAGTTGAGGAATGTTCCCTCTACCCCTGTACTTTGAAGAGTTTTAACCCGGAAAGGATGCTGTATTTTGTCAAATGTTTTTTCTGCGTTGAGAGGTTGAGAGGACCATGTGGTTCTTCTCTCTTCTCTTATTGATTTGTTCTATCACATTGATTGATTTGTGAATGTTGAACCACCCTTGCATCTCAGGGATAAATCCCACCTAGTCATGGTGGATAATCTTTTTAATGTGCTGTTGGGTCTATTAGCTAGGACCTTGTTGAGAGTCTTAGCATCCATATTCATCAGGGATATTGGTCTGATACTCTCCTTTCTAATGGCATCTTTGCCTGGTTTGGGGAGCAAGGTAATGCTGGCTTCATAGAAAGAGTCTGGAAGTTTTCCTTCTGTTTCTATTTTTTGAAATGGCTTCAGGAGAATAGGCATTATTTCTTCTTTGAATGTTTGGTAGAATTCCTCAGGGAACTGAGGACCTTCAGGTCCTGGACTCTTGTTTTTTGGGAGGCTTTTGATCACTGCTTCAATCTCGTTACTAGATATTGGTCTATTCAGGTTGTCAATTTCTTCCTGTTTCAGTCTTGGAAGTTTATAGGTTTCCAGGATCTTTGTAGTGTCATCTGGAAACCAGTAGAAATGTCAGCTCGCACCACTTCTTTTCATCATAATACTGGAAGTTCTATAGAGTGCATTAAGGCAAGAAAAAAATGAAAAATATGTAAATTGTAAAGAATTATATAAAACTATATTATAGATCTTAGATATCAGACCTTTGTCTGCAGTGTCATTTGCGAATATCTTCTCCCATTCCGTGGGTTGCCTGTTTGTTTTGTTGACTGTTTCCTTTGCTGTGCAGAAGCTTTTGATCTTGATGAAGTCCCAAAAGTTCAATTTCGCTTTTGTTTCCTTTGCCTTTGGAGACATGTTCTGAAAGAAGTTGCTTCGGCTGAGGTCAAAGAGGTTACTGCCTATGTTTTCCTCTAGGATTTTGATGGATTTCTGTCTTTGAGGTCTTTCATCCATTTTGAGTTTTGTGTATGGTATAAGAGAATGGTTGAGTTTCATTCTTCTGTATATAGCTGAATGACTTTTTCTTGAATGCTCCTCCACTTTTAGGGACTCTTGCTTTCTCTCAACCTTCTTTATCCACCCTTCTCATAAAATGCAAGCACATATACCCACACTCCTTGTCCAGAAGGACCTCATGGCACTCATCCCAGTAAGTGAGCAATAGTCTTTCTCCTTGCCCATCATGATGTTCAGGTGCTGGGCCTTTTCCCTTGGGGATGACTCTCTAGTACAATCGGAGATTTAAAATTCTGCTTAAAAAATGCCTGGAAATGTCTTAGTGCCTACTTTTTCTCAAGCATTTTGTGTGTGGTAGTTGTCTTCAGTTCATAAAGGCAAAGGGATGGAGAACAATGATCTGGAGGTCCTGCAGGGAGTTTTATTTTGTTTGCTATTTCTTTTTTTTCTTTCCAAACTCTTCTTAAATCAGTTCTGCCTCAGGGCTTTGGGGATGGTGCAGCATCACTTTCCCACTAGTCCAATGTCTGATCTTGTAAGAGGACTTGAAAGCTGCGCCAAAACAAAGCCAGTGTTAGAAAAGTCTTATTACTTTTATCAGCAAAAGTGTTTGCTTTGCTATTTTCTTTGGTGAAGCGTTGGAAGTCCCTTCAGTCAATAGTCTAACATTAAAATGTGGGAGGGATTTTCAATTAGCTATTTACTGGCTATCACTGTTTAAACTGCATCTTAGAAACTCAACTCTGAAATAGTCAATCTCATTGTCTGATGTGTCCCCATTAGTGATAGTCCTTTGGGCAAAAGCAGAAGAATTTACTAGACAAGATATATGATGCTGGCTACTGATGACTCAGATATTGCCATTGGAAACTGTGTTGGGGCAAGGAGATTGGCTCCATGAGGCAGTTTCAATCCCGTTGAATGCTGAAGCTCTGGGCCTAGTGGGGCTGGCGGGAACCCTGGGGAGAGGAGGAAGAGAGTGCTAAAAGAAGGCTGATGAAAGATTCAAAGGTGTGGCTGGGGCTGACCATGCTCTGGGGAGAAGCCACAGAGGGAACCTGCCCTGTATTCTGTTTTTGGCTGCTGACTGGGGCCATTCTGCATTCTACTCCAGGAATCCCCTTGATTTCTTAACCATTGCTTAACTCGTTCTCACTTATTCAGACTAAGGTCCGTTTGTTCTTTCTTTCTTTCTCTCTCTTTCTTTCTATGTGGGGTGAAGAGTTCAGAGAGAAAATGGCTTTGACTGTTTCTGTTTCTTGAATTTTATTGTTTTTTCTCCTCCTTCATATTGTTTGAAATTACCTATTTCTCCACACTAAGTGTGTCATTCCTAATTCCTCTCCTTTCTAGGCAAATCATGCATTTGTCCTGCAGCTTTTGGGGTTATTTTCCCGAAAGCTAAAATAGCCCGGTCGATTTCTATATAAAGGGAATGGGAATAGGTGGAAAGGAATATTCTTGGTATAATAGTCTTGCTACTGATTGACCTGGAACAATTTTTGAAAGTTGATCAGACTGGCCTGCTGGTCCATGGAGAATCCAGTCTCTCCTCTTAATCCTCATCACTGTCCCACCTCTGGGATGATGTCAGTCATTTTTCCCATTTGGAGAAAAGAATGAAGAAGCCATTCAAAAAATAAGTACCAGGGACCTACAAATAACAACAGGATACTTAATTTCTCAGAGTAATTTGGTCTTAACTTTCAGTCCATACCCTGGCAAATATATTTGTAAGCATTAACTGAGTTATGGGTATAAGGCAATGAATAGCAATTTTCCAGAAGTATTCTTTTCTAGTCCTTTCTACCTGCAGCATACCTGTAATTCAGTTGTCTATCTATCAGAAGTATTTCTTTATGAGTTGGGTCTTGGGTGGTGAGAATTCACTCCCATGCATAATGTAGTCTAACAAATTTTGTGCTTATTTCAGTCTGTTTACCCAGACCCCATCCTTCTCAGTAACATTGGTGGAAACTGAGACAACTTAAAAATTTTAAAAATAGGCAGCGTGATTAAACACTTGCTCTGAATGGACATAGGATTTCAAGGAAGAAGACCTGGGTTTAACTTCTGGCTTTGTCACTTATTAACCATGTGACATTGGAGTGAGCTAGTCAACCTTTCACGACCTATTCTTCATCTTCCTAATAACACTTGCCTTATGGAACTAACAGACCCCAGCCCCCTTGGTTATGTTCCCAATTTATATAGATTCAGCCTCAACACAACTGGGTTGTCATTCACTTCCCATGCCTGTACCCCATATCCCTGTTTGAACCACTTATTATCCTTACCTTCTTTCCATATTAGAGAGTATTTGACTTTGTGGAATTCCTATGTGCATATACTGTTTATTGGCTTCTCAAAGTACAAGGTAACTGATTTGTTAGCAAGAATTTGGTGACCACACTGAATTTTTCAAATTTTCTATACTTTTCTATAGCTTGGGCTAAATAATACTATTAGTCTTCCAAAGATGAGGAATGAACAAATTAAGTGCTAACTCCATGCTCCCTTTGATTGGGTCCATTAGAATAGGAGGCATGTATTCCGTCCGTTCCTTTGGCCTATTTGTTTTGTGTCCTCTGTGCTTATGCATTACTTACTTACTCATTAGCAAATGTGTCTCCTTTGTCAGTATTTTTCTGGGTGGGAAGTCTAGGGAGTTCCATTCCAGATCATCTAAGGACTTTTTCTTCACTTTCTTTCTTTCTTTTTTTTTTTTAAAGATTTTACTTATTTATTTGAGAGAGAAAGAGAGTGCATGCGCACATGTACACATGCACAAGTGGAGGAGGGGCAGAGGGAGAGGGAGAAGCAGACTCCCTGCTGAGCAGGGAGCCCAACACAGGGCTCAATCCCAAGACTCTGAGATCATGACCTGAGCTAAAGGCAGATGCTTAATGGACTAAACCACCCTGGCTGCCCCTCTCTTTACTTTCTTATTCTGAGCTCTGGGTCTATACTTTGGAGCTAGGTGACCTTGACCAACTGCTTAACTTTAAAGCTTCAGTTTTCCCACCTGCAAAATGTGGGTAATTTATTAAGTACATAGCAGGACTGTTGTGAGGACTGTTAAAAAGTAATGAAAATATTCAATATACTAGAAAGCACTGTACAAACATGATATTAGGGGAGGACTGAAAAACTTGGAGGTGGGACATGATGGGCATGTTCTGAGAGTGGATCTTAGGGTGTAGCTAGTTCCTAGATCTAGTCCCCTTCTGGTCACTCTCCCACTTACCTTCTCTTCTTGCTTTCTCCTGTTTGTTGCACCCACACTTAAGAGTTGTCAGTGTTGGAGAAATATGGGTAAGGTTGGGTAGAGCTGAAGGAGAACTGAACCACACTAATTCAACACTCACTACCATCCTGTATCTCTGCGCACTTGCCAACCCCAGGCCTCAAACTGGTCCTTTGTCCCTCCACAAGTATGTCCATGCCCCAATCCCCAGAACCTGTGAATGTTACCTTAGATCACAAATGGTGCTTTGCTAATGTGATCGAGGTAAAGATCTCAAACTGGAGAGATTATCCTGGATTACCTGTGTGGGCCAGCATAACCACAAGGATTTTATAAGAGATATAAGAGGAGTCAGAGATAGAAAGCAATAGATAAGAAGATGGGAGTAGAGATTGAAGGTGTTACACTGCTGACTTTGAAGCTGGAAGAAGGGACCCCAAGTCAAGGAATATAAGGAATTCAGCTCTAGACGTTGGAAAAGGCAAGGAAAACAGATTCTCTCCAGAACCTCTGGAGGGAGCATAGCCTTGCTTCCACCATGGTTTCAGCCCAGTGATACCCATTTCTGACATCTGTCCTCCAGAATTGTAATAAATTTGTGTTGTTTTAATCCACTAAGTTGTGGTATTTTGTTATAGCACAATAGGAAATAAATGCAGTAGGTTGGGCCAGTGATCACATAGTATTTGTAGATTCTAGGGGCAGCTATATTAAGTGCTCTCTACATCTTTAACTCAATCTGGCTTGTTAACTACTGCCTGGGACCAGATGCACCTGGAGTGACCAACCATTCCAGTTTATCTCGTTGAGCACTGAGAGCCCTGCCTTCTATGAAACCCCTCAATCCCATGCAAACAGGGACCAACTTGTTACTGCACATGTTCTCAGTTTTCCAGATTTTATTAGTCTTGGTTATAGGACCTCTGTTTCTAAGACCTCCTCTGTTGTTTATATTCCTAATCTGTTACCCATTTTTTCACTTTAAATTCTGGCACCAACTCAGCTTGACTTGGGTGCCTTCTCTTCGTACTTCCAGCACTGTTCCCTGCCCCACCCTGAGTCACTTCACTTTGCTTTGAATGGCAGCTGCTGAGGCTTCTCTGATGAAACCTCCTTCTCCAATCCCCACCCTCCCTGGTCTCAGTCTTTCTATTGCCCAGTGTTGCTCTGTGTTGGAACAACCTTGTTTTGCTCTGGAATATCTATGAATGTGTCTGCAAAGTTGTGTCACTCTTGCTTGGACTGTGAGGCCACGGAAACAACCTTGAATCACTGCCCTTAAACGTCACATCCTGAGCCTGGCAGTGTGAGGCATGTTTAACTCTCATGGATGGTGCCTCAGTTCAACATCACCCCTTATCCTAAAAGGTTCCCACTTGAAGGGGACCTAATGCACAAACGTACAAACATAATCAGAGAAGAAATTATTCACATAACACAAGAGATGCTCAACTTTACAAAAGGTTTAACTTTGTGGTTTGCTTAAATAGCAAGTCCCCATAGTGGATTTAAAAGGATTTGCTTTTTGGCAGAGAAATTTACAGTTTTCAAGGACATTTATGGTGATAAGTGTTATGATTAATTGAATGTATGACATTTGAATTCTTTCTATTGAGTTGATGCACCTCTGATCTTACAAAGTACTGGATCCCCATGAAAGAAGGCATTTTGTGGCTGTCTCAACTATTCTTTTTTTTTTCCAAAATTTTATTTATTTATTTGAAAGAGAGAGAGAGAGATCACAAGTAGGCAGAGAAGCAGACAGAGAGAGAGGGGGAAACAGGCTCCCTGCTGAGCAGAGAGCCCGATGTGGGGCTCAATCCCAGGACCCTGAGATCATGACCTGAGCTGAAGGCAGAGGCTTAACCCACTGAGCCACCCAGGTGCCCCGTCTCAATTATTCTTATCTTCTTCTGAGAGGTAGGTTACCAGCCAGCCAGTCATCCACAGGGATGTGATGCTGATTGGTAAGGTTTGGCATCCCTCTTTCCTTCTCTGTGATAGGTGCCTTCCTTCCCTCCACCATCCCAGCAGCTGGAGCAGCGGCAGGACAGTCCATTTGGACTCTAGGATGTATCTTTGCCAGAGGCTTTCAGCAGTTCCAGACCAATATTCTCGTACTCATCCTCAATTCTCTTTATTGCCATGCTAGCCATGACCTTTTCCTTCCATTCTGATAATTGGCCAACTGTCTTATTCTGAGAGCCAGTCCTTACTTTATATCTTGGCTCTGATTAATGTCTTGTTTCCTGTGCTTGAGACCTTATCTTGGTAGCCTGCCCAACATCCTCATTCCCCTAGGACTGATCTCTAGCTTGATTTTGTCATCATTACTGCCCCCTCCCTCCACACTGTGAAGATTTACTGAATTTCAGGCCCATGTCTGGGTCAGCTGCTAACATGTCTATAGAAAATCAGCTGTGAAGATTACCGAAATATCCGTCTTTCTTGGATTTTCTTTTGCCATTTTCCATCTAAAAAATCTGAGCACAAGAACTGTGTCTCACTAGTATCAATTTTCCAAATATTCACCTCAAGGTTTTTCATGTGCTCAGTGAACTTTGTTCAGTAGGTGAGAAATTGGAGGGATGGTGAATGAATAAGTGAATTAATAAATGAAATACTCTCTGAAAACTGGTGATTGGTGGACACCAGTCTTTCTGTGGTTGCTTGACCTCTGGGACATGACTGAACTCCTAATACAAATATGCTCATTTATTAGTGTTCTTGGGAGATCTGGTTCATTCATTTCCTTTTTCTGCTTAGTATGTGTTGAGATATAGGGAAGCAATGAGCAATGAAAGTGAACAGCAATAGGAGCATGGAACCCATTGGGATGAAATCACTAAGGTTTTGTTGGAAGGGTCTATGATTGGCCTGCTATAGGACAGAGACAGCTACTAAGCCTGTACTGAGAGTAAACCAGAGACAAGGTAATCAGAATTGGGCCCTGGTGAAATAAATACTGACTGGACCAATACACAATGTGATGTTAGCTGTTGGCTGGTTCTACAATAGGAATTTATGGCAACTGTTCAAATCAGAGGGCAGCCATCCATCTACAACTATTCATATACACAATTTAGAGCATTACTGTGCAAGACAAGCAAAATATATCTGAGGGCAGCATCTGGCCTTCAGGTCTACATTTTATGACTTCTGAATTCTGCCTGGCTGATAACTATGAGGGTGGTTAGTGGCTAAGTTTAGGAATGCAGGAAATGGGATAAGATAGCTATACTGCAGAGAGCTGAAAGGTGGGGAGAAGTTCTTACTATTCATTTGAGTAAAGACTGAGGAAAATATTCTGAGATGATTGGAGTGTTGTCAGGGGATTCTGATGGGACCCTGGGACCAGTCTGTAGTAACTTGTTTACTCCTGGGCTTCTGGGAACAGTTTATTAATGAACAATATACTCTTTCACTGGCTCTCACATGGGAAAGATTTAGGGAACGTTGGGCCTAACCAAGTAGGAGATAGCTTAAGTTATTTTCATGACTATTATTTTTAAGATCCATATAAATTCTTAGAGAATATAATTTGTGAGTTAGGTATTAGTATTACTTTAAAATTTAGTGCAATATTTATTCTTCTAAGCTGCCTTTATGTTAGCAAATCATGATAAGATTAGCATTAATCTGACAGTAATATATTGAGTTATCCAATTCTCTGTTAATTTTGTTAGACCAATTTTTCCGCCTTACTCTTTAATATGCTCTCTTTGACCAAATGTATGGCTACCCACCCACCCCCATCCTCACAATACACGTGTTAAATCATTTCTAGTCTGAAAAACTCTGGAAGTATTTTGTTGTTATAGTAGTTTAAGGAATGTGAATATAGAAGAAGTCAGGACAGGATTTTCAGAATTTGGAAATGGGACTGGCCAGGAAAGACTTAGATGTTGGGCATAGCCAAATAGTGGAGTTTGGCAGATACCATAAATTAATGCACAAATGGGATCAAGTCCACGAAAGCCAACTTAAGCCATGGAGTGACAGGCAAGGTCCACAATCTTAGGGGGTCTGACAATATGAATGGTTGGATATGTCAATACTGAGACTGATGGTGTCTGCTATCTTGAAGCATTTGTAAATCCACAGACCTATTCTGCTGGTGATTAAGTAGTCAAAGACCTATAGGATCATTGGATAGTTTTTATATCTAGTTTCCTACTGTATATATCCTAGATAATACCATGGACAATCCAGGATGAAAACCTAGCTCTCAAATGGCCTATCTGCCTGTAAGACAGTTATTCCAAAATGGACCTGGGACAGCTTTATATGCAGATGTAAATTGGCTAATGCTGATGTCTTCCCAGAAATGAAGGAAGTTTACCAGATTTAGGCAGTGACATTGAGTGAGCTTATTATAGGCATTCCAGAACATAACTCCTGGAAATTATCCAGTTGTCATGGCATCTTGCCATTGATTGTGAAGGAATGGCAGGCATTGAAAACTCCTGTATATTTTAATAGTTTTCCAGGGGAAGGGAAAGAAAGAAACTTACATATTACAGAATCCAAATGACATACTTAGGTTTTATTTTTCCACTGAATTAATTGTTTTAATTCTTTTTACTTTGTTCAATCACACTGGTTTGATTTGCTATCTTTGTACAAGTATGGAAGGAAAGAAAAAAAAGAACTCTAACATTTAGTGAGCATTTACAAAGTACTAAGCATTATATAGTTTACCAACATCATTGTAGGTAACCTGGTCAGGCAGGAATTGTTATCTTCATTTTAGAAATAAGGCAACTGACTTTGGAAAACAGTATGGAGATTCCTGAAGAAATTAAAAATAGAGCTACCCTATGACCCTGCAATTGCACTGCTGGGTATTTACCCCAAAGATGCAGATGTAGTAAAAAGAAGGGCCACATGCACCCCAATGTTCATAGCAGCAATGGCCACAATTGCCAAACTGTGGAAAGAGCCAAGATGTGCTTCAACAGATGAATGGACAAAGAAGATACGGTCCATATATACAATGGAATATTATGCCTCCATCAGAAAGGATGAATACCCAACTTTTATATCAACATGGATGGGACTGGAAGAGATTATGCTGAGTGAAATAAGTCAAGCAGGGAGTCAGCTATCATATAGTTTCACTTATGTGTGGAGCATAGGGAAAAACATGGAGGACATTGGGAGAAGGATGGGAGGGGTGAATTGGGGGAAATTGGAGGGGGAGATGAACCAGGAGAGACTGTGGACTCTGATCAACAAACTGAGGGTTTTGGAGGGGAGAGGGTTAGGGGTCTGGCTGAGCCTGGTGGTGGGAATTGCAGAGGGCACGTATTGCATGGAGCACTGGGTGTGGTACAGGAACAGTGATTTTGGAACACTGAAAAAATAAAATAAAACAAATAAATTTTAAAAAAAGAATATCATCCATTGAAAACAAAAAAGGCAACTGAGTCTTGGAGAGTTTAAGTAGCTTGTCTAAAGTCACACTGCCAATAAAGGGCAGAGCCAAAATCAGCGCTCCTCTGTATCTATCTGTTTCCAAGGTCCACATTCTTTTTTGCCAAATGCTGTGTCCCTTAACAGACTCTGTTATATTCAGACAATATGAATTCCATTCAATGAAAATAGAAGTGTAACTCATTCTGTAAGAGGGCACTAGGCACTATCAGTAGACATGATAAATTTTGTCACATTAGTAAAAAGCTGAATACTTCAAAATACAGTGGCTTAATAGGAATGCTCACATTTGACTTCTTTTGTACAAAACCACAAGTGAAATAAAGCCTTTCTGAAATTTAGTGTGAGATTTCACATCCTGGATTTTAATTACTGTATTTTTCATTACCCGATAGTGCTTCTGTATTTTAATAATCATCAGCTTTCAGTAACTAATACCAGTGTGTATCAGTAATAAGCTTTGCTTTATGAATGAATTAATGAATGTATCGGCCATCTTTTCCCCACAGGAGATGTTAATGACATTTCCTGAAACTCAATGAGTCTACTGAGTCTCTGAAATGTAAAATTTTTAAATCTGTGATTTTAATCTGGAGATTGAGCATTTTATTTTACTCTGGAGGGAACCCCAATGTTGCTTTATTGTTATTTTCTTAGTTGTTTCTTTTGAATCTCTAGAGTCAAGTAATGCTTTGGAAAATATGAGAAGCTAAATGCCACATTTACAATTGTTTTTGAAAGGTCTAACCTTTATTAAAGTAACTGGGTAAATACAATTCAAAAGGGTTTACTTCTCTTGTAAATTAAATGGTATGTTTGTAGACTGAAAGGTCAATTTTTCAGCAGTCTGGTTTTTAAAAACTATCATTTTTTGTCTACAATAAATCAAGAAAGCTAATTTGTTTTACATGTTTGATTTCATATAAGCAATAATGCTATTTGTTTGATTTCATAAGCAATAATGCTATTTGTTTGATTTCAAGCTCAGTTACTTATGGCACGAAAGCACTTTTTATGATGAAGTGTAAATGTTGGCTTCTAAAGATGAATATAAAAGAAGTTGGGACTGAACTATTTGGCTTGCTGCACTCAGAACTGAATTTATCTTCAGAGATATGTAACCGAATCATGTTCTACATGTCACTTTGGGTCTATTGAGTCATTTCATACCTTGCTACAGAAAATATTATTTTTCCTTTCTTCATTAGAGAGAAAAATCACCTTTTCCTTTTCATTATCTAAAAAATTCATTAAAAATTATAACCCACTTTAAAATCTCTCTCTCTCCCTCTCTCTCTCTCTCTTTCACACACACACACACACACACACACACACACACACACACACACACACACACATGCACATATGCACACACAGAGTGACAGTCTTCCTTTAGGCGTTGTTTTCAGATATTTGTTTTGGGTCTGGAGTTAGTTTTGAAACCCTGTTAACTTAGAGAAGTGCATGAGGGAAACCATGCTTTGATACTGCTGGCTTTGAAAAGAGCCTGCCTAGAGAAAATTTAATTGATAGATGGAGTCTTAGACCTGATTCATACCTTGGGTCTTAAGGTTTTTGGTTGGTTTTACACAAATGAACAGGTAGCCCTCTATAAAATGATGGGACTACATGAATAACAATGGCAGATACTAAATGTTAAGTAAATGCTAAATGCAAAGAATAATAAACCCTTATTCTAACAAGAGTATTCGAACAATTGTTTCTTAATATGCTTTTTTTGTCAGTGTAGGGAGTGCAGCTTAATTCAATGCATTAATTAAGTACTTAGGTGATAAGCTTTGTACTCAAGACTGGAAATTCAGAGAATATGAATATGGCATCAACTGTCCCTCCCTTTTTTCTTCTTAATTCTGTTTTCTTGGTTACAGGAGCTTGCTCTTCCTTTTTTCTTTCCTTCTTTCTTTTCTTCTTTCCTTCCTTCCTTCCTTCCTTCCTTCCTTCCTTCCTTCCTTCCTTCCGAAGTCAGCAAAATGTGTGAAAACTTCTGGTCTAGAATCTTAGGTTGGGAAATTGTTGACTTTTTTGTTTTTGTTTTTGATACTCACTAGCTTGCCTTGAGGACAAAGTATGTGGCAAGTTCTTATCCTAGCTTTATGGATAACTAAAAGTTAGGGGTGTGACAAGTCATTTTACTTCTCCGAACTTGTATTAGATTAGCTTCTTATTTTTACAATTCTTATCGTGCCTTATTGGCTCAAGATATTTGGTTTAGGCTCCTTGTAATTTAACCTAATAATATGTTTGTTGCAACAGCAATGGATTTAATTTAATTCAACCAACATTGCCATTTTACAAAAGCACTCTGCTTGGTCCTGTGGGAGATACAACAAATAAGATCCAGTCCTGTCTTTTGGGCTCTCCCAGTTTTGGCTGGGGAGAAGATAATTATACAAGTAATTATAATAAGGCAGGATATGAGAAATGCTATAACAGAGGAATGAGCAAAATGCTATAATGATTTGAGGGAGGGAGAAAGTACATACAACTGGAAACATCTGAAAAGATTTCCTGGAGGTTGTGGCTTTTAAGATGGCCTTTGGAGAATAGGGGTGATTTTATAAGCAAGGATACACAGAAGGTCCAAGCAAAAAGAGTGAGAGCAAAAATGTGGGATGGAAACACACAGGGAATGTTTGTGTGCAAAGCGGGGTTCCTGTTGGGGGTGGTGGGAGATAAGACCAGGAAGAGAATCTAGAATCATATTGAGGAGGGACTGAGCATTTTGAGCTGAGGCATTTCTAGTTCATTCTGTGGGCAGTGTTAGCATGGCAATAAAGATTTAAAAACATACACACATGGACTTATTTGTTTTATCATTTGTTTTGTTTGTTTATTTATTATTTATTATTATTTATTTATAACAGGGAGTGATAAGCTTTTGCAGGGGAAATAATCTAACAGTAGGCTGGACTGAAAGGAGAAAGCCAATTTGAAATAACTAATAAAATCTTTTTCCTCTGATTACAGCAGTAATGCAAACTCATTATAGAAACTCCAGAACAAAAAGAGCAGCACAAAGAAAAAAAAAATTATCTGTGATTTCATCATCTAGTGTTACCCATTATTTACAATGCAATGTATCTATTGCCCTCAGTTTTTAATGATATTGTCAATCATCTGCTCCTTCATATATCAGGAACAATTATCAGGCCATTCAGTTGAATTGAAAACTGTTTTAAAAAGGGAAATTGTGTTACTTTTAAGAAGAAACAGCAAGTTTGCAATGTCCTCAAGTAGAGGTCCTATTAAGCCTACTTTAATAATTATACAAATTATTTGTACTTAGAATGCCAATTTGATTAGTTAGTGCTGCTATGGTGTACACTTTTTGTAAGTCAGTTCAATATGCTGCTCTGTCATATTTCTTCCATAGTTAGCTCAGTAATATTTAAAACATTAGTATAATATTAATTTCTAATTTTATTTCTTTCCAACTTTTCAAAAATTCCAATTTCGTGTGTTCTAGATCAAAGACGATTTTCAGTATTAGCAAGTTTATTTAGGAAGAGGATTTTTCATCACTCACTGTGGATTTTTTTCTTTTTAATGATCATTGAATTGATCTTTTTCTGGTCAGTATTGTTGTTGATTGTTAATGTTTCGGTTATTTGGAGGGATTATTTTGATATTCCAACTGGATTTTAAAACACCTGACACATTGACACATTTTATTTAATTGCACGTATTTATCAGAAAAATGTAGCTGTTAATGGGTCCCAGAGCATTCAATAATTATAAATATCCTGTTTTTTTTAAATGAGATCTGTTTCTCAATGTTTTATTATTCAATCAAAGGATTAAAAAATTAGTCAATCAGAGAAAGACAATTATCATATGATCTGTCTGATATGAAGAATTTGAGACGCAGGGCAGTGGGTCGTGGGGAGTAGGAAGGGAAAAAATGAAACAAGATGGGATCAGGTGGGAGACAAACCATAAAAGACTCTTAATCTTGGGAAGCAAACAGGATTGCTGGGGGGTGGAGGGTAGGATAGGGTGGCTGGGTGATGGGCATTGGGGCAGGTCTGTGCTATGGTGAGTGCTGTGAAATGTGTAAGCCTGATGATTCACAGACCTGTAACCCTGAAGCAAATAACACATATATATTAATAAAAGAAATAAAAAATAAAAAAATCACTTCACCATCTCTCTTTTGGTGGTTAATCTCTTAAATCAGCTTTAATGCCCTTCCCCTTACAGGTCATGGTGATGCCTCAGTTTAGAAACATATGTCCTGTCTGTTATGAACTTTCCACTAATGCAATGCTTCAGTGCTGCTTACTCAGTTCAGCTTGTCGGCAACCTTCCCTGGATTCCCATCTGCTTTATAGCCCTGTATTTCATAACCAGGATGTGGCTCCACCAGGCTCTTGTGGATGATACTATAAACTGTGTTGTAATGGCTCATAGGATTAGATAGAGGCTATTATACATCTAGCCTGGAGTGCTAATGTCTAAAATTAGGCATGGATTTTGTAAACTGTAATGAAATGGAAAGAAATGACTTTCAGATGTATTTTGGCCCTGTGCTATGCAATCACAACCCTAATGTATCAGGAAACCTTGTCCTCCCCACACTCATGATTAAATGCTGTACTCTTCCTTAACTAGACTGTTGGATTGTGTGTGTAAATCTCAGTGTCCCTTAAGTATTATTAATGCTATAAAACTGGGATGCTCTAATTACCAATATTTCTCCCTTCTCGAATTATTTGCTCTTTCTGGGCTGTCTCTGTGACTTCAGTACATTAGTGGCTGACCCAATCTCAGACCTATGGCCTATTCCCCCTCATATAGTGTGTTTTTGTTTAAAGAGGTGGTAGGAATGCATTTAGAACACTTCCCTTAAACGACAGGGTTGAGAAAATGGAGTCACTTCTGTTCAAAAGGTCGCTGAAAGAGAAGGGTCTGTAAATCATTATGCAGGATAACCCTTCACCCAGGATTTAAAGAAAGCACAACTTGCCTGAACATGGAAATGTATGAACATAGAAAGCATATCAATTAGTGATTGATTTACTATATCACAAGAGGAATTTTCATTTTGCAAAGAGACTTACCGTGAAGTTCTTAAATTGGAGAGCACTTCTTAGGGCATTTGACAAAGTATTGTCTATTTGGCATTCACTGGAGACAAAAGCAAAGAGAAAACGGAAGTAAAGGAATTACTGCCTGTGGAAGATTTACCTGCACAAGTCACCTTATTAGTATATAAGCCAATAGGAAAAACAAGGGTTCATTAAATTTCTGTCCTTTAGCACTTACTATGTTCGAGGCACATTATATATACTATGTCATCTAACTATCACATCAACTCTATGAATTGTAAACCAGCTTTACAGAGGACAGACCAAAGCTTGCTTAGTGTTATACAGCAAGTAAGTGGTGAAACTGAGTCAAAGTCATTTGTCTTCAGGGATGGTACTCTTTATATATTACAAGTTAGTGGAATTGATTTAGGAAAAGTGCATTTTATCCACACTCAAAATTAATATATACAGTAAAGGATACATGTGTGGATAAATCTGGTTTTAAATCTGGAAATCATTCAGTAAATAGCCCAAGATTCTTTCTCTTGTTCATTCAGTATGGTCTCCAAGAAATTTATTTGCCAGGAAGGTACATCTGCTGTGACAGTGATCTTAAGAGACATTTCAAAGCCAGACAGAGAAGGTTTCTGAATTTGTCTCTATTTGGAATGATCTGTGTTGCATCTCCCTTCCATTAGAGTGACTGTATCATGTACAATGTCAGGTTTTGAGATTTCTTGACAAGTTCAATTAAGATGTATTTCTTGGGACACTTGGGTGGCTCAGTCAGTTGAGTGCCTGCTCCTGGCTTCGGCTCAGGTCATGATCTGAGGGTGGTAAGATCGAACCCTAGTCAGGCTCTGCGCTCAGCAGGGAGTTGGCATGAGAGTCTCTCTCCCTTTGCTCCTCCTCCTCTCTCTTTCTTTCTAAAAGAAATCAATCTTTAAAAAAAAAGATGCATTTCTTAAGACAGTGTGGTGTGGTAAAAGGAGCATGGACATTAGGTTCTAATTCCTCTTTTCCAGTCATTGCCAGTGAAACCTTGGTGAAATCACTTAACCTCTCTGGGCCTCAGTTGTCTCATCTCCTAGCCATTTTCTTAAAAAAAAAAAAAAGAACATCAAATTTCCTTGCTCTCTGTTTTTGCTCCCAGTCACAGGAGAGTTGTAGTCAATCATACCTCTAATCATATGGATGAGTTCTTCTTTTTAAACATACAGTAGTACAGTAGTTTATTAGTTTCAGGTGTACAATATAGTGATTCAACAATTTCATAAGTCACCCACTGCTCATCACAAGTATGCTCCTTAATTCCTATCCCCTACTTCCCCCAACCCCCTATCCACCTTTACTCTGATAATTATCAGTTTGTTCTCTATAGTTAAGAGTCTATTTCTTGGTTTGTCTTTCTTTTTTACCCCTTTGATTGATTGTTTTGTTTCTTAAATTGCACATATGAGTGACATCATATGGTATTTGTCTTCCTCTGACTGACTTACTTCGCTTAACACTATATCTAGCTCCATCCATATTGCTGCAAATGGCAAGATTGCATTCTTTTTATGACTCAGGAATATTCCACATTGGAATGGATATCTTTGTTATCCATTCATCAATTGATGGACACTTGGGGTCCTTCCATATCTTGGCTACTGTAAATAATGCTGCTGTAAACATGAGGGTACATGTATCCCTTTGAATTAGTGTTTTTATATTCTTTGGGTAAATACCCAGTAGTCCAATTTTTGGGTCATAGGGTAGTTTTATTTTTAACTTTTTGAGGAACCTCCATTCTGTTTTCCACAGAGGCTGCAACAGTTTGCATTCCCATCAACAGTGTAAGAGGATTTCTCCTTTCTCCACATCCTCACCAAGACTTGTTTCTTGTGTTGTTGATTTTAGCCATTCTAAGAGGTGTAAGGTGATATCTCATTATAGTTTTGATTTGCATTTCCCTGATGGTAGGTGATGATGAACATCTTTTCATGTGTCTATTGATCATCTGTATGTCTTTTTTGGAGAAATGTCTGTGCATGTCTTCTGCCCATTTTTAAATTGGATTATTTGTTTTTTGGGTACTGAATTTTATAAGTTCTTTATATATTTTGGATACTAGCCCTTTATCAGATATGTCATTTCCAAATATCTTCTCCCATTCCATAGGTTGCTTGTACGTTTTGTTTATTGTTTCGTTTTCTGTGCAGAATCTTTTTATTTTGATGTAGTCCCAATATTTTATTTTTGCTTTTGCTTCCATTACCTCAGGAGACATATCTAGAAAAAAGTTGCTACAACCAATGTCAAAGAGGTTACTGCCTGTGTTCTCCTTTAGGATTTTTATGGTTGCAGGCCTCACATTTAGGTCTTTCATCCATTTCGAGTTTATTTTTGTGTATAGTGTGATGAGTGGTCCAGTTTCTTTCTTTTGCATGTTGCTGTCCAGTTTTCCCAACACCATTTGTTGAAGAGATTATTTTTTTCCTATTGCATATTCTTTCCGGCTTTGTCAAAGCTTAATAGACCATACAGTTGTGGGTTTATTTCTGGGTCTTCTGTGCTGTCCCACTGACCTATGTGTCTATTTTGTAACAATACCATACTGTTTTGATGACTGTAGTTTTGTAATGTCACTTGAAGTCTGGAATTGTGATGCCTCCCACTTTGCTTTTCTTTTTCAAGAGTGCATTGGCTGTTTGAGGTCTTCTTTTTATTTGGGGTCTTTTGTGGCTCCATAAATTTTGGGATTATTTGTTCTAGTTCAGTGAAAAATGCTGTTGGTAGTTTGATAGGTATTGCATTAAATGTGTAGATTGCTTTGAGTAGTATAAATATTTTAACAGTATTTGTTCTTCCAATCCATGAGCAAGCATGGAATGTGTTTCCATTTTTTTGTGTCATCCTCAATTTCTTTGATCAGTGTTTTATAGTTTTCAGAGTACAGGTCTTTCACCTATGATTATGTTTATTCTTAGGCATCTTATTAGTTTTGGTGCAGTTATAAATGGGATGTTTTCTTAATTTCTCTTTCTGCTACTTCATTATTGATGTATAGAAATGCAACAGATTTCTGTACATTGATTTCGTATCCTGCGACTTTGCTGAATTCAGTTATCAATTCTAGCAGTTTTTTGGTGGAGTCTTTTGGGTTTTCTATATATAGTATCATGTCATCCACAAATAGTGACAGTTTGACTTCTTCCTTACTGATTTGGATGCCTTTTATTTCTTTTTGTTGTCTGATTGGTGTGGCTAGAACTTCCAGTACTATGTTGAATAGAAGTGCTGAGTGTAGACATCCCTGTCTTGTTCCCAACCTTAGGGGAGAAGCTCTCAGTTTTTTCCCCACTAAGGATGATGTTAGGTGTGGGTTTTTCATATATGGCCTTTATTATGTTGAGATATATTCCCTCTAAACTTACTTTGTTGAGTGTTTTTATCATGAACGGATGTTGTATTTTGTCAAATACTTTTCCTGCTTCTTTTGAAATGATCATATGGTTCTTATCCTTTCTCTTATTGATGTGATGTATCACATTGATTGATTTGCAAATATTGAACCACCCTTGAAACCCAGGAATAAATCCCACTTGATTGTAATGAATGAATTTTTTTTAATGTATTGTTGGATTCAGTTTGCTAGTATTTTGTTGAGGATTTTATATCTATGTTCATCAGGAATATTGGCCTGTAGTTTCCTTAGTGGTATCTTCATCTGGTTTTGATATCAAGGTCATTCTGACCTCATACAATGAATTTAGAAGTGTTTCTTCCTTTTCTTTCTTTTTATGGAATAGTTTTAGAAGAATAGGTATTAGCTCACCTTTAAATGTTTGGTAGAATTAACCTGTGAAACCATCTGGTCCTGGACTTTCATTTGTTGGGAGTTTTTTGATTACTGATTCAGT
Source organism: Nasua narica (assembly GCA_028533885.1). Classification (NCBI taxonomy): domain Eukaryota; kingdom Metazoa; phylum Chordata; class Mammalia; order Carnivora; family Procyonidae; genus Nasua; species Nasua narica. The sequence goes on along the minus strand of CM052801.1, from coordinate 79,410,734 downwards.
TTCTTTGCTGGTTTTCAGTCTGTTCAAATTTTCTATTTCTTCCTGTTTCAGTTTTAGTAGTTTATATGTTTCTAAAAAATTTATTTCATTTTATTTTTTCAGTGTTCCAAGATTCACTGTTTATGCACCACACCCAGTGCTCCATGTTTCTAAAACTTTATCCATTTCCTCTAGGTTGTTCAATTTGTTGACATATGGTTTTTCATAATATTCCCTTCTAATTATTTGTATTTCTGTGGTGTTGCTTATTATTTCTCCTCTCTCATTTGTGATTATATTTGAGTACTTTCTCTTTTTTCTTGATAAGTCTGGCTAGAGGTTTATCAATTATACTGATTTTTTTCAAAGAACCAGCTCCTGGTTTCTTTGATCTGTTCTATTGTCTTTTTTTTTTTTTTAGTTCTATATCCTTTATTTCTCCTCTAATTTTTGTTGTTTCCTTCCTTCTGCTAGCTTTATGCTTCACTTGTTATTCTTTCTTTAGGTCCTCTAGGTGAACAATTAGGTTGTTTAAGATTTTTCTTGCTTCTTAAGGTAGGCCCGTATGAATTTCCCTCATAGAACCACTTTTGCTGCATCCTGAAGGTTCTGGAGGGTTGTGTTTTCATTTTAATTTGTTTCTATGTAGCTTTTAATTTCTTCTTTTATTTCCTGGTTGACCCATTCATTGTTTAGTAACATGTTATTTAATTAACCCCCATATATTTGTGGTCTTTCCAGATTTTTTTCTTATGGTTGATTTCTATTGTCATAGTGTTCAAAGATGCATGGTATGACTTTGGTCTTGAATTTGCTGAGGCTAGTTTTGTGGGTTAATATGTGATATATTCTGGAGAATGTTTTGTGTGCACATGAAAAGAATGTATTCTCCTATTTTAGGATGGAATGTTCTTAATATATCTATTAAATCCATCTGTCCCAGTGTGTCATTCAAAGCCTTATTGATATTCTGTTTAGATGATGTGTCCATTGATAGAAGTGGAATATTAAAATCCCTTACTATTATTGTATTATTATTGATTAGTTGCTTTATGTTTGTTTTACATATTTGGGTGCTCTCATCTTGGGTGCATAAATATTTATAATTTTTATATCTTCTTGTTGGATTATTCCCTTTATTATTATATAGTGTCTTCCCTTGTCCCTTGTTACAGTCTTTGTTTTAAAGTCTGTTTTGTCTGGTATAAGTACTGCTACAACAGCTTTCTTTTTTTTCTTTTAAAGATTTATTTACTTATTTTAAGAGAGAGAATGAGAGTGCACAAGTGGGAAGGACAGAGGGAGAAGGAGAGAGAATCTCAAGCAGACTCCATGCTGAGCACAGAGCCCAACACAGGGATTTAGTTCATGACCTTGCAATCAAGACCTGAACTGAAACCAAGAGATGGACATTTAACTGACTGGGCCACCCAGGTGACCCTACTCTGGCTTTCTTTTGATCCATTTGCACGATGGATGTTTCTCCATCCTCTCACTTTCAATCTAAATGTGTTTTTAGGTCTAAAATGAGTCTCTTATAGGCAGGCTATAGATGGGTCTTGTAGTTTTTTAAATCTATTTGTTCACACATGGGTGGGTTCTTGGATGGAGGATATATAATCAGATCGATGAGAGTTATACCTAAGACTTTTGGGGAAGAGAAACTAATTTCTCCTGAATGTGAAGCTGAGGTTATATAAGTCTGACCTTGCTTTGGCCATTTTAAAATTGTCAAGAGAGAGACTATCTCAGAATAAACCATATCTAAACCATGAGTCTGAGAGAATCAGGTTCTAGTGACATCATTTTGAATTCTTGCCCAAAGATAGCAAGATTCATCCTTGAGGTTTTCATTTATATGAATCAATGTTTCCCTTACTCTCTTAAAAAATTCACCTTTTCAAAAGACCAGTTTGAGTGGGTTTCTCTATCCACTGAAATCAAGAGAATCCAATTGTTATACAGTCTATTAATGCTTTAACTCTAAGGGTTGGATGAAATGTTTAAAAAATGCCTTGGTATAGAACCTAACCTCTAAGGGTCTATGAAGGTTATCCATTCTCTCCCTTCAGTAGGATCCCTTGGGTCTGGGCCCAGTAGGAGCCCAGTGTTTAATTCCAGTGATATCATTTTTATCTCTGTGTGATTTAGCAGGGATTTGTATAGGAAGAGGTGAGGGTCATTCAGCACTGCCAAGCAGCTGAGCTCTACCACTTCCTTTCCCTGATCTTTGCACACAAGCCATAGACCATGTCAGTGAATCCTCATCAGTGCCCAAGTGCTGCTGAAGTGGATCTTTATTTCTCTTCATACAGAAGCTATATATAAACAAAGGTCCACTTTAAGTCCTGAGCATTGATGAAATGATTGATGGCTTACCAGGATCAGGGAGAAGAAGTATAGATCTGCTTCTGATCACTGCTGCTGAGCTTCTGTGGTCACACACATGCATAAATATATTCTCTGTTCATTTTTAGTTTTCCATACTTCTGTATAGAGCTTTTTTTTTTTTTAAGAGTGAGAGAGAGAGAAAGAGGGAGGAATGGGGAGGGCATAGGGAGAGGGAGACGGAGAATCCCAAGCAAGCACCATGCCCAATGCATGAACCCAATGTGGAGCTTGATCTCACAACTCTGAGATCCATGACCTGAGCTGAAATGAAAAGTTAGATGCTTAACTGACTAAACCACTCAGGTACCCCCAAAATATTAGTTTTGGACACTTTCCCATCAGTTAATTAGATGTATGAGTATGACTAGTGGAAGCTGATCATGCCATTTCTCTTCTTCAAGCCCTTCAGCTTCTCATTGCTTTCAGAACAAAATCCAAGCATTTTACTATTACATATAAAGCCCATCATTAAGTGGCTTCTGGCTACTTCACAAGCTCCATACCTTGCTATGTTCCAATACAAATTCCATGCTTCAGGCAGGTCAAATCTCTGGCAATTCCTTGAACACCTCTGGCTTTCACACAAGCTATTTCTGCTGCCTGAAATGATTTTTCTTCACCTTTATCATACTGTGAGCTCCCACATGCCACTTAAAACTCAACTCAAGTTACAGCGTCTCTGTGGAAGACTTCATTGTACGCCCTCTCCCAGTCTGATTTAGATGCTCCTTATACTTAGGCCTATCAGCCTACAGCACCATCAAGTCTGAGTTACTTCTTTGTCGCCTTCTCTAGAACATGAACTCCTTTGAGAAAAGGGACCCTCTTATTCATTTGTGTTCCTGTCACCTACCATACTACCTGGAACAGAGTAGGTGTTCAAAATATGTTTGATGCTGCAACTTCATCTAATTTGTAGTAAACAGCAGGATTCTAGTTATCATGCCACAAGTCCCCATGAATAGAAGTGTTATTTTGTGTTAACATAGATGTGAATGACTATAGTAAGAAAAAATAGGATATTTTAGATGAAGTTGAAAAAAAACCTGGGTTGAAGTCTTGTTTAAAGAAGTTAGAGTGGGGTGCCTGGGTGGCTCAGTGCATTAAAGCCTCTGCCTTTGGCTCAGGTCATGATCTCAGGGTCCTGGGATTGAGCCCCGCATCTGGCTCTCTGCTCAGCAGGGAGCCTGCTTCCTCTTCTTTCTTTACCTGCTTGTGATCTCTCTCTCTCTCTCTCTGTCAAATAAATAAATAAAATCTTTAAAAAATAAAGAAGTTAGAGTAATTTTAAGACAGACTGGTATCAGTACAGAGATAGTCAGATTAATCAGACATAATAATAAAAAGCCAAGAAAGCTGTTCAAGATTGTGTAAGAATTTAGTATTTCTTCAAGCAGGCATTAATAGTACTTATTCAGCAAATTATATTGGGACAATTTGCCTCGTCATTCACAAAAAAAAAAAAACAAAAACCTTTCATAGTATGCACTGAGGAGTTGCAGGTAGATTAAAGATCTAAATGTAAAAATTAAATAGTAACATTTGCAAGACAGTATAGATTGAGGTTAAGCATGCCTGGTTTCAAACTCCAACTCCATCAGATACTAGCTCTGTGACCTTGGCCAAGTCACCTAATCCATTCATGCCTTAGGTTCCTCATCTATAAAATGGAGGTAATAAAAGTACTTACTTGGTAAGGTTATTGTGAGGATTAAGTGAGTTAATGCATGTAAAGCAATTAGAAAAAAGTGTCTGACACGTAGTACATACTTTTTGAGTGTATTTTGTTATTGCTAGAAAAAATATAGGAAAATCTTTGTAGCATCATGAGGTGAGGAAAGGCTGTCAAGGGATAATAAATAGAAAAGGCACACTTGGAAGGGGATAGATGAATATACTTGATTACATAGAAAATAACTTTCTCTCACGCAGTACCTGCTTCAACTTCTCTCATTCTTACAATTTAGCTTATATATTGTTGCCTCAGAGGAGCCTTCCTTAGTGTTCTAATTTAAATCATGTATCCTCCCTCATTTTTCTTTCTCATAGAATCCTATTTTTTGTCTTCAAACTAGTCATCACAATAAATAATTATACATGTCTGTTTGTTTATATGCTCAGTGCATCCCTAGACACCTTCCTTCAGTAGACTGTAAGTTCCATGAGTGAAGGAACCATATTTGTTTTCTCACCGTCTTTTTTTTTCAGTTTTTTAATGTATTTTTTTATTGTGTTATGTTAGTCACCATACAGTACATTATTAGTTTCTGATGTAGTGTTCCATGATTCATTGTTTGCTTATAATACCCAGCGCTCCATGCAATACGTGGCCTCCTTAATACGCATCACCAGGCTCACCCATCCTCTCACCCCCACCCCCTTCAAAAACCCTCAGTTTGTTTCCCGGAGTCCATAGGCTCTCATGGTTCGTCTCCCACTCCAATTTTTCCCTTCTCCTATTGTCCTCTGTGCTATTTGTTATGTTCCACAAATAAGTGAAACCATATGTAATTGAATTTCTCTGTTTGACTTATTTCACTCAGCATAATCTCCTCCAGTCCCATTCATGTTGTTGCAAAAGTTGGGTATTCGTCAGTTCTGATGGCTGAGTAGTATTCCATTGTGTAAATGGACCACATCTTTATCCATTTGTCTGTTGAAGGACATCTTGGCTCTTTCCATATTCTGGTTATTGTGGACATCGCTGCTATGAACATTGGGGTACATTGTGGCCCTTCTTTGCACTACTACATCTGTATTTTTGGGGTAAATACCCAGTAGTGCAATTGTAGGGTCATAGGGTAGCTCTATTTTTAATTTTTTGAGGAACCTCCACACTGTTTTTCAAAGTGGCTGCACCAATTTGCATTCTGACCATCTTTTTAAGCCAATGTCTGTCATAGTGTCTGGTACCTAATAAACACTTGGTTCATTTTGCTGTATTATTTAATATAGTGAAATCCTGATTCATGAATATTCTCAAGGCTGTGTGCCAGAGGAGTCTGACTGATCCTATATTTTTCTAGAAAGCTTTTTTTGAGAGAGAGTATAGTTTAGTGGTGAAAAGCGTAGACATTGCACAACACTTTACTAGTTTTATAGCCTGTAGGCAAATTATTTCACCTCATTCCCCATTAGTTTTCTCATCTATAAATTGGGGCTAATGTTAATGATATGTTAATGATTTATATCCAGGTCTAGGGAAGGACATGGAAGAAGAGAAGGAAAACTATATAAAGGGTAGAGCTAATGCGGGGGGAGGGGTAGAAGGAGAGTCTTAGCAGACTCTGCGCCTGAGCACAAGGCCCCACAAGGGGATCATTCTCAAGACCTTGAGATCATGACCTGAGTGGAAACCAAGAGTTGGATGCTAAACAGACTGTGCCACCCAGGCGCACCTGAAAATTCTTTTAAAACATTCATCCTGCATCTTTTACATTTATTGCCATTGTTAATTGTATCTTTTGAATAGTTTCTAATGGATGATTTTGTATTTTTATTTAAGGAAGATAGAGATTTTTAAGTAATTATTTTGTAACTAGTCATATTTATAATAAATTCCAATAAATTTTCCAGGTAATCAGTAATATCTATGATAAATAAAACTTTTGTTTCTTTTCCATTATTTCTTTCTATCTCATTGCAATATTTAGAATTTCCAGAAAGAATATTAAATGATAGTGGTGATACTGTCTGTGTTGCCCTCATCCTTTCTATGATGGTAATACTTTAGAGATTTATGATCAGGTATATGTTACTTTTTATCATGTTAAGATAATGTATGCAAAGTCCTTATTTACTTTTATTTAGGAATGAATGTTCAATTCCTATCAAATGATTTTTTTCCTTTTTGACCTATTGATAGGATAAATACATTTATCACACATCAGTAAAATAGCACCTTATTGGTATGAGGTGTATAAATTTTTTTTAAGAGTCAAACTTAACTCCTCATTATTCAGATAATAATTAAGAACGAAGGCCTGTCTCTCAAATAAACATGTTGGGTCCTTCAATTGGTGTAAAAGGAAATAATCATAATATATTTTTCATGTTAATATTGGATAGAAGAATATGGTCACACTCCTCATCAAGTCTACATCTTGGCCATCTTTTTTTTTTTTTTTACTAACATATAATGTATTATTTGTTTCAGGGGTACAGGTCTGTGGTTCATCAGTCTTACATAATTCACAGTGCTCACCATAGCACATACCTTCCCCAGTGTCCATAACTATATTTGTTTTTTTTTAAATAACATATAATGTATTATATGCCAGCCACCTCATCCTTCCCACCTTCCCACCCACCTCCACTCCAGCAACCCTCAGTTTGTTTCCTGAGATCAAGAGTTTCTTATGGTTTGTCTCCCTCTCTGGTTTTGTCTTGTTTCATTTTTTCCTCTTGAAGTGTATAGATTTTAAACCATCAATGAATTTTTAGGAAAAGGCAAATATAGTAATAACTTTTTTTTAAATTTTAGAGATAGAGACAGAGATCATGTGGGGGCTGGGGGAAGGGCAAAGAGAAAGGGGAAGAGCATCCCAAGCGGACTCTTAGCTGAGCCTGGAGCCCACCATGGGGCTCACCCTCACCACCCTGAGATCACCACTCAAGCTGAAATCAAGAGTCCATTGCTCAACTGACTGTGCCACCCAGGTGACCTTGGTAATAACTTTTATAACAACTTTTAAATTCAATTAGTACTTTATTTGGTAGTTTTGCTTTTTTAATGATAAATGAGTTTGGCCTCTCAGTTTTCTTTTCTTGTGCTTTTATTTGACAATCAGACACTATGCTAGGCATGGGGTGCTCTGTTTTTCACTTTTCAAGCCACAGACCTCTTCTGCCTGTAGGGAAATGTGAAAACACTACATAGCATTAGGGTTATTATAAGTCATAAAGTGGATCAGAATATTTTATACCCTTTCCAATGATTTGTAATGATTTAAGTAGCATAATTACCTATGCTTTGAATATGTGAAATAACATGCCTGTAAAATCACCAAGTGCCTTTTTTTAAGTAAATGTTTAATCTTTTACCAACTTTCCTTCCTGTTTTTGGCTGTATTAATTTGTGGGGTTATTCTTACATAAAAATATGGCAGGGTCATACTTTATTTGAAAATCAGCTATATTTTAACAAGTTTGATAATGCAGATCTATCCATATGGAAGGAAACATTGGGAACAGGGAAGAATACTCCTCTCTCCAATAATATATTTCATATTTTTCTTTCTTTTTAAGTTCTTGTTTACATTTATAATATTTCCTATAACAAAGTTTTAAAATAAGGAAAATTTTAAAAATTATTTAAACATTTAAATAAGAACTCAAAATAATGTTGAATAAATCTGATATTTTTATTCATTCAATCAGATGATGAACTTTGAGAGCACCGACTAGCAAGATAACTTTAAATATAGCAGCAATTAGATTCATCTGAGAGAAAAAAAAATGAACACAGAAGAAAATTCTGTGAAGATTATGCCATGTGTACTTATTTGATAAATAGAAACACGGAACATTTGGCATTTATTATGACTTTTCAAGGGGAAAAAAGGACCAAATAACGTGCCTTAGAGAAAAAGAGTAACTCAGGATAAAACATGTCAATTTCCATCCAAGCTAGGAAGACTGTCATGGCAAAACCAACATCTTTAAGTCCTCAAAAGGCAAGAAGACTAAACAATATGTGAGGACTGGATTGATGTGCTTTTCTTGCCCATAGTCATTCTAGAAATTCAAGCATTCAGTTTGGATTATTACTGATCATGGAGCAAGGGAAGGAGATCAAAGGACTTGGGGAATTGTAATTTTCTTTTTAAGCTAGATATCCACACCAACGTTATAAGTCAAATAGTATTATGGTTATTCCTTTATTTTATTTTTTATTCAAAATTATATTTAAATTCAAGTTAGTTCACATATAGTCCTGTATTCATTTTAGGGATAGAATTTAGTGATTCATCAGTTGATATAACACCCAGTGCTCACTATATCAAGTGCCCTTCTTAATGCCCATTTCTTTAAAATGAGAAAATAAGACCTCAGAGAGGTCAAATAATCACTCAAGATCATACAACTAGTAACTGATAATCAAGTTTTGAACTTAGGCTTCCTGACTCCAGCATCTGAGCATATTTGTCTCTAGGCTTCCCTTGGTATGAATAGTACTCAGGGTAATATGAATGGACATTGCTAATGTGGCCATATCTAACTGGCATCTTTTCTCTCCATCTTTTTATAGCCCTAGACTAGTGTGTTTCTTTCCCTAACAGGCTAAATCTCCCTAGTATCTTCTTTCTCCTCTCCATGGGCATCTGCCACACTGGTAGAATACAGCCAGATATAAAGTCCTACTAGCAGAAGCCAAAAGAGGACTTAGTTGGCAGCGCAGTTGTTAGGAAGTGTCAGGGGGGCACGAATAAATGTTTTTCAGAAATGCCACCCAAACTATGCCCTTTGAGCAGCTGTTTAGAGCATTTGTTGCTACGGTCCTCTGGAGGCCCCTGCTCCAAGATGGGGGCACTTAGCAAGGGTGATTGACGACCCATCCAACTGTCACAAAATCACACTGGCTATTGATACTGATCATTTTGTTACTTGCTCCATAAATATTAACAGAAAAGGAAAAGCCACTAGATGTATGGACAGAACCCACAGTTTGATAGAGAGTAATTGAGCAATCAGTACATTTGGCCCCTAAAACACTTAATATAGGAAACAGGAAATAATTTTGAGAAACTTATAATCCAGTTTCTTAATAACTTTTGAGAGGTTATAGCCTCAATAAAATAAGACCAAGCTGCCATGCAAAAAGGAACTGGAGGAAAAAAAATCACCTTCTTTGGCCTTCCACCTATCTTCTGCTAAACTTTATCTGAGTACCTTATTTTTATTCTTCCCAGCATTTTATTAAATTTTGCAAGCATTTTATTTATTTTTTAGTTTACTTTTCCTCCACCTCCTTCTCCACAGTCTACTAAAATACACTACCCTAAGAATAGCTATAAGATTGGTTTTATTCAATTTTTTATCCCCATCCCAATTTTACATTGCACAGCATTTGATATAAAGTAAGCAATCAGAAAATATTTGCTGGTTGAATTAGAATTTACAAACCCTATTACTAATACAGAATATACAAAATGACTCAATAGAGGGAGCAAATAGAAGAAAAAACACTACCACAGCCCAAAGTACTTAATTAAAGCACCCCACTCACCAACTCTTCCCATAAAGTTAGGATGGGTACAAAACAGAAGAGAAAAGATAGTCTTGGAAATTATGGGTATTAACTTATCAATTTGTGGGGAGGTAGTAGATAATGTTTAAATGATGCTATTATTGATAAAGAGATGTAGGTTAAAAATGAGTTTTTTGAAAATGTAAAGGGAAACTCAGAAACCACGAAACAAAAGATTTTATATATATATATAAATATATATATATTTATATATATATTAACATATAATGTATTATTTACCCCAGGGGTACATGTCTGTGAATCATCAGGCTTACACATTTCACAGCACTTACCATAGCACATACCTTCCCCAATGTCCATAACCCAGCCACCCTATCCCTATCCCCCTACCCCTCAGCAACCCTCAGTTTGTTTCATGAGTTTAAGAGTCTCTTATGGTTTGTCTCCCTTCCTGGTCCCATCTTGTTTCATTTTTCCTTCCCTTCCCCCCACAACCCCCCCCTCCACCTCTCAAATTCCTCATATCAGAGAGATCGTATGATAATTGTCTTTCTCTGATTGACTTATTTTGCTTAGCATAATACTCTTTAGTTCCATCCATGTTATTGCAAATGGCAAGATTTCATTCTTTTGATGGCTGTATAGTATTCCATTGTATATATATCCCATGTCTTCTTTATCCATTCATCTGTTGATGGACATCTAAGTTCTTTCTGTAGTTTGGCTATTGTGAACATTGCTGGTATAAACATTCTTGTGCACATGCCCCTTCAGATCACTACATTTATATCTTTAGGGTAAATACCTAGTGGTGCAATTGCTGGGTCATAGGGTAGCTCTATTTTCAACTTTGTGAGGAACCTCCATACTGTTTTCCAGACTGGCTGCACCAGCGTGCATTCCCACCAACAGTACAGGAGGGTTCCCCTTTCTCTGCATCCTTGCCAACATCTGTAGTTTCCTGACTTGTTAATTTTAGCTATTCTAACTGATGTGAGGTTGTATCTCACTGTGGTTTTGATTTGTATTTCCCTGATGCCGAGTGATGTTGAGCACTTTTTCATGTGTCTGTTGGCCATTTGGATGTCTTCTTCACAGAAATGTCTGTTTCTTCTGCCCATTTTTTGATTGGATTATTTGTTCTTTGGGTGTTGAGTTTGTTAAGTTCTTTATAGATTTTGGATACTAGCCCTTTATCTGCTATGCCATTTGTGACATTCTGTTGGTTGTCTTTTGGTTTTGTTGACTGTTTCCTTTGCTCTGCAAAAGCTTTTGATCTTGATGAAGTCCCAATAGTTCATTTTTACCTTTGATTCCCTTGCCTTTGGCAATGTTTCTAGGAAGAAGTTGCTGTGGCTGAGGTGGAAGAGGTTGTTGTCTGTGTTTTCAGGTGGATTCCTGTCTCACATTGAGGTCTTTGATCCATTTGGAGCCTATTTTTGTTTGTGGTATAAGGAAATGGTCCAGTTTCATTCTTCTGCATGTGGCTGTCCAGTTTTCCCAACACCATTTGTTGAAGAGACTGTCTTTTTTCCACTGGATATTCTTTCCTGCTTTGTCAAAGATTAGTTGATCATAGAGTTGAGGGTCCATTTCTGGGCTCTCTATTCTGTTCCATCGATCTATGTATCTGTTTTTGTGCCAGTACCATGCTGTCCTGATGGTTTCAGCTTTGTAATAGAGCTTGAAGTCTGGAATTGTGATACCACTAACTTTGGTTTTCTTTTTCAACATTCCTCTGGCTATTTGGGATCTTTTCTGGTTTCATATAAATTTTAGGATGATTTGTTCCATTTCTTTGAAAAAAACTGATGGTATTTTATAGGGATTGCATTAAATGTGTAGATTTCTTTAGGTAGCATAGACATTTTCACAATATTTGTTCTTCCAATCTGTGAGCATGGAACATTTTTCCACTTCTTTGAGTCTTTCTCAATTTCTTTCATGAGTACTTTATAGTTTTTTGAGTATAGATTGTTTGTCTCTTTGGTTAGGTTTATTCCTATGTATCTTATGGATTTGGGTGCAATTATAAATGGGATCGATTCTTTAATTTCTCTTTCTTCTCTCTTGCTGTTGGTGTATAGAAATGAAACTGATTTCTGTGCATTAATTTTATATCCTGACACTTTACTGAATTCCTGTATGAGTTGTAGCAATTTTGGAGTGGAAGACTCAGTAGTTTTTAAATGTCAATTATCCTTATGTAATTCCAAATGAATTTCAAATAAAAAATTTCAAAGATTTTGAGGAAATTTGTCATTTATATTCTAGTTTATCTTGAAAAATAAAAGAGCATAGTTTAGACAATTGGAAAATAACTAATTGTGGGGGAGGGGAATTGTTCTACCAGATGATAAAATATCCAAAAAAATAAAATGATTAAAGTGTGTGACTAGCATGGGAACAGCCATGTAGATTGATGCAGTTGAATAGAAGGTTCAGAAAGAAATACATATGTATCTAGCTATCAATCTACCTATCTAATAACGTACTGATTTAATATACATTAAAGCATTTCAAAAGACTATATTATTTTGTAAAGGGTTTGGGGGCAATTAGATGACAATGTGTGAAAAAAATTATATATCTACTGACAGCTCATAAAAAGAATATTCCAGGAGGATTAAATATTTAGATAATGATATTAGAATAAAATATAAGTGAATGTTTATATAACCTTGAAGGTTGATAGGGATTTTCTATGCATGACATCAAGGCCAGGGGACAAAAATGAAAGAAGTTATTTGAAACATTATTAACACCCCCCCCCACATACACCTGTTTTTATATCAAAGGCCAACATAATTGTTGAAAGAGAAACAAATTGGGAAAACTATTTGTGACATTTATGACACAAAAAATAATGTTTTTAATATATTAAAAAACTATTGTAAATTGTTAGGCAGAACACTTTCAGTTATAATAGATAAAACAAAAAAATTTAAAAAAAGTAAGAGATAAAACAACTCAAATAGAAAAAAGAGGGAAAAAAGGAGCAGAAGAAATAAGAAATTCAAGCCAGTAATCAAGAAAAGATATTCAGTCTCACCAGTAATTGACAATATAGTGGTTTAAAAGGATTAGGGCAATTTATAGATGCTGATATGGATGCTTGTATGGAAGCTATGTTTCTATGCTATATTGTTAGGAGAAAAAAGCAAGTACGAAGATATGAATAGTACATTTCCATTTATGTGAAGAAACATATATATAAATTTTATTTATATACAAAAATCTAGAAGGATATACAGCTGACCCTTGAACAACAGGGGAATTAGAGACACTGACCTTCTGTGCCGTCAAAAATCTGCATATAGCTTTGCACAGTGGCAGTATTGTAGCCAATGAGGTTTATCCGAGGTGCGATTATTGCTAATTGAAAAATCTGCATATAACTTTTGACCACCCCCAAAAATTTGACTATTAACAGCCTACTGTTGCTGGAAGCCTTACTGATAACAGAAATAGTTAACACATATTTTGTATGTTATCTGAATGGCATATTGTGTTATTACTATAAAGTAAGCTGGAGAAAAGAAAATGTTATTAAGAAAATCATAAGGAAGGATGCCTGGGTGGCTCAGTCAGTTAAGCGTCTGCCTTTAGCTCAGGTCATGATCCCAGAGTCCTGGGATGGAGTCTGGCATTGGGCTCTTTGCTCAGCAGGAAGCCTGCTTCTCCCTCTGCCTGCTTCTCCCCTGCTTGTGCTCTGTCTCTCTCACAAATAAATAAATAAAATCTTTAAAAAGAAAAAGGAAATCATAAGGAAGAGAAAATACATTTACAGTCCTGTAATTGAAAAAAATCCACATATAAGTGGACCTGTGCAGTTCAAATCTGTGTTTTTCAAGGGTTAACGGTACTGTTAATGTCCTTGGTCTAATATGGTAGCCAGGAGCTCTATGTGGCTCTTGGGCAACTTGTGGCTATCTACCAGAGTTTGAAGATTCAGCACAAAAGGTATATACGATATTTCATTAATAATTTTTATATTTTAATTTTTACATATTGAAGTGACAATATTTTAGATATATTGGATTAAATTTAAAATATTATTAAATTTACTTTCTGGTATGCCTGAGCGGCTCAGTCAGTTAAGCACCTACCTTTGGCTCAAGTCATGATCCTAGGGTCCTGGGGTTAAGTCCCATGTTGGTCTCCTGCTCAGTGAAGTCTGCTTTTCTCTCTCCCTTTGCCCCTCCTTCCTGCTCGTGCTCTAGTGTGTACTATCTCTCAAATGAATAAATAAAGTCTTTAAAAAAATTTACTTTCTTTTGGTTGTTTTTGTTTTTTATGTTTTACATTTCAGTGTGGCTACTAGAACATCTTTTAAATTGTTTAAAAAAAGAAAATCTAAAATTATATATGCCCTCTTGTTATATATCTTCTGGACAGTGTTGGTATAAGCAGTAAAAGTGGTTGTTTCCAAGGTAGTGGGATTAGCAAGGGAAACTTTAACTTCTTACTTTATGCATTTATATATTGAGTGCATATTATTTTACATGCAGCTAAAATCAGGATACATTACTTTCGATCAAGAAAAAAATATATTTTGGAAGAACAATTAAATGATGTGACTGGCTTCTTTGTCTATGATCTAGCTCATAATGTCTGCTCCTGGTCTTCGGGTACTGACCAGGAAATGGATGTTCCAGCTTATTCATCAGGCTTCTCCCCAAATAACATCCGTACTCCAAGAAGAGAGACTTATGATGAGGTTTTTCAGAAAAATTTGGTATGGCTCTGAAAGTAATTCCGAAAGAGAAACTCCAAATGTGTGCTGAGCTGGCACAACATCTTGTGCAGGTGGAGCAGATATGGATAGGACACCCAAGTGTGTAGATATAGGTGAACATAGGGCTGCCTGAGGACACTAGGCATATGGAGGTCAGGAGTGGTTCTAAAAGAGAGCCATTGAACATCTAGGCCAGATGTGGCTTTCCAGCTTTTACTAAAGCATGATGCCTGATGGAGAATGAAAATAAAGGTGTCACACTGGATCTTGTGGGTTATAAGTCCCAGGTGTCACACTGGGACTCACACTGGCTTATAAGAGGACAGAAAAATCTGGGAGTGGGGTAGGGCTAAAATGCTGATGTTCAGCTTCACAGGAAAGGGGCTGTTAAGTATCTCAAACCAGGCGGGTCTGGAAAATCTTAAAAGGCAAAGAGGAGCAAGTAGGTACCAGCAGTTGAGGCATTTCAACTAAAGAAAGAAAGCAGGATCCAGAATCCAAGGAATTTAAGTATATCATAAGCATAGGACTGAAGACTGGAAATCATGGAGTGGGGTTAGTGAAAAGATCTGGGTGACAGTGAAGCAGGTATCTATACCCTAAGTTAGAAGTTCTAGGTGAGCAAAGATGAGCTCCTAGGTCTAGGTAACAGATATGGGCAATAACACTATGATTGAACCAAGTGTATACCTGATATCCATAAACAGTCCTTAGACTCAGAGCTTGGGCAAGCCAGAGCTATCAAGTAGGGGCATTTGTTAGGATTAAGGGAGGGAAAGGGAAAAGGAGTCAGTGGTTCTTATTTGAGAAAGGGGCTGAGGTGAGATTTTTGTGTACTAGTCTGGGCAGATATTCTGGAAATGAATGTGAAGTAGGTCAGGATTAGGCCTCAATGCATTATTCAACTTCAGTTTCCATTAGTTTATCTAAGTAAGGTTTTGAAGCCAAAGAATCACGAAAAAAATAAACCAACATGGTCGGATTATTGTGCTTTGGTGGTGAGAGATGGTATTTGCAACGGTGGATTACTTTACAAGATTGTGACCTGTGCAGAGATTATGGAGGCAGTATTGAGACATCTGGGCCCTCCCCAGAAGGGCATGGTGAATGCATGCATGGGGAAGGAGTGCTTGGAGAATGTGCTTCAAAGGCAATTGGCTCTTACAACTCAAAAGTGTCAAAAACGTAGTTTCTCTTCTAATTATGCCAATATGACCTCTTTGGGAGACACTTGTACTTATTAGTGGGTGAATTTTATGATTTCTTCAAGTTAGCCAACTTAAAAGCATACATTCTAACAGGCTGTATATTTAAGGGCATGCATAATTTAAGGCAGATGTTACGTTTCTATTCCAAACTGTTTTCAAAAGCATAAACACAATTAATAAATTATATCTATAAGATAGAATTCTATTGAATCCTTAAAATGATGTGAAGACAAATGTGTTTTTTTGTCACCTGAAAAAATTCAATAAATGCTATTTAAAATGCTTTTATGGTATTTGGAAAGCATACTGGCTTGGTTACCAGGAGACTTGTGTTCCATAACCAGTTCTGCCACTGAATTGTTACATGACCTTGGACAAAGCACATTTCCTGCTCTCGGGCTCAGTTTTCTCAACAGGAGGGTAGGCTGGATCAGTGGTTTTCCAGCAATATTTTGGGAAGCTCTAAGGTTTTGTGATGATGCTTCAGGGACTGCTAAGGGAGAGAGAAGAGGAGACTAAACAGGTGGGGTGTAGATCTTTCAGATTACTTATATATGTATGTATATACATATGTGATATATATATGTGAGTATATATACATGAGTATACACATATATGTGAGAATATATATGTATATGAATATATATATGTATATATATGTGTGTATATATATATATATATATATATATATATGACAGAGAGAGAGATTGAAGTTTGAAAATCACTGAGGTAGATGATCTCCAAAGCTCCTTCTAGCTTTGACAGATTCTGTTCTTTAGACTTTTCACAAATTCCCTGGAGCCTTCTCCTGAATTGGTCTAAATTTGTGTGGTTTTATATTAAATTTCAGATAACATGCTTGGTGCCAAGAAACATTCCCTTCTTGCCTATGAGGCCGTATGCTGTGTTGTAGACACAGGACTATGTAGTCAGTGGAATGCATTAGCTTGGGTTTGTATGGAGCTGCAAAGCTAATCAGCAGGGAGAGAGTTCCCTGGTAGTCAAGGGCTCTTTGAAGCTGGGTACAATATTTTGAGGCAGTTGTAAGATGATGTCTCTAATGACCTGGGGCAAGAAATCTATATATTTTCCCAAGAAGGAGAGACAAATTCATTATTTTTCAGTTTTAAATATTGAACCCTAGGGTAGGAAGGGGAGAGAGAGCATACGCCTTTATGGCTTTCCTTTTTGTTTTGTGTACCTTATGCGGCTATATGCCTTGTTGGTGGGGAATGGGGAGGGGGGGACTGAGTAAGGAGGTGCTTAGCAGGAGAAAAGCAACTGCAGCATCTAGCTCATATCCCTTCTCAACATTCCTCCTTGTAGACAAGAATTCTCAGGAGTAGGTGGGACTCATGCATTCTAAAACATATAGAAATATGACAGTTGAACTATTGATTAGAGGATTGGCTGGTAGGACGGCATCTCAAGGCAGAACTAGATTTACTGTTAACCTAAGGGCTTGGATGGGATCCGGCCTACTCAAAATGAAGAGAGTGGTAGAACTATCTTGGAACACTCAGCTTTTTTCCGACCCTGCCACCTTGTTCCTCCTCCTCCTAAATCCTAGGTATCTCATGGTCCCAGCTCCCAATTTATTCTGTTGATTATAGAGCACAATTACTGATAAAGTCATTCTCTAAGTTACAAATGACTGATCATATAACACCCCCCCCATAGAAAGGAACATTGATACCCTTATGCTGGAAGATAAATCCACAATAGTAGGAATTTAGGCAGCGCTGTGTGAGGCCCCCCATCCTGGTACTCCTCTCTACTTAGTCAAGAGGCTCTAAATCCCACTCCTTGAGCAGCCTTCTAATCAAAGACCTGAGACTGTTCTTGTTTTCCTAAATAGGTGTTTGTTGTGATAATTAGGAAAAGCGTAAAAGTGTAAAAATGGGGTGCTCATTAGCCTTGGTGATGTGACAGTCTCCCAGGGGGCCTAGCAAGAAATCTCTGGGAAAGCAGCCTCTTTCCTTAAGGGTAAAGGAGTCAGGAGTGAAAAGCAAACAAACCAACTTGTGAAAGTAATCCACAGGACCAAAAGATTTCTGGTAGAGAGTTAAAAGAAAATTGCATTCAGTCTATTGCCACTGTTTTGAATGGTAGTCAAGATTTATCAGAGGTGTTTAATTTTAGCACAAAAGAGAAGAAAAAGTAGTTTAAAAATAAACCAGAGATTTAGAAAAAAAGGCTGGTGAGCCTAGTTTAATTTCAGGCATAAAGGCATAAATGTCCCAAGTTGGATAGATGGGAAGGGGCTGAGACAACTGGGGGACAAGCTTGAGCGTTACCATCTGTGAATTGTTAGGTCTGATTACTTAGTGGCAATTCCAAAAGGTTCATAATTGGGCAGGATGGTGGGAGTGGGTGGGTGGTTTATACAATAGATATAGAAAACCTATTTCATACCCGCTATTAGGGTTTAGTTACAAAATGAATTGGAGCAGAGTAGGATCAGTTCAGAAAGGCTTGCTACAGGAAGGAGGTATCCTTTGTGAGGGATATTAACATAGAGCATGGCAGTAGTGATTTCCAAAGGAAGCTGCATGTTAGAATCATCTGGACCACTTTCAGAAAACACAGCTTCCTGGAGTCCTCTTCAGAGGTTATGATTCAGTGGTCTGGAGCAGAGTCTGGAAATGTGGATTTTTAACAGAACACTGACTGGAGGAAGGGGAAAGTGCCTGGGGGAAGGGCAGGGGGGGGGGCAGCGATGAATCGATAAATCGCCCGAGGAAATAAGAAAACCCTGGGCAGAGAAGCATGGAGAGAAGGACTGTTTTTATTTTGGCAAGCATTTCCTGAATGTTTACTAGCTGGAGGCAGGAACAGGACAGATTTGGCCCCATCCTTATAGGAGTTCCCAGTCAATACCAGTGGTTTGAGGCCCTCACTGTTGATCAGAATCACCTGGGGGATATTTCGGGCCTGTCAGCTGCCACTCCCCAGTGGCTTTCAGAGTTGCCGAGGTGACTCTAAAGTGCAGTCAGGGTGGAGACAGTCAGGCAAGTAGACAAGATATTACAAACCACACAGGTAAATGCTAGCAGGGTCTCTCAGAGCCTGAGAGAGACCTAAGCATCTTCCATGTTTTGAGGCACCTCATATATTAAAGAGATGAAGAAATGCCAAAACAAAATTAAAATCTTTATTTAAATTTAACAAAGGGATCCTTTGTTACACATACACAAAAAATACAATGTAATATAATTGTGCTATTCGTAAGATAATTACACAGAATTGAGAAGTTTATTTCAGAGTTCTCTACAGGCAGTGTAGTCCAGTAGCTGGATACTATTTAAAATTGTGTGAAGAATTCTATTTTCTCCAATCCTGCGCTGTACCTCTGTGATCATGTATTGTCTCAGGTGAGACCCTGTGGCTCCTGGGAGCACTGAGGGACATTTGATCCAGTTTATGAAGGCCAGGAAGGACTTCTTAGAATTGGTGCTGATTCTCTTTCCCCATGTGTTTAGTTATTACATGGCATGAAATTTTTACATTGTCCAATTATAATGAGTAGACATCTACAAGACTGCTTTGCAGGGTGAGGGAGGAAGCAACTGCATGGGTCACCACGCGGAATTCTCCTGGGGTAAATGGTGATGCGGAAGGGAGACAGGAAGGCTAGATACATTTGGGCTCAGAGGGGCCAGTCTCTACAGCTTTTCCTGTCAGCTTGGAATTAGATCTTGGCCCCCAGGCTGGAACTCAGAGAAGGATTGTGTGTGGGTGAGACAGGTTTGGAAAAAGTTTAGTTTGTGGGTTTTTCTTTTCCTTTTCCTGTGTTTTTTTTTTTTTTTTTGGCTTTGGTTTTAATTCTGAAATGAGGTGACACACTCCCCCTGGGGACCAGGGCTGGCTCCGAAAGGGAATAAAAGGAAGAGAACAACTTGAAGGAGGAACAAAAACTCAGTAGAAGTGGTATGGGGTCTATAAGAACAATTATCCATTACCCCTTAGAGATTGCCTTCCAGAATCTATCCTCTGCTCACTAGAGAATATTCTGCTTCTTGGTACAAATCCTTAAAAGAAGGCAAAGCAGTTGGTTTGCCCGGAGCAGAGAGTCTGTTTTGGGAAAATGACAAGACATGAGGCTGAGGGCGTTTGAAGCCCTTGTGAGAGCACCCAGAGCTCAGTGTGGGAGAGTCTGCCTTTGAGATGATGGACAGATGCTGTAGTGATCCTCTGTAAGCCTGATGGACTGGAACGCTTGAAAATTAGCAGGCCTTGACCATAGCCAAGTGTATTCACCCCCACCCTGAACTTTCAACCGGCCAACAGACAAGGCCTAGCATGACTCATGCTGCCCTGCATACCTGGACCCAGCCTATTTGGCATGAATCCTGGGCGCACACAGGTTTGCTGAATTGCAGCCCTTCTTTCCTCCCACACTTGCAATCCCCCACTGGATTTTTCTGTCAGTTTTCTATTTAGTGCTACAGTCCCTTGCTGGGACTGGAGCATTGCCCTGATTTTCAGCCTACTTTCCTGGGCCCCTGACTTCTCTCTGGTTCTTTCCATGCCTTCCCTTGCTCTTAGTTTCCTCATCTATAAAACAGGATTATGTAAAATAGGGATAATGATAACATATTTTATATAGACTTCTTATGATGATTAAAATAAATATAAAGTGCTGGCATGGAGTAACTATAGAACATCTGGTAGGTGCTTTCATTGTTATTATAATTATTATTAATACTACTTAAATTTGTTCTTTTAACTCTCAGTCACTTATGGGATCTTGGTTCCTAATACAGTGATCACCCAGTCCTAAGATGATACCTTTGGTGTCTATTCTTGTCATGCCCCACCCATGGGCCTCTAGGAGAGGGATATTGGATCACATAAATCCTGAATTGGTTATGCTCCTTTGGGTATTATTTATTAGATTACTTATATTAGTTTCCTATTGCTGCTGTACCAAACACTACTAACTTCATGGCTGAAAACTGCACAGAGTTGTTATCATACAGTTCTAGAGGTCAGAAGTTCAAAATGGGTCTCGCTGGCCTAAAACCGAGGTGTCAGGCTGTATTCCTTTTGGAGGCTCTAGGAGAGCACCCATTTCCTTGCTTATTCCAGTTTCTAGAGTTTGCCTGCATTTCTTGGACCATAAACACTGTCCATGCCCAAAGCCAGCAATCCCGTTATGGTGACCTTTGCTTCCACCGTCGCATCTCCTTCTCTGACTCTCTTGCCTTCTCTTTCACTTATAAGGATGCTTGTGATTACTTTGGGTCCACCTGGAAAATTCAGGATAATTTCCTCATTTCAAGTCCCTTTTAACATGTGAGGTAATATATTCAGAGGTTCTGGGTATTAGAACTTGGAAATCTTTGAGGGCCATTATTCTGTTTACCATACTGCCTCAATCAAAATCCATATCCCAGTGGTTGAATCAGAAGAAAAGGTAAAGCCAGGTCCCTCTGTAAAGGTGTTTTGGAATTTTGGCTTTCTCTTGGAGAAATCTTTAACACCGCCATTTGTAGCTTGAAGCAGTAAGGATCTTTACCTGGCCTGGTTCTATATTTACCTGATATTCATTCTCTCCTCCAGGCCTTTGTGCATCCCTTGAATTTACTATTTGTTCCTTCCTGCCAGTTCAGGTTCTACCTACCCTTCATGTTTTAGCTCCAGGCCCAGCTTCTATGTGGAGTCTTCCCTTAATTTTTTATATAGTAACCATCTATACTTTTTATAATTTTTTATAGTAACCATCAACCCTGTACATCTTCTTATTTGACATTTTACTTCTCTCTGCTGTCTACTTTGGGGGGTGCGGGGTACATGTAGATAGACTGGCATTCCTCAGAGAGTAGGGATTTCAACTGTCATTTAAAAGGAAGGAAGAAAAACAGTAGGAGACTATTTTGCCTCTAAGTCCCTAAGCATCTTGGACAGCAGAGAAGCTGCCAAAGCTCGTCCATTGCTTCAAATCTGATAATCCTTTGAGGCTGAACATTTGCTCTCGGTTACTATAACTACGGGTTTGTAGGCGAACATTGGAACATAAAAAGATGTGAGTCTTTCGGCTAGTTTAATGAAATTTGGAAATGAAGTCTCCCTGAAAGACAGTCCTTAGGTCTAATCATGTCAACTGGTTATAATAATTGTGCCAGCCTGTCCCTAGGGGGTCTTCTTTCAGAATGGGCATCAAAATAACTGGGAAATTTGTTAGAAAGTATGTGTCAAAACAGTTGCTTGACTAAACTAACAAGTTCAGAGTTCGATCAAAGGAGTCTGGAAATGTCACCTTCTAAATTAATGACTTTCTGATAAGTTGTCTGATAAATAATCATCAAGGTATATAAGAGTATATCTTTAAAAAAAAAACTATTGAATTTGTTCATTCATCTGCCAGAAATCTCCTGGAGACATGTCAAGTATTTACAAGTATTTCTGAAGGGGCTATAGGTAAACCAAATCATGCCAGCCCCAAAGGACAAACATCTAAGAGCACTGATGGAAACAGCAAACATCTGGATTAAAATGGAAAAAAATAAGTCCTGAAGCATCCAAATCTCCTAAATGCCACCATTTTTTAAAAATCTATCTAAATGATTGCATGGCTTTTATACTTTTCTTCTGGATGTCCTTTGGCTTAAAAGATATAGTTTGGGCATCAAAATAGGTGGTGGGCTTCATGGGTCAGGCCATTTGCTGGTAATTTGGATTACTCCTAAATGTCTGGCTTTTGGGGCTCAAACAGGGAAAGTAAAACCCGTTCCAGCAAGGGTGAAAATATAACAATGGGAGTTAAGTTAATGGATGGAAGAGACCAGTTAAAAAGATATGCTGAGGCATATGCTTCATTGATTCTATTTCTAATTCTTTGTGTGCAACTTTCAGCAGTAAACAATTTTTTACAGAGCTTAATGTATTGGTGTTAAAAAATTCTTTCTTTTCTTGGCCAGTTGCCATTTGAGTAGCACTCAGTGTACATCATTGGTAATATTTCCATTTGAGAATATTATTATTTTATGAAAGAAGTCTTTGGATCAAGGCACATGATAGTCTGCTCTTTTGGATTGAATTATCACTTATGCTCTCCTCTTCACTTTTCTTGGAATTGTTAAGTCTTAGGTTGTATCCACATATCACCAAAAGTATTTAAACGTGAGAAATCCAGTCTCTAAACCAGGATTTATTTTGGTTAGTGTGTTGAAACAAATACACCAGTTTGACAAAGAAAGCAGCCAAATCAGATGGAACAATTAGGCATTCATTGTGAACGCAAAACCCAGAGAAATGCATGCCAATTTTACTGTCCTCAAAAGATAGCTCAAATATGCTCCTTTCTATCCCACTCCACTGCTACCACCCTATTTGAAAGCTCTCTCGCGTGGACTATTGTAATAGTCTCCTACTGGGTCTCTTAGTTTCCTCTCTTGCTCAGTGCAGGGCCAAAGCCAGGCTGGCACTAGATATTGTGAAACTGGCGATTGGTGCAAGGTCCAAGAAGTCTACATTTTAAGTTCAAGTGGCTGACTGAAGGTCCAGGAACTCCATGCGACACTTGAAGCAGTCAAGCTCAAAGGATTGCTGTACAGTCTTCTCTGGAACCCGTCCAAGTAGCGGCCAGGAGGTCTAAGGCCATAGTTGCTGTGGCAGCTGCCTGAAAATTTCGGCTACACTTCATGGCTTCACCCCTGTCCCTCCTGGCTAACCCCTCTGGGTTTAAAGAACTCTTGCTGGTTTCTCATAGGTTTCCTTCATTACCAGTCTCAGGCTTAAAAACACTTAGCACAGGGCCTGGCACAGGGTAATCAATAAATATTATCAATAAAATATTACAATATGAACATAATATACATATGTAAATGGTATAAATATTAACTATATATTATCTTCTCTGGCTAGATAAAGAAGCCCAAAGAGGCATGTGAATGCTCTGGGCCTGGCCATCTGTTGTCATCACTATTGTCACCCTCTCAGGGCTGATCAGAGAGCCTAAAATTGGCTGTATATTCCTTAGAGCAGAGCGTAGCAAGAAAACTCCGGAAATTTGAAGTTTGTATTTATAGAGTCCTGGTTAATCAAAGATTTACTGGTATCACTGAAAGCACCAAAAAAAAAAAAAAAATCTAGTACTCATCTCCTGCAAAGAGTTTGGTTCGTATTTAATGTTGAAATTTCAAGGGGCACCTGGGTGGCTCAGTGGATTAAGCCTCTGCCTTTGGTTCAGGTCATGATCTCAGGGTCCTGGGGGAGCCTTGCATGGGGGGGGTGGTCTCTGCTCAGCAGGGAGCCTGCTTCCTCCCCCACCCCCCCGCCTGCCTGCTTGTGATCTCTCTCTCTGTCAAATAAATAAAATATTTTTTTAAAAAAAGGAAATTTCGATAGATGTTTTTTCTCCCCCAAACCGTTTTTATGAAGTATGTCTCCAGTTCTCTCCTGCCTGGATTATCAGGAGGAGTTGAATTGCATGGTATTTGAAAATGTTTCCTAAGGTAACTGTTCTTAGCCGCTTTATCAGAATAGGCTTCTTGAAAAGAGGTTTGTTTTTGTTTTTGTTTTTACTAAATTAGACTCCTTTTCTGAAGTGAAGGGCATTTGTTGAAGATCCTGGTTTGTTTTTATTTTTCTCTGCACTTCGGTGAGTATATTAGTAATCACTTTACAATGATGTTATAACAAATCACTCAAGGCCTGGATAAAGTGAGGGCAATAAAAAAGGTAAAGGAGAGAATTTTTTCCATGGCTTCTTTTGGACTTGATTTGCTCAGAGCAATTGGTTGCAGGAGTCTCAGCTTTTCTGGCCTCGTGGCTGTTGCCAAATGATTATAATTTTAAAGGAGCACCACAGAATATTACAGCCATCTCCCTCATTTTACAGATGGAAAATCCTAGACCCAGAGAGGTGAAGTTGCTTGGTCATGGTCACACGACACGTGAGATTCCGGACATTCAGAGTCTCAATGTGAAGGGAATTCAGAAGTTATGTCTGCTGACTTCCAACCCAGTGCAGATGTTCTCTCCATACCATTCCTGCATATGGTTTTTCCTGTAGGTCGTGCTGACTTCTTTGTTTATTGGAATTGGCAACCCTAAAAAGGAATGTGGATTCTTACTTTGAGGTAGGTAGGACAACATCAAATAATTAATTGGTTCAGGTCAATCAGAGCCAACGTGAGGCTTGGTAAACACTGTAATAACACAATCAGCCAAACAAGAATAATTTCTTCAACAACTTTTTTGGTCTGTGCTGCTCAAATATCATGGGCTGAAGAGACAGTTTTGTTTCACTTTACTTCATACTGGTTTTACTACATTGACTTTTTATAAAAATCAGATGGCTCGCATCAGCTGTTGAAATAGCCCCAGGTTTGTTTTTTCTTTCTTGGCCTGACTGAGATTTCCTTTTGTAATTCAACACAAGTTTACCTCATTATGGAATAAGGAATAATGGCAGTTAGAGAATCATAATAGCTACCATTTATTGAAGATTTTCAATGTACCAGGCATCGTGATAATAGATACTTTCCGTGTCTCCTCATTTTTCCTATTACCCTCCAGGAGGTAGGTTTTACTAAATCCATTTTGTAGATAAGTAAGTGAAAGCTCAGTGCTGTTGAATAGCTTGGCTAATGGAAAGCAATTAGTGGTGGAACTGAGATTGGAATCCAGGCCTATCCGATGCCAGAGCCCATGTATTCTACAGCATTGTGCTGCTGGAAAAAATAATTAAGAAATTAAAAGATGAATGAAATAAAGATTACTATAAAGTGCCAGTCACAAAAGGTGGAACCCATGGAGAGCCTCACATTTACCAAATCCTTTACCCTTTTCATCCTACGTAATTATCCCAGCAGCTCTATGAAGTAGACATTGGTATTATCCCAATTTTATATGTGAGGAAACTGGGCAAGTTATTTCACTTGTTTTGAGCCTCGGGCTGCACATATGTAAGTGGCAGAAAGGGAAATGGAAGAGTGGGGATTTAAAGTCTATGCTCTTTCCACCTTCTGAACAGTATTACCAAGAACGGACATTTAAGTAGGACAGCTGAAAATACAGTGCTGTTTCTAAAGCACAAGGGATGCTCACTATCTAAACATCCTATTGTGAGTCTGTTTGAAAAACAATGAAAATCTATTTTTTTGTTTCTTTTTTAACTTTTTTTAGGGAAAGCAAATAACCACTCACTTTTAAATTGGTCTTTGGAATGATTGGAATGTTTTGTGTATTGCCTTAGCTTAATCAGGACACATTTATGATATCAAATGACTCCTCATTTGATGTTAGTGGTCATTGAATCTGTAATAGGAAACTAAAACTGCTAAACAGCATTACTTCTGCTTTGTCTCAGTTGCATTGTACATCAAATGGGAAGCAATGGGGCTCAATTTGGCCAAAGACTGAAACCCAATTACCAGAGCCAGATGAATGTTGTGTTATCTGAGTATAAAATAATCAAGTCTTGGAAGAGTGTTGGGTTCACTTACATTACAAAGATAGACTCTACAGCCTTTTGTGTAAAAGGTGTGATGACAGCACCTGACTGATGGTTAATAATTTTTTTAAAGATTTTTATTTATTTATTAGAGAGCGAGAGACTGAGAATGAGAGGGAAGAAGGTCAGAGGGAGAAGCAGACTTCCCGCAGAGCCGGCAGTCCGATATGGGACTCGATCCCGGGACTCCGGGATCATGACCCGAGCCGAAAGCAGTCGCCCAACCAACTGAGCCACCCAGGCACCCTGATGGTTAATATTTTAAGGAGCAAATTCACGTGTTGGGCTATGTGGTGAAGAGCAGGTAAGGGAAGGCTTCCTAGATGAGATTATAAGAGAAAATTTGAAAGTAAGTAAAAATTAGCTGAGCAAGTTGGTAGAGTAGAGGAATGGATATGTAGAGAGAGGCAAGGGGAGAAGCAAGGAAAATAGTTCAGTAGAACTGAGGCATAGAATGCAGTGAGGGGAGTGATAACATACATGATGGAAGAAATAAAGCAGGGACAGATCATAAAGCACCTTGTAAACTCTGTTCAAAAGTTTGAACTTTGCCCTAAGGGAAATCGGAAACCACTGAAGAATTTTAAGCATTTGGTTTGGAACTATCACCTGATGGTTTTGGAGAGTAATTGTGGAGTCTGGGATAACTTTGTGCCTTGAGAGAAGATATTGCATTTACCATTTATTTCCATGTCCCTTGTCAATGCCATATCTCATTGTCTTTCCTACAATTGAAGGAATGTCTGGTTGCAAAGACCATTGTAATAATGGTAAACAGAGGTACCAAATGGTACCATTTTTGCTCTAGACATCATTGGTGTACTGGTTTTAGTGTCCTAATCTCCTCTTTTAGATCCAATCTTCTATTTCTCAACAGTGGTCCCTCTGCAACTGCTGGTCTCTTCCTATGCTCTGAAGCTGTTCAGTTTCCTATCTATCCTTTTGATCATGTTATATCATCCATCTTGAAATGTGATCCTTTTTCCTTTTTGCCAATCCACATCTTACCCATCCTTCAGGGTACAACCTGGTCTCACTTTCTCTGAGAAGCCTTAACTGACCAACCTGGCCCATTGATCCTATTATTTTCTTACTTCTCGGAGCATTTTGATTCTTCTTTTCTCCAAAATTAATCTAGCACTCCTTTATGTACCCTTTGTGTTGTCTCTCTTTTAGTGGTTCCCTCAAATGGACTGATTACCGGAATTACTGGAAGAGCTTGTAAACAATATAGATTTCTATCACCAGAGATTTTGATTCAGTAAGTTGGTGATGAGGCCAAGAGTCTGAATTTTTATAAGGGCCTAAATTAATTCTGGCAATTAACTGCTCTGCATGCTTCACATAGATTAATATTTCCTGTGCATCTGGATGGAAGTTCCTTGAAGGCAGGGCTCATCTTCAAATGCCTTTATATTTTCTCCTTCACTGCCAATCCTTTTAGGAGTCTACAGTAAATGCTTGTTGACTTGATTCCTTCATCTCATTATTCATTCTGTTATTTTTGTGTGTTCAGTTATAATTTACTCTTCTTTCTCATCTCTAGATGAACAAATATAGTATGCAGTAAATATGCCAACATATTTGCCTGAGTATCTATGTGTGTGTTGTTTGGCATGGGGTGACCAAAATTCAATCTCAAAGAGTTCCCAAGGCTTCTCGCGGAAGTACACGAAACCCTCTCTGCCTTCCCAGACCTCTTTTAATGTGCATAATTCCCATTAATATTACAATCATCATTATCCACCCATCCAAAGAGCACCCTGAGATATGCCCTTTGTATTGGGAGCTTCTTTTTAATGTACCTGAGAAAAAGAAACAGTCGTCTTTGAAGGGAATTATGCTGTTAAAATCCAGAAAGGCTTTCCCAGTGTGAGTTGTTACACATAAGAATCTGCAAGATTGAAATATGAAAACTGCTGCTCCAATGCTGAGGATGGTAAGTATGTGTAGCATCAAATGCATCTGTCTGTATACTTCCGGAATGTCAAATTAAGTTTTTTAAAGGTATATCCTTTTTGTGACCCATCTTTGTGCATGGAAATTGTTTTAGACTTTTAATGAATTCTAGGATCCCAGAGTCAAAAAATATTAGCGCTCTCCCGCTCCCACACATTTATGTACGTATGTACATATGTATGTATGTATGTATGTATGTATCTACCTATCTATCTATTATGTATATTGCAGAAAGAGAATGTATCTTTAAAGAATCTGGAAAAACCTAATTTGAAAAATGAAGTAAACACATACACATACACACACACACACACAGACACACACAAACACAGAGTACACAAAACAGTGAGACTTAGGTTTTAAAATATACTCAATGATTCCAACTGGCTAACTCACTTTATTCTAACTCAGATGTTTGTTTTGCTGTGGCACTGACCTTGGTTTTTTATGAAGTTCTGGATTTTCTCATTCTCTGATGATTTTCATAAGTGGCTTGGGGGTGATGGTGAGAGGGCAGCTGCATGTGGGAATGTGTGCAAATGCACATATACCTGTATGTTAGAATGTATTTGAGGAAAATGGCAGCATATCCATCCATGGGAATAAGTGTTGGGTTGATCAAAGGAATTTCTTGCATTAAAAATGAGTCTTAGCAGAGCTACAGGTATGAAAAATTTTGAACAAGGAAGGGAAATTTTTTTTATAAATTTATTTTTTTTAAAGACTTTATTTATTTATTTGACAGAGAGAGAGAGAGATCACAAGGAGGCAGAGAGGCAGGCAGAGAGAAAGGGGGAAGCAGGCTCCCCGCTGAGCAGAGAGCCCGACGCAGGGCTCGATCCCAGGACCCTGAGATAATGACCTGAGCCGAAGGCAGAGGCTTTAACCCACTGAGCCACCCAGGCGCCCCTGAAGGGAAATATTTTTTAAAGATTTTATTTATTTGACAGAGAGAGACACAGCGAGAGAAGGAACACAAGAAGGGGGAGAGGGAAAAGGAGAGGGAGAAGCAGGCTTCCCGCTGAGCAGGGAGCCCAATGTGGTGCTTGATCCCAGGACTCTGGAATCATGACCCGAGCCAAAGGCAGACATCTAACGACTGAGCCACCCAGGCGCCCCCAAAAAAGGGAAATTTTGACACAATCTATCTATGATATGTGTCACAGATATCAGCAGCTTAGGTCACACTATTTTTGTCCTCTTCATTATTTTTCTCATTTTTTTATTGTGGAAATAATATATGAATACATACTTATAACACAATTAAAGAGTATAGAAGAATACATAGTAAAAGATGAAAGTCTACCCTCAACCTCTCACCCAATCCTGCTCCCCTCTATAAAATAAACATTGTTAACTGGAGTTTGTTTATATTTCCCATTATGGTTTTTTTTGACATCTAGTAATTTATTGAGAAAATGGGCAAAATTTTATCTACATGGCTTTTTTTTTTTTTAATTCCAGCAATGTCTGTAAGAGAAAAGTTGGGAAGATTAAAACGGTCCAATAACTGTGGACTCTGAGCAACAAACTGAGGGTTTTGGAGGGGAGGGGGTGGGGGGGTGGGCGAACCTGGTGGTGGGTATTGAGAAGGGCACATATTGCATGGAGCACTGGGTGTGGTGCATGAACAATCAATCTTGTAACACTGAAAAAATAAAATAAACATATATGGGGAGAAAAAAATAAATAAATCTTAAAAAAAAAGTAAAAATAAAAAGAACAGGGAGTATTTTAACAACCTTTAAGATAATTGTGGACTTTCTTTGTTATTACAATAAACCTTGAGATATGGTAAAAAAATAAAATAAAAATAAAACGGTCCAATAAGGGAGTTGTTCTGTTGAGTATGGGCCATCATAAGCCAGGAGGACACAGAAATGGAATGAGTGACCGGTGGAGAAAGTGTTCAAGGAGAAGAGCAGGGTTCCAAACAGGAGGGATCCTTGTAGGGGAAAAATCCTATTCTGCCTGCTTGCCCACACATATGTATTCTTCTGGAACCCAGAAAGGGGTGTGGAATGAAAAATTACACATAGTTGTGCTGTGCAGCGTTGGTGATATAGTGGTAAGCATAGCTGCCTTCCCATTATGTTTTTAAGTGAAATTCCAAGTACAGAGAAAGAAGGAGTCCAGTCCTTTACAGTTTAACATGTCATGATGTTTTGCTTTTGGTTTCTGTACTGAGGCTTTTGGAATGAGAAATCCTTTTTTTCTTATGAGGCATATGTGTATGTGTGTGCGTGTGCACACTCCTGTATGCACTTGTGCATTTTGGATGAATGTGTGCCTAATATTGTTTTTAAAGATGACTTTATATACATTTTCCACACATGTGTCAATTGATGAAGTTGTCTTCATGGAGTAGGGGTAGGAATGGGAAGTTGTTTCTACTTCAGTTGAAGTCACTATAAACAATCATCTTATAGTCCAGTGGGATTTATGGTTAATTCCTGCTATCTTTTCACTTCTCTGGGGCTCAGCCTTTTGAACAAGATCCCAAGAAGCCCTGGGCTGCCCTTTGCTCTCCAAGGTCTGTTCATGGGTTCTAGGGTGATCTTTTGAGAGAAAGGCAATCATTCCAACTACAGGTTCCTTTTATATATATATATAGATATATATATAATTTTTTAACTATCTTTGGGCTAAATATTGACTTAGGGCTTAGGGTTTTTTCTTTTAACAGCAGTAGTAGATAGTCCAAAGCTATCTGAGAACTCTTTTCCAAATATCAATGCAGTTTGGTGAAAATAAAAGTCTCTTTGGTTTGACACGTGGGCTGGTGATTCAATTCATCATGAAATCCATTCTACTTGCAGGAATGGATTTGCCTAAGTAGGGAAGTTTCTAAGTAGTTAGTGGTTAAAAATGGTTGCGTCACTGCTGCCTCTCTTGAAATTAAAATAATTTAAAATGCCAATTGAGTCATGGCAAAGAGCTTTGTGTCTGCCAAATCATCATAAATAACTCTATAAATGGGGGAAGGATTAAGGAGCTCAGAAAAAGACCTAAAAAAAGGAAACTAATGAAAATCATGGTTCATGTCCCAAGAACAAGGAAGCCTAGGAGTGGAGGAATAATGACAGTTTGCTTGCACCTGAGTAGGTTGTCATATTGAAGAAGTTTATCCATGGCATGGCCTAACCTGATTAGTGTATAAGACTTATGTTATAGTGAAGGATTCCTTTCCTAAATGGACCAGTTCACTATATATTTTTTTTCTTTTCTTATTTTGTCCTTTGCCTGCTTCTAATATAGATACACCAACTGGCAAACATAAATTATCAGTATGCTCACAAGGAAGTCCAGGCAAGAGATTCTGTGTACTCAGTGTAAATCCATACCTACCCACAAACATCATGAATTCCACTACCTTTCGGAATCTTTCCTCTTTGCCAGGCATTTTGCTGGACACTTGAGAGTATGAAATGCATATGAAATGGGTTCCAGGTTCCAAGAGGTGTGTATGTGTGTGTGTCTGTATGTGCATATAGCTGACCTCACAGGTGTGCTCACTAGTGTATGTGGCAAATAAACAGTGTCAGAATATGCTGGAATCAATCTCTACAGAGCTTGGTAAACAAGGTTAAAAGAATGACTATACATGGTAATGCTAGAATGGCTTCTCAAGGCTAGGTCTTAAATGATGAGTTGAGAAGAGAATAAAAATGAGGGAAACAGCAGGTATGAAGGTAAAGAAGCCTGGAAGTGCCTGGTGTGTTGGAGGGAAGACAAGCATTTCAAGGTATAGGGAGAGAGGTATTTTTAGGAAGGCTTGGAGGAATGGCAGCGGATGAGGCTGCAAAAGTAGGAAGGAGCAAGATTGCAAAGGACCTTATATGTTGTAAGAACTACGTCCTAAAGTGTGTTTGGAGCCACTGAAGATTTTTTTTTTAAGCAGTGGGACTTCCGGTGCCTCAGTAGTGCTATTTGCTGACATAACAGTCATGTACATTTCAGAATAAAGCTTTTGTTCAGTCAATAAAAACTTTAAGTAGGGCTAAAATTGCCCACAATTTGTCTTTAATCCATTGCTTATTAAACAGAAAAGTAATTTCATTCATTGTATCTGACACAGATGTTTACTGTAAGCCAGTTAGAACATCCAAACATTTGGGCTTCACTTCCACTATTATCGCAGTAGGAAATGGCTGCTCACAAAGATTTTCAGACAAGTCTTGGAGCTTTGGGATCCTAGGCTTTTTCAAAATGGCTGCTTTGAATCTTCTCATCTTCTTTCTGCATGAGAAAAAAAAGCAAATAATAATAATAAAAAGATTCTAACATTCCCTCCATCTTTGTACCTTTTCTCCTTTGCATTCTTTAATCTTGACAAGAGAAGATTTGATGTATGATAAAAGGACTTGATTAATACTATTAAAATTCCTTTCAAAGTCTTGTGATTGTATGATTGTAACTGCAGAGATTTCATTTATTATCTCCTTGATCAAAGTTACTGAAATAGTCTGAATTAAAGGAAAGGGCTGTGTTTGCAGATGGCTTGAAATAATTGTTAATAGATCATTTATGAAAACGTATACTCTGCTTAGCACTGTGTAGTTTGCACTTCCTCTTCACCATAGAAATATGTTGCTGAGGCTCTGGGTAACCAATCTTAAATCAACAGGATGCCTGCCAAGCAGGAAATGCAATAATCTACAGCGTTCCATGATTCTGTAGTTTTAGATATTAGAGCTAAAGTCATCAGCAAATCTGGAATTCTTGTGTGAGAGAACCCTAGGCTTGGTGAAGAATGTTGTATCGCAGCCAGGCTAATTTCGTGATATCCATTGGAACTTTAGTTTGGGAAGGGGCACAATCCAAACCAATTACTTGAGATTATCTCATTAATTGTAATCATGTAAAATTTCCCAGGATTTAGAACCCTTGGAAGATTCACTTCATCATATTTAGATAACTCACAGCAGTGGAGGGTGTTTAGAAGCCCTATAGCAGTCTCTATTAAATGACACATTAGAGCTGATGGAGAGAGGGTCCATGTGAAGAGATTTTTATTGAGTCTGTGAGAGTGTTCAAAGCCTTGGATGTGTGTTAGCAGCTGATTCAAGATTAGCTCAGGTGGGTGTGGAGCTACAGATGCTCAGGGCTCTGAGAGCCAAGATTTTTCTGAATCAAAGCTGGAAATCAGCACAACGTCTCCCCACTCTCTACATGTTCTGCAAAGAGAAGAAATGTGCAGATCTATTCTGGTCACTCAGTCTCATTGAATATTTATGGAAGTTCTGAAGCGAGTGAAATATTCCCAGATATCTCTTGAAGCTGAAACAGGCAGCTTGGAAATAGATAACTGGCAGTATTGGGTTTGTCTGTGTAGGGCAGCATAAATTTAAAAAAAATCACACAGGAATTGTCAAATGTGTCATGTCTTGGTGATTAACCATAAAATTAGTGAATTAGTGAATTAGTGAATCTGAAATCCAACAGATTAGGAAAACAGAAAGCAAGGCAAAATTAAAAAGAAAAAGAGGCATCTTTAAACAACTGTTTGTTCAGTGCTTAATGGTACAATACTTAATTTAGTTGACCAACAGAATAAAGATTTTGGTTTTAATCCAACTTCTTGACATTTTGAACCAGGCCATGTGTTTGGTGGTCCCTAAATTATTTGTACTAAATTTAGGATTCTTTTAATAAAGGATCTCTTGATTGCAAAGAAAAGACACTCAAGAAAGTTCAGGTAAGGAGGATTTGTTATAAGAAAACTAGCCAATGTCACAGACCTAGGAACTAGAGTACAGTCACAACTCTTGGGAAGTGGAGCTGGAAAGGTACAAAACCAAGCCATTTGGTACAAAACCAAAACCATTCTTTTTTTGTCAGGGGCTGTGGAAGATTTATTGCATATGGTTCTAATTAATGGTGTTATTATATCTTCATCACGTGCCCTGTGACTTTGAAGCCCTTTCCCACTCTGATTCTGGGCTTGGTCATTTGACTTACTTTGGTCCGTAGGATATTAGCATACGTGATGTAAGCAGAGACTTGAAAAGTGTGTACACATTTCCTGTCCCACTCTCTGACTTTGCCATGAGAACATGCCCAAGTTAGCCGGCTGGATAATGATACGCATGGAGCAGAGTCAAGTCAGTTCAGTTGTCTCAGCTGAAGCTCTAAATATATGAGAAAAGTCCAGCTAATATTAACAAAGTTACCTTAGCAAATGCACATTTGGCCATAGATGCATATGAGATCCCATGGAGGGGTGCCTGGGTGGCTCAGTCAGTTAAGTGTCTGCCTTTGGCTCAGGTCATGATCCCCGGGTCCTGGGATGGAGCCCCTCATTGGGCTCCCTGTTAAGCAAGGAACCTGCTTCTCCTTCTCCCTCTGCAGCTCCTCCTGCTTGTGCTTTCTTTCTCTGTGTCAAATAAATAAACAAAATCTTTATAAAAAGAGAGAGAGATCCCATGGAGCCTAGGTCGGATCAAAAGAACTGCCTAACCAACTCAGACTCTAGAACAAAAATAGACGTTTATTGTTGTTTATTGTGCAGCAGTACTGTGGCAAAGAGATAATGGAAACAAAGTTTAAATTAGCTTTCATCTCTGCTTCTTCCTCCCTCCCTGCCATCTAGTCCCCAGCTTGTACATTGCCCAATATCAGTGCCGGACCTTTGTCTGCCTAACCTTTGTCCAGTGCACATGCAAATACAGTCTTTTCGTTCAATTTCTTGATGTAGGAAAAACTCCAATTGGTCTGAGGAAAGTCATTGAATTGATTTGCTTCAGGTCGGGTGTCTACCTGGTCCAATCAGCCATGGTTGAGGGGTGTAGTGTTGAAAAGACAATAACGTTACGTGATCTGATCTGGGAGGGAGGCGTGCTCAAAGAAGGCAGGTCTTCTTGGAAGGGGGCTACAGTCAGAAAAGCACTGTAGTTTATATCTCTAATCAAAAGGGCAAGCCTAAAATGTAGGAAGATACACAGAAAATATAATTTGTGGATCAGCACACCTTCTTGACATAAAATGCTAATGAATAAATTCTTTCAAATATGCCAATAATAATTCTTATAGCTTACATTAGTGAGTCTTGGCTATGTGATAACACTGTGATAAATATCTTAATTTTCACTACTATATTATAAATATGAGACTGTTATTATCATTCCCACTTTACAGGTGGGAACTGAGGCCTAGGGAAGCTAAGTTGCCCTCTATCATACAACCTGTGAAAGGTAGAGGCAGAAATAGAATCCAGGTTAAGTGGAATCCGGATCTCATGAACTTTATCTTTCTTCAATTACTGACTTTACCATTTATAAAATAACTAGGAGAGTAAGACTAAATTGATACCTAATGGTAAGGTGTACCAGGTACCTGGTTGGGCGAGTGGGGGTCAGTCAATCTATATATGATTCAAAAGGTGTTTACAAGATAGTGCTGCTGGGTACAAGTTTCCTTGATTGCTTCTTCCTCACAGGTCTACTCAACCATTCTCAGGGAATTAATATCAACTTCCGTTTTCTGCCCTTAGATTTCACTATTCAGTAGGAGAGTAGACTTTCACTCGAGTCCCCTGTTTTCAGCCTTAAGCCTCATTCCTGTCTGGTGTTACCATATTTGAAGCCTCTCAGGTTCAATATCTTTAAAAAATAAACGTCTTGTCTCCTTTGGGAGGGAGGGTAGTGATTTGGCTGCTCAGGGTAGAGGTTTGAGACCTGGAGGTCCAATTGCTCAGTAGAAAGCCTTTGAACAAATCTCATTGTTTCCTGTACTATGCACATTCCTGCCTTTTGTGGTACCTGGTGCCTCTAAGACATGACATTTCCTTTGTTCTTTAGGGAAAACGAATTTTTCTCCAAAGAATATAATCTCTCTATGTAGTTTCTTAGGTTGTAACATGCTCTGCTAAATGAATTACCTCATTCCCATATACTTACAGTCTTCAAAACCTTCATTAAAATCTCTAGTCCACTGTTTCCTTTTACTCTGTCCCCATGAGTTTATCTACTTTAAAAATTTGTTTACTATAATTATATTTGGGTTTTAAGAAGAGAGTATGATTAACCAACTATGTTTAGCAAATTGTCCCACCCCATGACCTTTTAAATTTAAACTTTTTCATTTGAGTTGTTTCAAGTTTTACCTGAACATTTTATCAGTACTATTAGTGTTAAATTCTAGCATCATTTCCTCATGAAGCTTCTAAACAAATAAAGCAAACACTTAAATTCTGGTCCTAAGTGCAGTGATGTGATTTTTTCTCACTGGACAAATTTTAATTTAATAGTACTCTAATTTTAATGGTACTCTCACTTCAAACCTTTTTCATCTAAGGTAAATATTGTTTATGAAGTAGTCCATCTTGTTTTCTTCCAGGGCAGAGAACTATCCCTTGACCTACACCTTAGGAGAAAGTAAAGACAGTGCAGAACTAAGGAGTTGGCATTTAAACACCTGTTATTATGATGTGTTGCTAATTCTTACCAACAATATCATCCCTGGTTCATGATTTGAGATTCATCTATGTTACTTTGGGCTCATGTGCTTTTGTAATTTGTATATTGCTTTGAGGTCATAATATTTTAGAAGATTATTTAGTATTGGTTTCCCAGAAATCCATGGAAATGTTACTTCTAACAATAACATACTCATGTAACTGGTATTGTAAATTCTAAGTTCTGCCTAGGAAGAATTGTAAGGATTGATATATGCACTCCAGTGTACAAGAGCCTTTAGCAAGAATCAACCTACTGTTATTGTTGCTGAAGAACAAGACAGGCCTGAGAAAGGCCTCATGTTTACAGCCTTCATGCCAATTAGGCATGAAAACATTTGAAAATATTATTGTATTATTGTAGCTATTTATTTCAGGGAAACTCTGGGGGAAAATATATAGAGAGAAACCTCCCCCAAATCTCTATAAATCATCAGATGGATTCTTGCCAATTTCCCTGAAAATCTTAGGAAATCAGATCATAATACATTAAATTAGTGCTTTGATAAAGATTGAACAATTGGCTTATATTGCCAGATAAACTTCCCCATAAAAGTTGTATCTTGTGTAGGGGAATTTTCTAGATCAAAACCACCTTATGGCTTTTAGTAAATTACTTCATTCATTCAACACATATGTCCTAAAGTCCTACCCTATCCCAAGCACTTTGCTAGGTCATTATAAACTCAAGAATTTGTAGCTTAGTCTGGGTATATTAGATATATACTTATATAAATACAAAACAATGCAGTATAAGATAGATGTCATATGAGCAATATAAATGATGTGTCAAGGAAGAAAGCTTGACTACTTTAAGAAGAGGTGATTAGGTAAAATATCCTATTTGAGCTAGATCTCATAGTTTAGTTAACAAAGGGAAAAATACCTAGGAAGATAGATGTCATTATCAAAGTCATAGAAATGAGATGGCAGGGGGCATTTGGGTAAAGAGTGAGTAGGGATTCTTGATTGGGGCTTATGCTTCATACTGGGGAATAGTGGAAAATAGGACTGGAAAGACAGCAAAGGCTACCCTATCAGAAATTTAAGTGCCAAGCAAAGTAGTTCAGGTTTTAATTTGTACTTGGTAGAGAGGTATAAAAGTTTTTGAACAGAGTTATCAATAATATTAAACAAGTGGACAGTTGCTGGATAATTTAGGGAGGAGATTCTAGAAGTAGGCAGGCTAACTAGGAGCCTAAAGCAGCCATCTGGCCAGGAGAGAATTGGGGCCTACACTACAGAGATGACATTGAGAACTGTCAAGGGAGAGAATACAAAAAGCAACATTATAGCCAACTTACAGTTTGAGGCAACTGACTGGATATTTGGAGGGAGAGGTAATGAAGAATTCAGTTGTTGAGTTTTTAAAACTGGATGACATATGGTATTCTCAACAGAAATGAGCAGTCATTGGGTTGATGGAACAAGCAGTGAGTTTAATTTGTTTAGTTTGAGGTTTCTGTAGGATCCAGGTAGAGATGTAGATAGGCAGATAGGCAGTAGGTAGGCAGTAGATAGGCAGATATATAAGTTTAGAGCTAGGGAGGATGGTTGGATTTAGAAATAAAGATTACATTCATCTTCATAAAAGTGATAGTTAAGCCAAGGGAATAGGAGAACACTTCAAGAAAGAGAGTGTATAGAGAGAGAGATGGGCCAAACCTTGGGTAAGGAAAACAGGCAAGGAGACAGAGAAGGAAAAGTAATTGAGGTAAGAGTAGAACCAAAAGAATGAACAATGAAGACAATGAAGGAGCAAATGTTTGGTCTAGAATGCCAAATCCAGAAGAGAAACAACTTTTCTATTTATTCTAGGATGGGGAATTGGTTTCATAATAGCCAGAAGTAGAAGTCTTTTGTTTTTTATTTTACTATTGCAAAGTCCTTCCTCCTAGGAGTGTGCAATTTGTACTTAAAAATAACTTTGTTATGATTGTAAAGTAACATATTCTTTTTTGTAAAATTTGAACAAATCAAAAAGTATTGATTATTAAAATAAAAATTACTCATAATGCTAACATCTAGGAATAACCCATTTATTGTTTGTGTGCATTTCCTTTCATTAGTTTTCTTTTGTTTATCATAAAAGTGGGAACTGGTTATATCAGTTGCCAGCATTCTTGATGAATTAGCGATAAGAACATAATTCTCTCAAGTATCTGCTTTTTTCACCAAAATCATTTGATCAGTTCATGTTTTTTTTACAGAAACTATTTTTAATGACAGTATTTCTTTTAGAGATGTATCAAAATGTATTACCTCATTCATAGATATTTGTTCCCAAATATTACCCTTATAAAATAATAATTTCTATCAAAATTTTTTGTACTTCAGCTTATATCCTTTCAAATGAGTTTACTAGGTTAAAAGTTATGTACATCATTTAAAAAGCTTTTGATCTATTTACCAAATGACTATCCCTAAAAGTTGTAGTTTTCTTTTGCCTTTGTGGATAGGATGTTCCATAGTTATTGAGCAAAGTGACTCCTGCGATAAATGAAGGTTGTCTTTAGTTCTCCATCTCCCTAGGTTACCATTTTCCCACAAAACATTTTGATGAGCATAATTAAGAAATATTACCAATCAGCGCACATGGCAGTAGTGTGTAATTTAATGTAGAATGATTTAGGTGGTTCTACACCACTTTTACCTTTTTCAGTCATAAATTTTAGACAACTAATCTAATAAAAATCCCATATATATTCCTATCAAATGCTAAGGTCATTAACTAGTTTACACCTAAGAAGGTCTATAAAACCTTTCAATGTAGATAATCGAAGATATTTACATTCAATTAACAGCCAATGAAATTGGCCCAGCCATATCCATTTTTTTTTCATTTTTCTTACTTATCTCCAGATTTTAATTTCTCTAGAATCAAGTTTTCATGGTCAACTCATATAAAATTTTGATAATATATTATTTATTTTTTAATTTAATTTTTTCAGTGTTCCAAGATTCGTTGTTCATGCACCACACCCAGTGCTCCATGCAATACGTGCCCTCCTCAATACACATAACCAGGCTCACCCATCCCCCACCCCCCCTCCCTTCCAACACCCTCAGTTTGTTTCTCAGAGTCCACAGTCTCTCATGGTTCGTCTCCCCCTATAATTTCCCCCAATTCACTTTTCCTTTCCTTCCCATAATGTCCTCCATGTTATTCCTTATGCTCCACAAGTAAGTGGCACGATATGATAATTGATTTTCTCTGCTTGACTTATTTCACTCAGCATAATCTTCTCCAGTCCTGTCCATGTTGATACAAAAGTTAGGTATCCATCCTTTCTGATGGAGGCATAATATTCCATTGTACATATGGAAAGGATGGAGGCATAATATTCCATTGTATATATGAACCATATCTTCTTTATCCATTCGTCTGTTGAAGGGCATCTTGGCTCTTTCCACAGTTTGGCAACTGTGGCCATTGCTGCTATGAACATTGGGGTACATATGGCCCTTCTTTTCACTGCATCTGTATCTTTGGGGTAAATACCCAGTAGTGTAATTGCAGGGTCATAGGGTAGCTCTATTTTTAATTTCTTGAGGAATCTCCACACTGTTTTCCAAAGTGGCTGCACTAGCTTGCATTTCCACCAACAGTATAAGAGGGTTCCTCTTTCTCCACATCCTTTCCAACACTTGTTGGAAATTTTGGCCATTCTAACTGGTGTAAGGTAGTATCTCAGTGTGGTTTTGATTTGAATCTCCCTGATGGCTAATGATAATGAACATTTTTTCATGTGTCTGTCAGCCTTTGTATGTCTTCTTTGGAGAAGTGTCTGTTCATGTCTTCTGCCCATTTATTGATGTGGTTATCTGTTTTTTGAGTGAAAATATTCACAAATGACACTACAGACAAAGGTCTGATATCTAAGATTCATAAAGAACTCCTCAAACTCAACACATTATTTAAAAATTGATTTTAACATGAAAACCTATGTGGTCTTTTATGTAAAAAGGGGGTGTAATAATAGACATCCATATTCCTTTTTAAATGAATAAAGCACTCTGGAAGGGTACACAAATAATTAATAAGAGTGGTTACCTGGGGATATGGGTGGAGTGGTTTCTGGGTAGATAATGGATGTAATAGGAAAGAATTTTGAGCTATTTCAATGTTTTACTTATTCAAAAACTAAATTTAAAAAAGGCAAGATCATGATTTTATGACTTAAAAAAGCAAAGAAACATATAAAAGTATGTTTATTTTAGCATCATCATTTTTATGAATAAAAAATTGGGGAAACCTAAATATTTGTTAAATGGAGAAGGGATAAATTATAATGTAGTCAAAGAATTGATAGCATTTGGTAACCATTTGAATAAAAGATATGACTACCAGATTTCTCGCTTGGGTGGGTGCTGGTACCATTTAGCTAAGAAAGGGAATAGAGGAGGTGTGGTTGTGAGTTTGGGTGTGTTTTTTTTTTTTCAGTTCAGTGGACAAGTGTAGGAGGTGTTTGTGGAACATCTAGGTAGAGATGTGTAGTAGGCATTTGAATATTTGAGTCTGGAATTCAGAAGAAAGTTCAGACTGAATTTATAAATGTGTGAACTCTCAGCATAAAAGTGGTAGTTAAAACCACATATATAGGGTGATATTCAAGGAGAGAAGAAGGATTAAAGGTATGTTTTATCACTGAAGACTTACTATTTTCCTGGAGCAAAGAAAATAATCTATTATTTTATAATATCATAAATGCAGTTTTTTTTGTTGTTGTTAAAAGATTTTATTTATTTATTAGAGAGAGAGAGAGAGAGAAAGAGAATGCCTATGAGATGGGGGAGGGGCAGAGGGAGAGGGACAAGCAGACTTGATCCCAGGACCCCAAGTTCACAACCTGAGCTAAAGTCAGATGTTTAATTGACTGAGCCACCCAAGGACCTGGTCACTAGCAATTCTAATGTTCTTACCTGTTTCTATTTTATTTCTTAGGTGTTTTGTACATTTTCACTATTCTGGGTTAATATAAAGACAGTAATTTGTGACTAGTTGGTACTGGGTGAGGGTTATACCTACTTGGGTTAGGGGTCAGGATTTTAAAAGGTACAGAGCTAAGAAAATGTAAAACCTTAGTAACTTTGGGTGATAGGCCCAGCTATTCTGAAGGCAGGCAAGGCAAAAGACATGGGGAAGAAAAGGGAACAAGGGTGCCTGGTGGCACAGTCTGTTAAGCGTCTCACTCTCGGTTTTGGCTCAGGTCATTATTTCAGGTCTTGAGATCAAGCCCTGCATAGGGCTCTTCACTCAGTGGGAGTCTACTTGAGACTCTCTTCCTATCCCTCTTTCCCTCCCCCCTGCATGCGTGCACTATCTCTCTTTCTCTCTAAAATAAATAAATAAGTCTTAAAAAAAAGAAAAAGAAGCATTTTATCGAATACCTTCCATGTGTCAGAAATAATGTTAGGTATTAAATATATATTACCTTATTTAGTTGTAATAATAGATCTATAATGCTAGTATTTTACTGATAGTTTACAGATAATATAACTGAAGATCAAAGAGGTTAAGTGACTAAACCTAAAGTCACTTTTGAGGAAAGGTATAATACAAGCCAGCATTTCTTCACCCTGGTGTTGGGAACTGTGTTCCATCTGTGAAAAAATGCACATTCTAGGCTTCCCCAGGAGATTTCAATTCAGTAGCTTATTGTGGCCCTAGGTGATGCAATTTTACAATGTTCCATGGGTGATTCAGCTGTGCTGTAAAGGTAGTAGTTATGAGCATCAGCTCTGGATTTAATAGACTGTGGTATGAGTCTTGGCTCCAGTCATTGGCATTGCCATCTTGGGCAAATTAATCTTGCCAAACCTCAGTTTATTAATCTATAGTGAGGATTATGGTAGACTTACCTTTTGCCAATGTTGTAGAGATTCAAAACACATGTGTGGTGAATAGTCTCCCATTTCCCCTCCAAATCCCAACTCTTTTCTGTTCTCTATTCTAAGAGGCTGGCTTGTAGTGCCTTCATCAAGGGTCTCCCTTGCCTTCCAGCTTCTGGTTGGGTTCAGCCAGCAGGAGGTCGGAGGTCAAGAGGAGAGTGTGGGTGTTTATCCCCCTGGTTCCCTTGGATGGCTTGTCATGAGTAGGCAGTGGCTGTGTTCTCCTAACCTAAAGTCACAGTTCCTGTGAGATGTCTCCTAGAGTGACAGCTAAAGCTGTAATATTTTCTCAATCCCAGTAAATGCCTACCTGCTTGTCCCTTCAGCATAGGTGATAAAGGGTCTCTGGCTATTGCTATCCCTGGAGTACTGCATCATCCTTCAACCTTGTCCCCTCCTTTTGCAAATAATCTCTTCAATTAAACTCTTAATTACCCTGTTTGAGTGTGCCATCTGTTTACTCGGACTCTGGCAGATACTACATATCGAATACTTAGCACAGGGGCGCCTGGGTGGCTCAGTGGGTTAAGCCTCTGCCTTCGGCTCAGGTCATGGTCTCAGGGTCCTGGGATTGAGCCCTACATCAGGCTCTCTGCTCAGCGGGGAGTCTGCTTCTCCCTCTCCCTCTGCCTGCTGCTCTGCCTACTTGTGCTCTCTATCTCTCTGTCAAATAAATAAATAAAATCTTAAAAAAAGAATACTTAGCACAGTTGCCTGCACATAGTACATTCTAAATAAATGTTTAGCATTATAGACAAAGTCCTCTGTAATACATTATTCAAATGTTTTTATGCATTTTGTTATCTCGTTTGGAGTTTATGCTTTGTTTGGGCCTTAAAATTTAAGTTTAGTAGAAACATTTAAACAGAATTTAGATGACAAGGACCCTCAATTACCAGATTTGTTCTTTTTTCATTTTTCCCTGCTACATTTTGATTTTTAGAAAAGAAGATAAATGACTGGAAGGTAAACTTAACTAGGGTTTTGTAAAAAGGGAAACAAC
The DNA here is from genome assembly GCA_028533885.1 of Nasua narica. Lineage (NCBI taxonomy): Eukaryota > Metazoa > Chordata > Mammalia > Carnivora > Procyonidae > Nasua > Nasua narica. The sequence continues at coordinate 79,367,437 of CM052801.1, read as the reverse complement.
TTTTTGCAGCATGTTCTGTAGTGAGTGTTCATTCAACCAATGTGACATAGACCTGGGATTGTATCCTGCCTCTGCCTCTACTAAGTCACTTAATTTCTCCTAATTCATAGGGTTGTTTGATAATCTAGTGAGACAAAATATATAAAGTGCCTAGCACAACTCCAGAAACATGATAAAAATAAATCCTTTTCTCGTACTCTCTTAGTTTTTATCCCAGGCTTTGGCAGATGGCCCCGAGTCCCTACAGGGTAACCACTCGTCACCCACATGTTCCAAGTGGTTTCTGGACTGGATTTCTTCAGGCAGGAAAGTAGGTAGTGTGTTTTAAAAAGATGCTTAACAATGATGCAGAATCCAAAGTAAGTTTTTGGTTATTACCTTCTGAAAACTTGAAAATTCCAATAATAAGATTCCTTGTGATTGTACAAAATTTTGTCTGGTGCACATTTGTTTTGTCATTACTACTTAAGGTAACTGTTTAGCTCCAAGCTCATACTTCATTTTTTTTTTTTTTTGCTTAGAATAGCAATAATTTCAGATATGTCAGCTCTATGTTCTCCATCATATAAAAGTCTTCCATTAAACACAAGAGCCATAAGATTGCTAAGTCTGATAGAATGGAGATTGGGCCATAACCAGCAAATAGCATCATGTATTTTGAATTTTTATTTCCATTTCATCTGCCAGTTATAGGACATTAATTAAAGGCCACTTTAAAGAGACAGAGCTCCATCTCTCTTTAGGGAATATGTGTTAAAATATGCAACCCATATTTTATGTTATTGTTTTATGAAAAGGATAGAAAGAAAATGGTACCTTAAAATGACATGTGATTTATTCTCCAAATATGATTTTCTCTTTGTGTTATATAAAATGAAGATTGAAGACACTAGTAATGATGGTGATTTTAATTATTTTTTTATTATAGGGGCCTCATTACATTATGTTGTATAACTATAGAATATCAACCTTTCTTCATGAATTCAGTCTAAAGAATAGGTGAAATTGATAGAATGTGTAAATGAGCAAAGTCAACAGTGCTAGGAAGTCAGTATTTCTGTAATTTTGTCCCAGACTAATTGTTATTCCTATAGATTCTGATTTATGGTTTTACATAACTACCACATGAATTAAGGAGAGTTATTTACCTTACTTTTTTTTTTTTTTTTTTACAAAAAAGAAGGATTATTCACTTTACCTTTTAGGTGTTTAGTGATTCACTCTTGGAAACTCAAATATTTCCAAACTCAAGCTAAAAACTCAAGTGTTGGAAGCTACTATGCTTTGAAAGACCTTCAGAAAAGAGAAAATAATTCTAAATGATTGTGCAGACCAATGGAATCGAATTGACAAAATCCCATTTACTTATGCACTTTTGGGAGCACATTGCATTATAAGTGATACACAGATCCCGTCTCCTCTCTTGAGCATAGGATTAGAGTCCACCAAGGCTCTCCCTTCTACTTCCTTAAACCTGGGTTTGGTTGGTGATTCTGGAGGATCTTCATGGCTTACATACCTGCTTACCCAAATATTCTATCTCCCTTTTAGACAATTCACATTGCACATTACAATATTAAGGATTCTTCTATGTTCTGCAGAAAAGAAATCTCTTTAACCTTGAACCTAGCAGTTCCCAATCTTATTTGACCATATGATTTCTCTCTCTTTTTCCCAGTGTAATATCTAAAAACTCCTAAAAGGATTTTAGAGAAGTTCTAAAGTTTCTGGTAAGCCCCTTTCCAGCATTGCTTCCACAGTCTGCAAAAGAGGCCATTAGAAAATTTACCGAAACTCCAGCCATTTGACCAACGGCTCCTCCTCGTTAAAAGTCATCTAATGAATTACCCACATTCACTGGAAATTTTAGCCTTGACTCACTGCTTTCTCCCTATTCCTTTTCCTTTCATCATTCTTGGTGACTCAAGGGACCATGTAGGTATCCTTCCAACTCTCTGGCTTCTCTGTTTCTTCACATGTTCTCTTTGAATTATCTTGACATCCACCCCACCTTAAGCAACAGTTTTCATGGTCATCATTTAGGACTTGTCATTACTAATAAACTGCCTTCTGTCCTAAAACTTCCCTGCCTAAAACTCAACTTAGAGCATCTGACTCTTTGAACACTGCCTCCTATCTTTCTAGCTTACTTCTTTAGGTAACTGTAATGCAATGATTCTGTAGTCTGGGATCTCCAATCCATTGACTCCTCAGCTTGCTCAGCTGTCAATGATTCACTTCATACCCTCATTTCCTCCTTTACAAATGTAGATTTCATGTTTTATCACTATAACCTTAGCTTTGCAAAAATACCGAACTCCTTTGTTTCTCTCTGCCTCCATCATACCCACCTGGAAAACCTTTAACCCTGACGCATTCTAACACTCCATCAACTCAGAGTCTACACCTAAGCAGTCAGACCTGACCGGGAAAAAAAAAATCACAGCTCTCCTGACTGGATTAAGTTTAAAATTTTAATCTATAAGTCTCACTGTCCTAACCTACTTCTCAAATCATTTGCACTCCCATGTTCCCAGAAAATATTTTTACTTGCTCCCCTTATAAACTCCCAACAGTTTCTTCACTCCTCAACCTGAACTGATAATCTTATTTCACTGAAAAAATAAAAGCAATCAGAAGGAAGTGATTTCATCTTCCCACCTCCATATCTATCAACCCACCTCTGATATTTTCTTACAATTGATAAACGGCCCCGGGTTTCATCTAAAGCCAATCTTCTGCATATATACTGGATCTCATCCCCTCTCAGTCTCTTACCTTCTCAACTATTTTGCCTGAACAGTTATGTTCTCTTTCTCTTGCAAAATGACATTTCTCTCTCTCAGAGATCATTATCATCAGCACACAAGCATGTATTTTTTTTTATCTTAAAAAAATTCCTTCATTGACCTCTAGCCTCCACTCCATTTCTATGCTTTCTTTTATAACAAAAATTCTAAAAATAGACATCTGTACTCCCTGTCTCTATCTCCCATTCTTTTTTGAACAAACTCTAATCAGACTCTCATTCCCATCCTTTAACTAAAATGGCTTGTTAACATCAAAAATGACCATTATTTTGTTCAATCCAATGGTCAAATATCTTTCCTCATCTTAAATTGCCTTTTAATATAATTGATACAATTAATTGGGTCCTTTAATGGGATTAAAGGTATAAGAGAATTACTGAGGGTATTACCTATGAGTAATAAAAGGGAGAGAGTAGGAGTAGGTAGGGAAGCCTCAGCCTGTGATGTAGATCAGAGACATGTAAAAAGAGAGAAGGAAAAGAGTATCAAGTAGGAAGAGGCTCAGAGGAGTCAATGAGCCACAGTTGCCCATTGGGACTTCCACATCCTATGATAGAACTCTGCACTGTGTTCAGTCATTGACTGGGAAGAGAAGTCTGGCCTTAACACAAATGGCATGGTGGATACAAAAAGATGGAAGCTGGGGTTACGGGTCAACTATACCCCTCCAGGTGGGTCTGGGTGGAGCATTAACATGGCCACATTCACTCCTTTCTGAAACACATTCTTTACTTGGTTTCTGGGATGCCATATTCTCTTGATTTTCCACCTTCTCAGTATTTCTTTTTGATCCTTTTCCTCTTTCTAAACTATAATGATTGGAGTATTTCCAGGACAAAGCCTTCCACCTTCTTTGTTATTTATGCATACTACTTAGTGGAATTCACCCAGTCCGATGGGTGATATACAGATTTATACTATAATTTTCAAGTCTTATACTTGGACACCTAAGATATGTCTCAAAATTAACATATCCAAACAAGAATTACTGATTTTTTACTGTTCCCCAACCCACAAAACTTCTTCCACAATGTTCCTAATTCCATAAAAGACAACAAAACCATTCATTAATTATTCAAGCCAAAGGACTTGGTGTTATCTGTAAGTCCTCTCTTTTTCTCACACTGCAATATTTAATTCATCACTAAATTCTCTCAGCTTTGTTTCAAAATATGCCCTTATATGACTATTTCTAAATGTCTCCACCTCTACCACCATAGTTCCAAAATACTGCTGCAGGCTCCATTTTTACCCTCCTAATAGAATTCTATTGTTTTATCCTGGTGTTTCTAGATTTCTGCATCTTTGCATTCCTCTTCCCATGCCTTAAAACTGATGCTCCAGTTAACATATCTGCTGGGCTCGTGATTCAAACCTCACCCCTGAACTCTATTTTTGAAAATTTCCTGTGGCTCTGCACTATGCAGCTGGCAACTCATTCATTCATTCAACAAACATTTATAGAGTGCCCCCATGTATAATGAATAGTTCTGGGTAATGGGGTATAGCATGAACAAAATATTTGTCACAACCCTCTATAGAACTTGTGTTCTTTTTTTTTTAAGATTTTATTTATTTATTTGACAGAGAGAGATCACAAGTAGGCAGAGAGGCAGGCAGAGAAAGAGGAGGAAGCAGGCTCCCTGTTGAGCAGAGAGCCTGATGTAGGGCTCGATCCCAGGACCCTGAGATCATGACCTGAGCTGAAGGCAGAGCCTTAGCCCACTGAGCCACCCAAGCGCCCTAGAACTTGTGTTCTAATGGAGGAAGACAGACAATAAATTAGCTAATATATAATTTGTCATGTGGGGTAATTGACAGAAAAACAAAAACAAGTATGGGGGTATCAGAAGCACTGGGGAGTGTTTGCTACTTTTATAAATGGTGGTTAAAGAAGGCTACTCAGAGAAGGTGATGTTTGAGCAAAGCTGTAGGGAGAGAGCCATGCACCTATCTCATGAGTGTTCCAGGTAAAGAGAATGGTTAGTACCAAAGCCCTACAGTAAGTGTGTTCCTGGTGTGTTCTGTGAGACTGTGCTAGTTACCTATTACTGTGTAATACATTACTCCAAAACCTACTGGTTTAAGATGACAATTATTTATTATCTCACAGTATCTGTAGGTAAAATATCTAGATGTGACATAGCGGTGTACCTCTGTCTCCCAAGGCTACAATCAAGGCTAGCATGCATTCATCTCAAGGCTTGACTTGGGAAGGATCCACTTAGCTTACTCAGATGGCTTCTGGAAGCCTTCAGTTCTTGCAAGATGTTGGACTGAAGGCCTCAATTCCTTGCTGGCTATTGGTCAGAAGCCTCCCTCCATCAGTGTCTTTTCACGTGGCTTTCTCCTTGGGGAAGCTCACCATGTGGCAGCTGACTTCTCTCAGAGTAAGCAAACAAGAGAGGGTGAAGATGGGATCCAGATTCTTTTTGTAACCCAGTCTCTGAAGTACTATCGCATCACTTCTGTCATATTCTATTTCTTTTTTTTAAAAATTTTATTTACTTGAGAGAGAGAGTGAGAGCAAGAGAGAGTGCACAGAGGGAAAGGGAGAAGCAGACTCCCTGCTGAGCAGGGAGCCCAACATTGGGCTGGATCCCAGGACCCTGAGATCATGACCTGAGCTGAAGGCAGATGCTCAACCAACTGAGCCACCCAGACACCCCTATCATATTGTACTTCTTAAAAGCAAGTCATTAAGTCTAGTCTTCACAGAAGGAAAGAAAATTATACAAGGATGAGAAGAGTAAGCAGAAAGGCTCATTGGGGGCCATTTTAAAAAGACTCTTTAGTACAGAGGCCACTGTGACTGAACAGAATGAGGGGATATAATGATAGGAAATGAGGTCAGGAAATGTATGATCATGTATAGTCTTATAGGCCCTTGTATGAATCTGAATTTAAAAGAATCACCCTGGCTGCTTTTGGGAGAATGGATTATAGGAGAGCAAGGGTGAAAGCAGGAAGAAACAGTTTAGGAGACTATAGCAACAATCAGGATGAGATATGAGGGTGGCTTGGTCTTTGGTAGTGCCAATGGAGGTTGGATATTCTGGATATTTTCTGGATATGCAGTGTGAAAGAGAAGGGTCAAGGATGATTCCCAAGTTTCTAATCTGAGCAACTGGGTGAATAAAATAAGCATTAATTGAGATGAGGATTGCTGTAGGAGAAGCAGGTTTAGAGAGAAAAATCAAGATTTTTGGTTTTGGACACAATAATTTTGAGATACTTACTAGACAATGTCAAGTAGGAAGTTGAACATACAAGTCTTCTCTTCAAGGAAAAGTCCAGGCTATATACATGAATTTGGGTAACATCAGCATAAAAAATATTTAATGTCATAAGACTGGATGACATTACCTACAGAGAGAATGTGGAAAAGAGGTCTGAGAACTGAGCTGTGGGACATCTCATTTGGAAGGAGAGGAGAAAGGGAGATGCCAGCAAAAGAGACTGAGCCAAAGCAGCCAATGAAGTAGAAGGAAAATGAGGAGCAATTCCCTCAGAGAATAACATTCATTTGCAGTACCATTTAATTCTTGGGGCTTTAGGCAAGGGTGTGCCTTGAGAATATAAAAATAAGAGGGAAAAAGTAACAGAGACAGTTAAGCTGATTTCTACTCAGCCTCCTCAGCAGAGATTGAAGATTGGATAGCTCTAGCCCCAACATGAGAGAGGAGAGAGAGGGAGAGAGAGAGAAAGTATGTGTGTGTGTACTCATACACATATGTCCTGAATTTAAATACTCTATGGTTTGGCAGAGGGACTGCCATTCCCTACTACATTATTGTATTCTTCTTGACCCAAGTTACACATCCATGTTCCCTACCAGGGTCCTGGAGGCTTTTGAGCTTGAGAGGCATTATAGTTGGAACCATTTAAAATATTTCACATTTCTATGGGGTGCCTGGGTGGCTCAGTTGGTTAACTGTCTGCGTTTGGCTCAGGTCTTGATCCCAGGGTCCTGGGATTGAGGCCCACTTCGGGTTCCCTGCTGAGCAAGGAGTCTGCTTCTCCCTCTCCACCTGCCCCTCCCCCCTCTTATGCTCTCTCACTCTCTCAAATAAATAAATAAAATCTTAAAAAAATATATTTCACATTTTTAAATGTATCCCATTCAGTTCAATTTAACAAGACAGAGATAAGAACAATCCATTTCAATAAAAATATCAGCTAAGTCAGTTTCTTAACATTGATAAAGTGAAATATTTTTTCTCTTGAGAAAAAAATCAATATTAAAGATAATTGATATTTGTATAGCATTTTACTTACATTATCTCATTTAAATCCCACTGTTATTAT